>CAUDMG010002250.1:0-150000 GCA_958450375.1 Homarus gammarus | reverse complement strand
GCGAGATCCCACGGTAGTTTCACAGTCTGACCGGCCTCCTTTGTTCCTATAAATATTGATGATGGAAGCGTCTTTAAGAGCTTTGGGGATTTAGTCCTTTTCCCATAGATTCTCCAGTTAAGAGTGGAGACGGCTGGTAAGTAGAGGTCCTCCTGCTCGGTTGGGATTCCATCAGGCCCTGAGGATTTGTTATTTTTCGTCTGTTTGATGGCTGTAACTACCTCATCCAGGGATGGAGGTTAGTTGAGGTGGGTCAGCTCTGGATGCTGAGGGACCTGCTGGGCAGTTAGGACATGCACATCGGTGTTTCCGTTGAGCAATGAATGGTAGTGCTCTTACCAGTGCTGAAGGAGGCCTTCATTGTCATTAATTGTGAAATTACCGCCAGATGAGCGGACTGGGGGCTGCGCCACAAGTGGTTGACCAATAAAGTTTTTTAATGGAATTTATAAATTTGCGCATCTTGGGCTGATCTGCATTTTGTGTATGTCACATGCTTTATTATTAATCCAGTCATTCTTTAGAATGCGAAGTTTCCGCTGGGCTACCGCTTTCTTCTTGCGGAAAGTTATCAGCTTTGGTCCGAGACTGAGGGTTTTGTTGCCAGTCAATAAAAGTAGCACGTTTATCATTGATGAGTACTTTGATTGCCGGGTCATTTTCATCAAACCAGTCCTGGTGCCGTCCAACGAATTACCCAAAAGTGCCCAAATGTACCCAAAAGTATATTAAATGAGGGTAAAATCTTAACGAATATATGTTTTACATCAATAAAACCTGATTAATAATGTTTTCATTGAAATGTAGTCAAAATAATGAAATAATAAACAGCGAAAAACGCGAAATTCCAAAGAGTCACCTTTCCAAAATGGAGATAATAATTACCGATGTTTCTGTTACTTTGGGGTATTTAACATAGCCGTAGGATTTACGTTTCGTTAGGTTAGGTTAGGTTAGGTTAGGTTAGCGAAGTGCATCACGATGGATCTGAGTTATCTCCCTTGTTCATGAACTCACGAATTGTTTATTATTTCATCTTACAAATTATTTTTACAAAATTACACTAAAAATATTATTAGACATGTTTTGTGTATGTATAACAGATATTCGTAAAGATTTTACCCTGATTTAATATACTTTTGGGTACATTTGGGTACTTTTGGGTAATTCGTTGGACCCGTCCTGGTGTATTCTTTTGATCTGGCCGAGGGTCTCTCTGCAGGTTTCTGTCATAACAGTGTTGAGAGTATCCCGTTCAGCACTGGGTTTTCCGTTGTTTGCTGTTGGGTTATTTGTAAGCCCATGTTCGAGCTGCTCTCTGAAGACATGTGCTACTGCTGGATCCTCCAGACTCTTAGTATTCAAACCTCTTCTGGAGGCTTTTCTCCCTTCGCCGTTTTGGGGTGACGTGAACTGAGAGCTTGGCTCTGACAAGTCGATGATAAATGTCACAGTGGTCTGAGTCAAGCATGGCACGGGTGATGAGGACATCTCGGCGATCTCTTTCTCTGACAATGATGTAGTCAATGAGATGCCAGTGTTTCGATCCTAAGTGTTGCCATGAATCCTTGAACTTGTCAGCCTGCCAAAACAAGGAATTGGTGATAGTGAGGCCGTGCAGCACACTTGCTGAGGAGGAGTAAGGCCGTTGGCATTACAGTTGCCTAATCCATTTCTCCCTATGGTTCCCTGCCAAATGTTAGCATCTCTGCCAACTCTGGTATTGAAGTCACCAAGGAACACCACCTTGTCTTCTCTGGGGATAGAGATTATCACTCTGTCAAGGTCGGCATAAAAGGCCTCCTTGGTGTCATCCTCTGCATCCAGTCATGGGGCGTATGCTCTGATGAAAAAGGCCTGATGAGAGTGATTCAGTAGGACTCGAAGCGTCATGAGGCACTAGTTGATCCCAACAGACATTTCAGTTAGCCTGTGTAGGATGGGTTGGCGGATGGCAAAGCCAACTCCATAAATGCGGTTTCTCTCTGCAGCAAGCTTACCCTTCCAGAAGAAGGTATAGCCAGACCCCCGTTCTGTGAGCTAGCCGTCATCTGGAAGACGGGACTCACTAATGGCTGCCATGTCGATGTTAAACCTAGCCAGCTCCTTTGCCACAAGTATTTCTTTCAGGACGCTCATTTGTGCCAGTATCCAGAAATGTCCTGACATTTCCATGCTGGTTTGTTTTGGTTTGGATCTGTGATTTTGACTGTGTTTTCGACGGCATAAGAATGACATTACTGGGTGTGGTTGCCCAGTCAGGTTTGGTTTTTCGGCAGGATATGTTTAGAGCACCTTTTCTAGCCCCCTCCCCGTGTGGGGTGAGCAGAGTGCTCCTCGGAAGGGCTGCTCAGTCGCAGAGACAGGACCGAATTGCACTGCTGCCTAGATCCCTGTGCATAATCGACCGTTTTATCTGTGCCACCCATGTGCAGAGTTGTGACTAGAGACTCCCGGCAGTCATCTCTACCTGTCCCCGTCGCCACTCGTCCGTAGCAATAGGACTTTTGGGGATATAGGGGTATTGATGATGATGATAGGTATGATGAACTGGATGATGTCTGTGCGTGAGTTGATTTATGTGGTCAGGCAGGAGCGCAGGCTGCAGCCACACATCTTGGCTCTCCCTTTTCCTGATCCAGTGGTGCAAGTGTTGCAACGACTGGGGAGAGGGAGAGTTGCAATGGACTGCCGATAGCCCTGTTTGTTGGGTTTCACCTTAGTATCTTGTCCATCAGGCATTGACTTCATCCGCCGATGTAGTCGTTGAGTTTCCACGGTGGTCACCTCTTCTGCCTATACCGCAGTTGGGGTCTTGTTGGAGCTCTGTAAGCATGTCTGCCAGATGCGGGGCTCCACCGCAGATTAATCGTTCGGGGTTTACTCCCGTAGCCTTACACCTACCAAGGTTAATCCGCAAGGCACCAGGGCAGTGGTTGGTAGGCGCCAGAACGTGTCCACATGCCAGTGGGCCTATGCGCCGTCCTTCTGAGGCCCACTGCCACTCCGATATCCCCAGCTACTGTGTGTTGCCACGAGGAGGCACAGCAAGAGTTTTGGTGGTGAGGAGGCTGTGTACTGGCAGGGGAAGACTTATGCAAGTTTCTTCCCTGTTCGCCACAAGGGCTAGCCAGCGGCGGCAGCTGAAAGCGAGAGGGAGCAAGCAGTGCTTGCACCTTAACACTGACATAATGCTGCTACACTAGACGCATTTCACCACCCTGTGTGCGAGACACACACTACTATCATCATCTTGCGACGCCCTCACAACACAGTTAGTTGTCGTCACCTCACATCACCACTGTCCTCCTCCTCTTCCTCCAGGCCTTCTTCTCCCCCTCCTCCTTCTCCTCCTCCTCCTCCTCCTCCTCCTCCTCCTCCTTCCGGCCCTCTTCTCCCTTTACTCCTGCTCCTCTTCCTCCTTTCTCACTCCTCCCTTCCTCCAATCCCTCCCACTTCCGTCCCCACTCTCCACCACACCCTCCACCCGCAGGTATAAACACCAATCCACTATTACTGTCACCACCATAACACTTCCACCGCTCCCAGTATCACCCCTCACACCCAGCACCATGCTCTCTATTACGGCCAGTCTATCCTGAGTCGCTAGCCAGGTCATCAAGAGTCCTCCCCTTAGGCTTAGTAGGGGACCAACAGCGATATTAAAGGGTTATTGCTACTTATTGCTGGGGTGGTAGTGGGTGGGGTGGGTGGGGGTGGTAGTGGATGGGGTGGGTGGGAGTGGTAGTGGGTGGTGATGATAGTGGGTGGGGTCGTAGTTCGGTGGGGTGGTAGTTCGGCGGGGTGGTAGTGTTCACGATATGACAGGAAAAGACATCACGTACCACGAGTCTTATCACAGCTCACACATCCCGTTCCATGAGTCTTATCACAGCTCACACATCCCGTACCATGAGTCGTATCATAGCTCACACATCCCATACCATGAGTCTTATCACAGCTCACACACTCTTGTTGTGAGAGCTGGCCAGAGGACTTTCACCGACTGCTCAGCATTCTGGTAGAGGACAGACTGGTGATGGCCCGGGATCCACCACAGAGCCGGTCTAAGGTATCAAAGAGTACAGTCCGTCTCCAAGTCATATGAGTTATCACAAGTAAAACACATGTGGTTTATGCTTACACCAGCGGGTTTACTGCGTCATACACGTCTTTGGCTTACTGCATCATACACGGCTGGTTTACTGCGTCATACACCGGCTGGTTTACTGCGTCATACACGGGTTGGTATACTGCGTAGTACACCAGCTGGTTTACTGCATCATACATGGCTAGTTTACTGCGTAATACACCGGTTGGTTTACTTCATCATACATCGGCTGGTTTACTGCATCATACACGGATGGTTTACTGCATCATACATCGGCTGGTTTACTGCCTAATACACCGGCAGGTTTACTGCATCATACACTGGCTGGTTTACTGCATCATACACCGGCTGGTTTACTGCGTCATACATCGGCTGGTTTACTGCGAAATACACCACATGATTTACTGCGTCATACACCGGCTGGTTTACTGCATCATACACAGGCTGGTTTACAACTTCATACAGCGGCTGCTTTACTGCATCATACACCGGCTGGTTTACGGCCTCATACAGTGGCTGGCTTACGGCCTCATTCACGGGCTGGTTTATTGCGTCATACACCGGCTGGTTTACTGCAACATACACCGGCTGGATTACAGTGTCAAACAGCGACTGGTTTACTGTGTCATACACGGGCTGGATTACTGCATCATATAGAAACTGGTTTACTGCGTCATACACTGGCTGGTGTACTGCGTCATACAGCGACTGGTTTGCTGTGTCATACACCGGCTGGTTTACTGCGTCATACACCAGCTGGTTTACTGCGTCATACACCGGCTGGTTTACTGCATCGTATACCGGCCGGTTTACTGCGTCATACACCGGCTGGTTTACTGCGTCATACCCCAGCTGGTTTACTGTGTCATACCCCGGCTGGTTTACTGCGTCATACACCGGCTGGTTTACTGCGTCATACACCGGCTGGTTTACTGCGTCATACCCCAGCTGGTGTACTGTGACACACAGCAACTGGTTTACTGTGTCATTCACCGGCTGATATACTGCCTAATACACCAGCTGGTTTACTGCGTCATACACCGGCTGGTTTACTGCGTCATACACCGGCTGGTTTACTGCATCGTACACCGGCCGGTTTACTGCGTCATACACCGGCTGGTTTACTGCGTCATGCACCAGCTGGTTTACTGCGTCATACCCCGGCTGGTTTACTGCGTCATACATCGGCTGGTTTACTGCGTCATACACCGGCTGGTTTACTGCGTCATACACCGACTGGGCTACTGCGTCGTACACCGACTGGTTTACTGCTTCATACAGCGACTGGTTTACTGTTTCACACAGCAACTGGTTTACTGCGTCATACACGACTGGTTTACTGCGTCATACACTGGCTGGTTTACTGCGTCAGACACCGGTTGGTTTACTGCGTAGTACACCGGCTGGTTTACTGCATCATACATGGCTAGTTTACTGCGTCATACACCGGCTGGTTTACCGCATTATACACCGGCTGGTTTACTGCGTCATACACCGGCTGGTTTACTTCATCATGCAATGGCTGGTTTACTGCATCATACACGGATGGCTTACTGCATCATACACCGGCTGGTTTACTGCGTCATACACGGCTGGTTTACTGCGTCTTACACAGGTTGGTCTACTGCATCATACATCAGCTGGTTTACTGCATCATACACGGATGGTTTACTGCATCATACATCAGGTGGTTTACTGCCTCATCCACGGCTGGTTTACTGCATCATACACCGGATGGTTTACTGCATCATACACCGGCTGGTTTACTGCCTAATACACCGGCTTGTTTACTGCGTCATACACCGGCAGGTTTACCACATCGTACACTGGCTGGTTTACTGCATCATACACCGGCTTGTTTACTGCGTCATACACCGGCAGGTTTACTGCATCGTACACTGGCTGGCTTACAACCTCATACAGCCGCTGGTTTACTGCATCATACACCGGATGGTTTACTGCATCATACATCGGCTGGTTTAATACGTAATACACCGGATGGTTTACTGCATCATACACCGGCTGGTTTACTGCATCATACACAGGCTGGTTTACAACCTCATACAGCCGCTGATTTACTGCATCATACACCGGCAGGTTTACTGCATCGTACACTGGATGGTTTACTGCATCATACACCGGCTGGTTTACTGCGTCATACACCGGCTGGTTTACTGGCTAGTACACCGGCTTTTTTACTGCATCATACACCGGCAGGTTTACTGCATCGTACACTGGATGGTTTACTGCATCATACACCGGCTGGTTTATTGCGTCATACATCGGCTTGTTTACTGCGTAATACACCGGATGGTTTACTGCGTCATACACAGGGCTAGTTTACTGCATCATACACAGGCTGGTTTACAACCTCATACAGCCGTTGGTTTACTGAATCATACAACGGCTGGTTTACGGCCTCATACAGTGGCTGCCTTACGCCCTCATACACAGGCTGGTTTACTGCGTCATACACCGGCTGGTTTACTGCATCATACAACGGCTGGTTTACAGTGTCATACCGCGACTGGTTTACTGTGTCATACACCGGCTGGACTACTGTGTCATACAGAAAATGGTTTACTGCTTCATACACCGGCTGGTTTACTTCATCATGCATCGGCTGGTTTACTGCATCATACACGTATGGTTTACTGCATCATACACGGATGGTTTACTGTATCATACATCGGCTGGTTTACTGCGTCATACACCGGTTGGTTTACTTCATCATACATCGGCTGGTTTACTGCATCATACACGGATGGTTTACTGCATCATACATCGGCTGGTTTACTGCCTAATACACCGGCTGGTTTACTGCGTCATACACTGGCAGGTTTACTATATCATACACTGGCTGGTTTACTGCATCATACACCGGCTGGTTTACTGCGTCATACTTCGGCTGGTTTACTGCGTAGTACACCACATGGTTTACTGCGTCATACACCGGCTGATTTACTGCATCATACAAAGGCTGGTTTACAACCTCATACAGCGGCTGCTTTACTGCATCATACACCGGCTTGGTTTACGGCCTCATACAGTGACTGGCTTACGGCCTCATACACCGGCTGGTTTATTGCATCATACACCGGCTGGTTTACTGCATCATACACCGGCTGGGTTACAGTGTCATACAGCGACTGGTTTACTGTGTCATACACCAGCTGGATTACTGCATTATACAGAAACTGGTTTACTGCGTCATACACTGGCTGGTGTACTGCGTCAAACACTGGCTGGTGTACTGCGTCATACAGCGACTGGTTTACTGCATCGTACACCGGTCGGTTTACTGCGTCATACACCGGCTGGTTTACTGCGTCATACACCAACTAGTTTACTGCGTCATACCCCGGCTGGTTTACTGCGTCAAACACCGGCTGGTTTACTGCGTCATACACCAACTAGTTTACTGCGTCATACACCAGCTGGTTTACTGCGTCATACACCGACTGGGCTACTGCATCGTACACCGACTGGTTTACTACTTCATACAGCGACTGGTTTACTGTGTCACACAGCAACTGGTTTACTGTGTCATTCACCGACTGGTTTACTGCGTCATACACGGCTGGTTTACTACGTCATACACTGGCTGGTTGACTGCATCAGACACCGGTTGGTTTACTGCGTAGTACACCGGCTGGTTTACTGCATCATACATGGCTAGTTTACTGCGTCATACACAGGCTGGTTTACTGCATCATACACCGGCTGGTTTACTGCGTCATATACCGGCTGGTTTACTTCATCATACAACAGCTGGTTTACTGCATCATACACGGATGGCTTACTGCATCATACACCGGCTGGTTTACTGCGTAATACACGGCTGGTTTACTGCGTCATACACGGGTTGGTCTACTGCATCATACATCAGCTGGTTTGCTGCATCATACACGGATGGTTTACTGCATCATACATCGAGTGGTTTACTGCCTCATCCACGGCTGGTTTACTGCATCATACACCGGATGGTATACTGCATCATATACCGGCTGGTTTACTGCCTAATAAACCTGCTTTTTTACTGCGTCATAAACCGGCAGGTTTACCACATCGTACACTGGCTGGTTTACTGCATCATACACCTGCTGGTTTACTGTGTCATACACCGGCAGGTTTACTGCATCGTACACTGGCTGGATTACAACCTCATACAGCCGCTGGTTTACTGCATCATACAACGGCTGGTTTACGGCCTGATACACGGCTGGTTTACTGCATCATACACCGGATGGTTTACTGCGTCATACATCGGCTGGATTACTGCGTAATACACCGGATGGTTTACTGCATCATACACCGGCTGGTTTACTGCATCATACACAGGCTGGTTTACAACCTCATACAGCCGCTGATTTACTGCATCATACAACGGCTGGTTTACGGCCTTATACACGGCTGGTTTACTCCATCATACACCGGCTGGTTTAATGCGCCATGCACCGGCTGGTTTACTGGCTAATACACCGGCTGGTTTACTGCATCATACACTGCCAGGTTTACTGCATCGTACACTGACTGGTTTACTGCATCATACACAGGCTGGTTTACAACCTCATACAGCCGCTGGTGTACTGCATCGTACAACGGCTGGTTTACGGCCTCATACAGCGGCTGGCTTACGCCCTCATACACAGGCTGGTTTACTGCGTCATACACCGGCTGGTTTACTGCATCATACAACGGCTGGTTTACAGTGTCATACAGCGACTGGTTTACTGTGTCATACACTGGCTAGATTACTGTGTCATACAGAAACTGGTTTACTGCGTCATACACCGGCTGGTTTACTTCATCATACATCGGCTGGTTTACTGCGTCATACACGGATGGTTTACTGCATCATACACGGATGGTTTACTGTATCATACATCGGCAGGTTTACTGCGTCATACACCGGTTGGTTTACTTCATCATACATCGGCTTATTTATGGCATCATACACGGATGGTTTACTGCATCATACATCGGCTGGTTTACTGCCTAATACACCGGCTGGTTTACTGCGTCATACACCAGCAGGTTTTCTGCATCATACACTGGCTGGTTTACTGCATCATACACCGACAGGTTTACTGCGTCATACATCGGCTGGTTTACTACATAATACACCACATGGTTTACTGCGTCATACACTGGCTGGTTTACTGCATCATGCAAAGGCTGGTTTACAACTTCAAACAGCAGCTGCTTTACTGCATCATACACGAGCTTGTTTAAGGCCTCATACAGTGGGTGGCTTACGGCCTCATACACCGGCTGGTTTATTGCGTCATACACCGGCTGGTTTACTGCATCATACACCGGCTGGGTTACAGTGTCATACAGCGACTGGTTTACTGTGTCATACACCGGCTGGATTACTGCATTATACAGAAACTGGTTTACTGCGTCATACCCTGGCTGGTGTACTGCGTCATACAGCGACTGGTTTGCTGTGTCATACACCGGCTGGTTTACTGCGTCATACACCGGCTGATATACTGCCTAATACACCAGCTGGTTTACTGCGTCATACACCGGCTGGTTTACTGCGTCATACACCGGCTGGTTTACTGCGTCATACACCGGCTGGTTTACTGCGTCATACACCGACTGGGCTACTGCGTCGTACACCGACTGGTTTACTGCTTCATACAGCGACTGGTTTACTGTGTCACACAGCAACTGGTTTACTGTGTCATTCACCGGCTGGTTTACTGCGTCTTACACGGCTGGTGTACTGCGTCATACACTGGCTGGTTTACTGCATCAGACACCGGTTGCTTTACTGCGTAGTACACCAGCTGGTATACTGCATCATACATGGCTAGTTTACTGCGTCATACACCGGCTGGTTTACTGCATCATACACCGGCTGGTTTACTGCGTCATACACCGGCTGGTTTACTTCATCATACAACGGCTGGTTTACTGCATCATACACCGGCTGGTTTACTGCGTCATACATGGCTGGTTTACTGCATCATACACAGATTGGTCTACTGCATCATACATCAGCTGGTTTACTGCATCATACGCGGATGGTTTACTGCATCATACACCGGCTGGTTTACTGCCTAATACACTGGCTTGTTTACTGCGTCATACACCGGCAGGTTTACCACATGGAACACTGGCTGGTTTACTGCATCATACGCCTGCTGGTTTACTACGTCATACACCGGCAGGTTTACTGCATCGTACACTGGCTGGCTTAGAACCTCATACAGCCGCTGGTTTACTGCATCATACAACGGCTGGTCTACGGCCTCATACACGGCTGGTTTACTGCATCATACACCGGATGGTTTACTGCGTCATACATCGGCTGGTTTACTGCATAATACACCGGATGGTTTACTGCATCATACACCGGCTGCTTTACTGCATCATACACAGGCTGGTTTACAACCTCATACAGCCGCTGATTTACTGCCTTATACAACGGCTGGTTTACGGACTCATACACGGCTGGTTTACTCCATCATACACCGGCTGGTTTTCTGCGTCATACACCGGCTGGTTCACTGGCTAATACACTGGCTGGTTTACTGCATCATACACCGGCAGGTTTACTACATCATACACAGGCTGGTTTACAACCTCATACAGCCGCTGGTTTAATGAATCATACAACGGCTGGTTTACAGCCTCATACGGCGGCTGGCTTACGCCCTCATACACAGGCTGGTTTACTGCGTCATACATCGGCTGGTTTACTGCATCATACAACGGCTGGTTTACAATGTCATACAGCGACTGGTTTACTGTGTCATACACCGACTGGATTACTGCGTCATACAGAAACTGGTTTACTGCGTCATACACCGGCTGGTTTACTGCGTCATACACCGGCTGGTTTACTGCGTCATACACCGGCTGATTTACTGCGTCATACAGCGACTGGTTTACTGTGTAATACACCGGCTGGTTTACTGCGTCATACACCGGCTGGTTTACTGCCTCATACACTGGGTGGTTTACTGAGTCATACACTGACTGGTTTACTGCATCATACACCGGCTGGTTTGCAGTGTCATACACCGGCTGGTTGACTGTGTCATACACCGGCTGCTTTAATGCGTCATACACCAGCTGGTTTACTGCATCATACACAGGCTGGTTGACAACCTCATACAGCGGCTGCATTACTACATCATACACCGGCTGGTTTACGGCCTCATACAGCGGCTGGCTTACGGCTTCATACACCGGCTGGTATATTGCGTCATACACCGGCTGGTTTACTGCATCATACACCGGCTTGTTTACAGTGTCATACAGCGACTGGTTTACTGGGTCATACACCGGCTGGATTACTGCGTCATGCAGAAACTGGTTTACTTCGTCATACACCGGCTGGTTTACTACGTCATACAACGGCTGGTTTACTGCGTCATACAGCGACTGGCTTACTGTGTCATACACCGGCTGGACTACTGTGTCATACAGAAACTGGTTTACTGCGTCATACACCGGCTGGTTTACTTCATCGTACATCGGCTGGTTTACTGCATCATACACGTATGGTTTACTGCATCATACACGGATGGTATACTGTATCATACATCGGCTGGTTTACTGCGCCATACACCGGTTGGTTTACTTCATCATACATCGGCTGGTTTACTGCATCATACACGGATGGTTTACTGCATCATACATCGGCTGGTTTACTGCCTAATACACCGGCTGGTTTACTGCGTCATACACTGGCAGGTTTACTGCATCATACACTGGCTGGTTTACTGCATCATACACCGGCTGGTTTACTGCGTCATACATCGGCTGGTTTACTGCGTAATACACCACATGGTTTACTGCGTCATTCACCGGCTGGTTTACTGCATCATACAAAGGCTGGTTTACAACCTCATACAGCGGCTGCTTTACTGCATCATACACCGGCTGGTTTACGGCCTCATACAGTGGCTGGATTACGGCCTCAAACACCGGCTGGTTTACTGCGTCATACACCGGCTGGTTTACTGCATCATACACCGGCTGGTTTACTGCGTCATATACCGGCTGGTTTACTTCATCATACAACAGCTGGTTTACTGCATCATACACGGATGGCTTACTGCATCATACACCGGCTGGTATACTGCGTCATACACGGCTGGTTTACTGCGTCATACACCGGTTGGTCTACTGCATCATACATCAGCTGGTTTACTGCATCAAACACGGATGGTTTACTGCATCATATATCTAGTGGTTTACTGCCTCATCCACGGCTGGTTTACTGCATCATACACCGGATGGTTTACTGCATCATATACCGGCTGGTTTACTGCCTAATAAACCGGCTTGTTTACTGCGTCATACACCGGCAGGTTTACCACATCGTACACTGGCTGTTTTACTGCATCATACACCTGCTGGTTTACTGTGTCATACACCGGCAGGTTTACTGCATCGTACACTGGCTGGCTTACAACCTCATACAGCCGCTGGTTTACTGCATCATACAACGGCTGGTTTACGGCCTCATACACGGCTTGTTTACTCCATCATACACCGGATGGTTTACTGCGTCATACATCGGCTGGATTACTGCGTAATACACCGGATGGTTTACTGCATCATACACCGGCTGGTTTACTGCATCATACACAGGCTGGTTTACAACCTCATACAGCCGCTGATTTACTGCATCATACAACGGCTGGTTTACGGCCTCATACACGGCTGGTTTACTCCATCATACACCGGCTGGTTTACTGCGTCATACACCGGCTGGTTTACTGGCTAATACACCGGCTGGTTTACTGCATCATACACTGGCAGGTTTACTGCATCGTACACTCACTGGTTTACTGCATCATACACCGGCTGGTATACTGTGTCATACATCGGCTTGTTTAGTGCGTAATACACTGGATGGTTTACTGCGTCATACACCGGCTAGTTTACTGCATCATACACAGGCTGGCTTACAACCTCATACAGCCGCTGGTTTACTGCATCGTACAACGGCTGGTTTACGGCCTCATACAGCGGCTGGCTTACGCCCTCATACACAGGCTGGTTAACTGCGTCATACACCGGCTGGTTTACTGCATCATACAACGGCTGGTTTACAGTGTCATACAGCGACTGGTTTACTGTGTCATACACTGGCTAGATTACTGTGTCATACAGAAACTGGTTTACTGCGTCATACACCGGCTGGTTTACTGTGTCATGCATCGGCTGGTTTACTGCATAATACACCACATGGTTTACTGCGTCATACACCGGCTGGTTTACTGCATCATACAAAGGCTGGTTTACAACTTCATACAGAGGCTGCTTTACTGCATCATACACGAGCTTGTTTAAGGCCTCATACAGTGGTTGGCTTACTGCCTCATACACCGGCTGGTTTATTGCGTCATACACCGGCTGGTTTACTGCATCATACCCCGGCTGGGTTACATTGTCATACAGTGAATGGTTTACTGTGTCATACACCGGCTGGATTACTGCACTATACAGAAACTGGTTTACTGCGTCATACACTGGCTGGTGTACTGCGTCATACATCGACTGGTTTGCTGTGTCATACACCGGCTGTTTTACTGCGTCATACACCGGCTGATATACTGCCTAATACACCAGCTGGTTTACTGCGTCATACACCGGCTGGTTTACTGCGTCATACACCGGCTGGTTTACTGCGTCATACACCGGCTGGTTTACTGCGTCATACACCGGCTGGTTTACTGCGTCATACACCGACTGGGCTACTGCGTCGTACACCGACTGGTTTACTGCTTCATACAGCGACTGGTTTACTGTGTCACACAGCAACTGGTTTACTGTGTCATATACGGCTGGCTTACTGCCTCAAACACAGGTTGGTCTACTGCATCATACATCGGCTGGTTTACTGCATCATACATGGATGGTTTACTGCATCGTACACTGGCTGGTTTACAACCTCATACATCCACTGGTTTACTGCATCATACCACGGCTGGTTTACGGCCTCATACACGACTGGTTTACTGCATCATACACCGGCTGGTTTAATGCGTCACACACCGGCCTGTTTACTGCCTAATACACCGGCTGGTTTACTGCGTCATACACCGGCAGGTTTACTGCATCGTACACTGGCTGGTTTACTGCATCATACACCGGCTGGTTTGCTGCGTCATACATCTGCTGGTTTACTGCGTAATACACCGGATGGTTTACTGCATCATACACAGGCTGGTTAACTGCGTAATACACCGGCTAGTTTACTGTGTCATACACCTGCTGGCTTTCTGTGTCATGCACCGGCTGGTTTACTGCCTCATACATCGGCTGGCTTACGGCTTCATACACCGGCTGGTATATTGCGTCATACACCGGCTGGTTTACTGCATCATACACCGGCTTGTTTACAGTGTCATACAGCGACTGGCTTACTGTGTCATACACCCGCTGGACTACTGTGTCATACAGAAACTGGTTTACTGCGTCATACACCGACTGGTTTACTTCATTATACATCGGCTGGTTTACTGCATCATACACGTATGGTTTACTGCATCATACACGGATGGTTTACTGTGTCATACATCGGCTGGTTTACTGCGCCATACACCGGTTGGTTTACTTCATCATACATCGCCTGGTTTACTGCATCATACACGGATGGTTTACTGCATCATACATCGGCTGGTTTACTGCCTAATACACCGGCTAGTTTACTGCGTCATACACTGGCAGGTTTACTGCATCATAGACCTGCTGGTTTACTGCATCATACACCGGCTGGTTTACTGCGTCATACATCGGCTGGTTTACTGCGTAATACACCACATGGTTTACTGCGTCATACACCGGCTGGTTTACTGCATCATACAAAGGCTGGTTTACAACCTCATACAGCGGCTGCTTTACTGCATCATACACCGGCTGGTTTACGGCCTCATACAGTGGCTGGGTTACGGCCTCATACACCGGCTGGTTTACTGCGTCATACACCGGCTGGTTTACTGCATCATACACCGGATGGTTTACTGTGTCATATACCGGCTGGTTTACTTCATCATACAACAGCTGGTTTACTGCATCATACACGGATGGCTTACTGCATCATACACCGGCTGGTATACTGCGTCATACACGGCTGGCTTACTGCGTCATACACTGGTTGGTCTACTGCATCATACATCAGCTGGTTTATTGCATCAAACACGGATGGTTTACTGCAACATACATCTAGTGGTTTACTGCCTCATCCACGGCTGGTTTACTGCATCATACACCGGATGGTTTACTGCATCATATACCGGCTGGTTTACTGCCTAATAAACCGGCTTGTTTGCTGCGTCATACACCGGCAGGTTTACCACATTGTACACTGGCTGGTTTACTGCATCATACACCTGCTGGTTTACTGTGTCATACACCGGCAGGTTTACTGCATCGTACACTGGCTGGCTTACAACCTCATACAGCCGCTGGTTTACTGCATCATACAACGACTGGTTTACGGCCTCATACACGGCTTGTTTACTGCATCATACACCGGATGGTTTACTGCGTCATACATCGGCTGGATTACTGCGTAATACACCGGATGGTTTACTGCATCATACACCGGCTGGTTTACTGCATCATACACAGGCTGGTTTACAACCTCATACAGCCGCTGATTTACTGCATCATACAACGGCTGGTTTACGGCCTCAAACACGGCTGGTTTACTCCATCATACACCGGCTGGTTTACTGCGTCATACACCGGCTGGTTTACTGGCTAATACACCGGCTGGTTTACTGCATCATACACTGGCAGGTTTACTGCATCGTACACTGACTGGTTTACTGCATCATACACCGGCTGGTTTACTGCGTCATACATCGGCTTGTTTACTGCGTAATACACTGGATGGTTTACTGCGTCATACACCGGCTAGTTTACTGCATCATACACAGGCTGGTTTACAACCTCATACAGCCGCTGGTTTACTGCATTGAACAACGGTTGGTTTACGGCCTCATACAGCGGCTGGCTTACGCCCTCATACACAGGCTGGTTTACTGCGTCATACACCGGCTGGTTTACTGCATCATACATCGGCTGGTTTACAGTGTCATACAGCGACTGGCTTACTGTGTCATACACTGGCTAGATTACTGTGTCATACAGAAACTGGTTTACTGCGTCATACACCGGCTGGTTTACTTCATCATACATCGGCTGGTTTACTGCATCATACACGGATGGTTTACTGCATCATACACGGATGGTTTACTGTATCATACATCGGCTGGTTTACTGCGTCATACACCGGTTGGTTTACTTCATCATACATCGGCTGGTTTACTGCATCATACACGGATGGTTTACTGCATCATACATCGGCTGGTTTACTGCCCAATACACCGGCTGGTTTACTGCGTCATACACCGGCTGGTTTACTGCATCATACACCGGCTGGTTTACTGCGTCATACATCGGCTGGTTTACTGCGTAATACACCACATGGTTTACTGCGTCATACACCGGCTGGTTTACTGCATCATACAAAGGCTGGTTTACAACTTCATACAGCGGTTGCTTTACTGCATCATACACGAGCTTGTTTAAGGCCTCATACAGTGGCTGGCTTACGGCCTCATACACCGGCTGGTTTATTGCGTCATACACCGGCTGGTTTACTGCATCATACACCGGCTGGGTTACAGTGTCATACAGTGACTGGTTTACTGTGTCATACACCGGCTGGATTACTGCATTATACAGAAACTGGTTTACTGCGTCATACACTGGAATGGTGTACTGCGTCATACAGCGACTGGTTTGCTGTGTCATACACCGGCTGGTTTAATGCGTCATACACCGGCTGATATACTGCCTAATACACCAGCTGGTTTACTGCGTCATACACCGGTTGGTGTACTGCGTCATACACCGGCTGGTTTACTGCGTCATACACCGACTGGGCCACTGCGTCGTACACCGACTGGTTTACTGCTTCATACATCGACTGGTTTACTGTGTCACACAGCAACTGGTTTACTGTGTCCTTTACCGGCTGGTTTACTGCGTCATACACGGCTAGTGTACTGCGTCATACACTGGCTGGTTTACTGCATCAGACACAGGTTGCTTTACTGCGTAGTACACCAGCTGGTTTACTGCATCATACATGTCTAGTTTACTGCGTCATACACCGGCTGGTTTACTGCATCATACACCGCCTGGTTTACTGCGTCATACACCGGCTGGTTTACTTCATCATACAACGGCTGGTTTACTGCATCATACACGGATGGCTTACTGCATCATACACCGGCTGGTTTACTGCGTCATACACGGCTGGTTTACTGCGTCATACACAGGTTGGTCTACTGCATCATACATCAGCTGGTTTACTGCATCATACACGGATGGTTTACTGCATCATACATCGGGTGGTTTACTGCCTCATACACGGCTGGTTTACTGCATCATACACCGGATGGTTTACTGCATCATACACCGGCTGGTTTACTGCCTAATACACCGGCTTGTTTACTGCGTCATACACCGGCAGGTTTACCACATGGAACACTGGCTGGTTTACTGCATCATACGCCTGCTGGTTTACTACGTCATACACCGGCAGGTTTACTGCATCGTACACTGGATGGCTTACAACCTCATACAGCCGCTGGTTTACTGCATCATACAACGGCTGGTCTATGGCCTCATACACGGCTGGTTTACTGCATCATACACCGGATGGTTTACTGCGTCATACATCGGCTGGTTTACTGCGTAATACACCGGATGGTTTACTGCATCATACACCGGCTGCTTTACTGCATCATACACAGGCTGGTTTACAACCTCATACAGCCGCTGATTTACTGCATTATACAACTGCTGGTTTACGGCCTCATATACGGCTGGTTTACTCCATCATACACCGGCTGGTTTTCTGCGTCATACACCGGCTGGTTTACTGGCTAATACACCGGCTGGTTTACTGCATCATACACCGGCAGGTTTACTGCATCGTACACTGGCTGGTTTACTGCATCATACACCGGCTGGTTTACTGCGTCATACATCGGCTTGTTTACTGCATCATACACAGGCTGGTTTACAACCACATACAGCCGCTGGTTTAATGCATCATACAACGGCTGGTTTACGGCCTCATACAGCGGCTGGCTTACGCCCTCATACACAGGCTGGTTTACTGCGTCATAAACCGGCTGGTTTACTGCATCATACAACGGCTGGTTTACAGTGTCATACAGCGAATGGTTTACTGTGTCATACACCGGCTGGATTACTGCGTCATACAGAAACTGGTTTACTGCGTCATACACCGGCTGGTTTACTGCTTCATACACCGGCTGATTTACTGTGTCATACACCGGCTGGTTTACTGCCTCATACACTGGGTGGTTTGCTGAGTCATACACTGACTGGTTTACTGCATCATACACCGGCTGGTTTACTGTGTCATACACCGGCTGGTTGACTGTGTCATACACCGGCTGCTTTAATGCGTCATACACCAGCTGGTTTACTGCATCATACACAGGCTGGTTGACAACCTCATACAGCGGCTGCTGTACTACATCATGCACCGGCTGGTTTACGGCCTCATACAGCGGCTGGCTTACGGCTTCATACACCGGCTGGTATATTGCGTCATACACCGGCTGGTTTACTGCATCATACACCGGCTCGTTTACTGTGTCATACACCGGCTGGATTACTGCGTCATGCAGAAACTGGTTTACTTCGTCATACACCGGCTGGTTTACTACGTCATACAACGGCTGGTTTATTTCGTCATACAGCGACTGGCTTACTGTGTCATACACCGGCTGGTTTACTGCGTCATACACTGGCTGGTTTACTGCCTAATACACCAGCTAATTAACTGCGTTATATACCGGCTGGTTTACTGCGGCATACACCGGCCGCTTTATTGCCTCATACACCAGCTGGTTCACTGCGTCATACACCAGCTGGTTTACTGCGTCATACCCCGGCTGGTTTACTGCGTCATACATCGGCTGGTTTACTGTGTCATACACTGGCTGGTTTACTGCGTCATACACCGACTGGGATACTGCGTCGTGCACCGACTAGCTTACTGCTTTATATAGCGACTGGTTTACTGCCTCATACAGCAACTGGTTTACTGCATCATACACGGATGGTTTACTGCGTCACACACCGGCTGGTTTACTGCGTTAGACACCGGTTGGTTTACTGCGTAGTACACCGGCTGGTTTACTGCATCAAACATGGCTAGTTTACTGCGTCATACACCGGCTGGTTTACTGCATCATACACCGGCTGGTTTACTGCGTCATACACCGGCTGGTTTACTTCATCATACAACGACTGGTTTACTGCATCATACACGGATGGCTTACTGCATCATACACCGGCTGGTTTACTGCGTCATACACGGCTGGCTTACTGCCTCATACACAGGTTGGTCTACTGCATCATACATCGGCTGGTTTACTGCATCATACATGGATGGTTTACTGCATCGTACACTGGCTGGTTTACAACCTCATACATCCACTGTTTTACTGCATCATACAACGGCTGGTTTACGGCCTCATACACGACTAGTTTACTGCATCATACACCGGCTGGTTTACTGCGTCACACACCGGCCTATTTACTGCCTAATACACCGGCTGGTTTACTGCGTCATACACCGGTAGGTTTACTGCATCGTACACTGGCTGGTTTACTGCATCATACACCGGCTGGTTTGCTGCGTCATACATCTGCTGGTTTACTGCGTAATACACCGGATGGTTTACTGCGTCATACACCGGCTGGTTTACTGCGTAATACACCGGCTAGTTTACTGTGTCATACACCTGCTGGCTTTCTGTGTCATACACCGGCTGGTTTATTGCGTCATACAGCGGCTGGTTTACTGCGTCATACACCGGATGGTTTACTGCGTCATACACCGGCTGGTTTACTGCGTCATACACCGGCTGGTTTACTACATCAACACGGATGGTACACTGCATCATACATCTGCTGGTTTACTGCCTCATACACCGCTGGTTTACTGCATCATACACCGGCTGGTTTACTGCCTAATACACCGGCTGGTTAACTGCGTCAAACACAGGCAGGTTTACTGCATCGTACACTGCCTGGTTTACTGCATCATACACGGATGGTTTACTGCATCATACATCGGCTGGTTTACTGCCTCATACACTGCATGGCTTACTGCGTCATACACCGGCTGGTTTACTGCATCATACACAGGCTGGTTTACAACCTCATACAGCGGCTGCTTTACTGCATCATACACCGGCTGGTTTACAGCCTCATACAGCGGCTGGCTTACGGCCTCATACACCGGTTGGTTTATTGCGTCATACACCGGCTGGTTTACTGCATCATACACCGGCTGGTTTTCAGTGATATACAGCGACTGGTTTACTGTGTCATACACCGGCTGGATTTCTGTGTCAAACAGAAACTGGTTTACTGCGTCATACACCGGCTGGTTTACTGCACCATACAACGGCTGGTTTACTGCGTCATACACCGGCTGGTTTACTGCGTCATACAGCGACTGGTTTACTGTGTCATACACCGTCTGGTTTACTGCGTCATACACCGGCTGGTTTACTGCCTAATACACCAGCTGATTTACTGCATTATGCACTGACTGGTGTACTGCGTCATACACCGGCTGGTTTACTGCATCGTACACCGGCCGGTTTACTGCGTCATACACCGGCTGGTTTACTGCGTCATACCCCGGCTGGTTTACTGCGTCATACATCAGCTGGTTTACTGTGTCATACACTGGCTGGTTTACTGCGTCATACACCGACTGGGTTACTGCGTCGTGCACCGACTAGTTTACTGCTTCATATAGCGACTGGTTTACTGCGTTATACACCGGCTGGTTTACTTCATCACACAACGACTGGTTTACTGCATCATACACGGATGGCTTACTGCATCATACACAGGCTGGTTTCCTGCGTCATACACGGCTGGCTTACTGCCTCATACACAGGTTGGTCTACTGCATCATATATCGGCTGGTTTACTGCATCATACATGGATGGTTTACTGCGTCATACACCGGCTGGTTTACTGCATCGTACACTGGCTGTTTTACAACCTCATACATCCTCTGGTATACTGCATCATACAACGGCTGGTTTACGGCCTCATACGCGACTGGTTTACTGCATCATACACCGGCTGGTTTACTGCGTCACACACCGGCCTGTTTACTGCCTTAAACACCGGCTGGTTTACTGCGTCATACACCGGCAGGTTTACTGCATCGTACATTGGCTGGTTTACTGCATCATACACCGGCTGGCTTGCTACGTCATACATCGGCTTGTTTACTGCGTAATACACCGGATGGTTTACTGCGTCATACACCGGCTGGTTTACTGCGTAATACACCGGCTAGTTCACTGTGTCATACACCTGCTGGTTTTCTGTGTCATACACCGGCTGGTTTACTGCGTCATACAGCGTGTTTTACTGCATCATGCACCGGCTGGTTTACTGCGTCATACAGCGACTGGTTTACTGTGTCATACACCGGCTGGTTTACCGCGTCATACACCGGCTGGTTTACTGCCTCATACACCGGGTGGTGTACTGATTCATACACCGACTGGTTTTCTGCATCATACACTGGCTGGTTTACTGTGTCATACACCGGCTAGTTTACTGTGTCATACACCGGCTGGTTTACTGCGTCATACACCAGCTGGTTTACTGTGTCATACACTGGCTGATTTACTGTATCATACACCGGCTGTCTTACTGTGTCATACACCGGCTGGTTTACTGTGTCATACACCGGCTGGTTTACTGTGTCATACACCTGCTAGTTTACTGTGTCATACACCGGCTGGTTTACTGTGTCATACACCGGCTGGTTCACTGTGTCATACACTGGCTGGTTTACTGTGAGATACACCTGCTGGTTTACTGTGTTATACAGCTGCTGGTTCACTGTGTCATACACCGGCTGGTTTACTGTGTCATACACCGGCTGGTTTACTGTGTCATACACCGACTGGTTTATTTTGTCATACACCGGCTAGTTTACTGTGTCATACACCTGCTGGTTTACTGCGTCATACAGCGTCTGGTTTACTGCATCATACACCAGCTGGTTTATTGCATCATACAGCGGCTGGTTTACTGCGTCATACACCGGCTGGTTTACTGCATCATACACCGGCTGGTTTACTGCGTCATACACCGGCTTTTTTACTGCGTCATACACCGGCTGTTTTACTGCGTCATACACCGGCTGGTTTACTGCCTCATACACCTTCTGGTTTGCTGTGTCATACACCGGCTTGTTTACTGTGTCATACACCGGCTGATTTACTGTGTCATACAACGGCTGGTTTACTGTGAGATACACCTGCTGGTTTACTGTGTCATACACCTGCTGGTTTACTGTGTCATACACCGGCTGGTTTACTGCGTCATACAGCAGCTGGTTTACTGCGTCATACACCGGCTGTTTTACTGCGTCATACAGCGGTTGTTTACTGCGTCATACACCCGCTGGTTTACTGCGTCATACAGCGGCTGGTTTACTCCGTATATGTCTTCTTCAGTCTATACAAGTATCTGGAGCTTCCTGGACCAACGCCAACACCATAGTGGAGGTGAGAGAACCAGTCACTTGTGTGGGAGAACCAGTATGGAGATGAACCATAAGAACTTTTGCTAGCCTCTTGAGTACGATGACGTCATTGAACTTAACTTTTTGAGTACGATTTTTTGACCAACTGAGTACATTGTGACTCTACAGAGGTGTAAGTTGTGGTACTCTCTCTCTCTCTCTACAATATGATGTATGAGTATATTATAATATACCGTGTGTGTGTGTGTGTGTGTGTGTGTGTGTGTGTGTGTGTGTGTGTGTGTCATCAGCATCAAAACACCATCAAACTACAACAACACCACAACATCACCTCCACCTTAATGCCACATCACTACCACACCACCACACTAACCATACCATCACCATTTCAACCACACTACCACATTACCCTACCACCACACCACCATCCTACCACCACATCACCATATTACCACACAACCTTACCACCACACCACCATCCTACTACCACAATATCCCACCACCACCACATCACCATAATATCACACAACTCCACCACACTACCACATGACCCTACCACCACACTACCACATGACCCTACTACCACACTACCACATTTGACTCCAGTAGTTGTATGGCATTATGCAGACATACTTTTGAACATACATATATGCCATTTTTCGGAGAACATTTGTATGCGTGTATGTATAATTTGTATACATAGTACAGAATATTTATATGTACAGTATATTTTGGAGGAAAATCCGGGGACCTGTTGTCTCCATGAACGAATAAACTCTGTCTCTCTGTTTTTATATTTATTGCTTCCGTTTTCTTTGTATGTATGTATGTATGTATGTATGTATGTATGTATGTCACATTGTCCCACTGTGTCCAGCATAGTTCAGAATATATATTTCCCTCCAGGCCGCCAGCTCACACACACACACACACAATGGCAGAGTCTTGTAGTCAACACACGTCGTGTTTACAGCTGGGCAGCGTAAGTTACTTCAAACATGTAAATAAAGATATATTGATGTATTAAACCCGCTTGATGACAAGGTTAGGTTAGGTTAGGTTAGGAGGGACATACCACACTGTACAGAAGGTTCTTGGTACACAAAGAGACTGTGGCCCAAACTGTTCTTGTGCATGTCAACCTAACCAGCTGGGTGGACTGGGGGCACCCTGACCATGGAACAACCACAGCTGGGTGGACTGGGGGCGCCCTGACGGCTGACCAAAGAACAACCACAGCTGGGTGGACTGGGGGCGCACTGACCATGGAACAACAACAGCTGGGTGGACTGCGGGCGCCCTGACCATAGAACAACCACAGCTGGGTGGACTGGGGGCGCCCTGACGGCTGACCATGGAACAACAACAGCTGGGTGGACTGGGGGCGCCCTGACGACTGTCCATGGAACAACAGCTGGATGGACTGGCGGCGCCCTGACCATGGAAGAACCACAGCTGGGTGTACTGGGGCGCCCTGACGGCTGAACATGGAACAACAGCTGCGTGGACTGGGGGCGCCCTGATCATGAAACAACCACAGCTGGGTGGACAGAGGGCGCACTGACCATGGAACAACAGCTGGGGGGACTGGGGGCGCCCTGACGGCTGACAATGGAACAACCACAGCTGGGTTGACTGGGGGCAACCTGACCATGGAACAGCAACACCTGGGCGTACTGTGGGCGCTCTGACCATGGAACAACCACAGCTGGGTGGACAGGGGGTGTCCTGACCATGGAACAACAGCTGGGTGGACTGGGGGCGCCCTTATCATGGAACAACCACAGCTGGGTGTACTGGGGGCGCCCTGACCATGGAACAACCACAGCTGGGTGGACTGGGGGCACCCGGACCATGGAATAACCACAACTGCGTGGACTGGGGGCGGCCTGATGGCTGACCTGAGAACAACCACAGCTGGGTGGACTGGGGGGCACTGACCATGGAACAACCACAGCTGGGTGGATTGGGGGCGCCCTGACGGCTGACCATGGAACAACCACAGCTAGGTGGACTGGGGGCGCCCTGACCATGGAAAAATCAGAGCTGGCTGGACTGGGGGCGCCCTGACCATAGAACAACCACAGGTGGGTAGACTGGGGGCGCCCAGATGGCTGACCATTGAACAACATGTGGGTGGACTGGGGGCGCCCTGATCATGGAACAACCAAAGCTGGGTGGACTGGGGGCGCCCTTATCATGGAACAACCACAGCTGGGTGTACTGGGGGCGCCCTGAACATGGAACAACCACAGCTGGGTGGACTGGGGGCGCACTGACGGCTGACCATGGAACAACAACATTAGGCTGGACTGGGGGAGCCCTGACCATAGAACAACCACAGCAGGGTAGACTAGGGGCGCCCTAATGGCTGACCATTGAACTACAGCTGGGTGGACTGGGGGCACCCTGACGTCTGACAATGGAACAACAGCTGGGTGGACTGGGGGCGCCCTGACGGCTGACCATGGAACAACCACAGCTGGGTGGACTGGTGGCGCCCTGATGGCTGAAAATGGAACAACAACATCTGGGTGGAGGGGGGCGCCCTGACCATAGAACAACCACAGCTGGGTAGACTGGGAGCGCCATGATGGCTGACCATTGAATAACAGCTGGGTGGACTGGGGGCACCCTGACGTCTGACCAGGGAACAACAGCTGGGTGGACTTGGGGCGTCCTGATGGCTGAAAATGGAACTACCACAGCAGGGTGGAATGGGGGCGCCCTGACGGCTGACCATTGAACAACCACAGCTGGGTGATCTAGGGGCGCCCTGACCATGGAACAACAACATCTGGGCGGAAGGGGGCGCCCTGACCATGGAACAACAGAAGCTGGGTGGACTGGGGGCGCCCTGACGACTGTCCATGGAACAACAGCTGGATGGACTGGCGGCGCCCTGACCATGGAAGAACCACAGCTGGGTGTACTGGGGCGCCCTGACGGCTGAACATGGAACAATAGCTGCGTGGACTGGGGGTGCCCTGATCATGAAACAACCACAGCTGGGTGGACAGAGGGCGCACTGACCATGGAACAACAGCTGGGGGGACTGGGGGCGCCCTGACGGCTGACAATGGAACAACCACAGCTGGGTTGACTGGGGGCAACCTGACCATGGAACAGCAACACCTGGGTGTACTGTGGGCGCTCTGACCATGGAACAACCACAGCTGGGTGGACAGGGGGTGTCCTGACCATGGAACAACAGCTGGGTGGACTGGGGGCGCCCTGACGGCTGACCATGGAACAACCACAGTTGGGTGGACTGGGGGCGCCCTGACCAAGGAACAACCACAGCTGGGTGGATTGGAGGCGCCCTGACCATGGAACAACAGCTGGGTGGAATGGGGGCGCAGAGATCATGGAACAACCACAGCTGGGTGTACTGGGGGCGCCCTGAACAAGGAACAACCACAGCTGGGTGGACTGGGGGCGCACTGACCACGGAACAACCACAACTGGGTGGACTGGGGGCGCCCTGACCATGGAACAACCACAGCTGGGTGGACTGGAGGCGCCCTGACGGCTAACCATGGAACAACCACAGCTGGGTGGACTGGGTGCGCCCTGACGGCTGAACAGGGAACAACAACAGCTGGGTGGACTGGGGGCGCCCTGACCAAGGAACAACCACAGCTGGGTGGATTGGGGGCGCCCTGACCATGGAACAACAGCTGGGTGGAATGGGGGCGCAGAGATCATGGAACAACCACAGCTGGGTGTACTGGGGGCGCCCTGAACAAGGAACAACTACAGCTGGGTGGACTGGGGGCGCATTGACCACGGAATAACCACAACTGGGTGGACTGGGGGCGCCCTGACCATGGAACAACCACAGCTGGGTGGACTGGAGGCGCCCTGACGGCTGACCATGGAACAACAACATCTGGGTGGACTGGGGGCCCACTGACCATAGAACAACCACAGCTGGGTAGACTCGAGGCGCCCAGATGGCTGACCATTGAACAACAGCTAGGAGGACTGGGGGCGCCCTGATCATGGAACAACCAAAGCTGGGTGGACTGGGGGCGCCCTGATCATGGAACAACCACAGCTGGGTGTAAGGGGGCGCCCTGAACATGGAACAACCACAGCTGGGTGGACTGAGGGCGCAATAACCATGGAACAACCACAGCTGGGTGGACTGGGGGCGCCCTGACTATGGAACAACCACAGCTGGGTAGACCGGTGGCGCCCTGACGGCTGACCATGGAACAACAACATCTGGCGGGACTGGGGGCGCCCTGACCATAGAACAACCACAGCTGGGTAGACTGGGGGCGCCCTGATGGCTGACCATTGAACAACAGCTGGGTGGACTGGGGCACCCTGATGTCTGACCATGAAACAACAGCTGGGTGGACTGGGGCGTCCTGACGGCTGACCATGGAACAACCAGAGGTGGGTGGACTGGTGGCGCCCTGATGGCTGAAAATGGAACTACCACTGCTGGGTGGACTGGGGGCGCCCTGACAGCTGACCATGGAACAACCACAGCTGGGTGGATGGGGGCGCCCTGACCATGGAACAACAGAAGCTGGGTGGACTGGGGGCGCCCTGACGTCTGTCCATGGAACAACAGCTGGATGGACTGGCGGCGCCCTGACCATGGAACAACAGCTGGGTGGCCTAGGGGCCGCCTGACGGCTGACCATGAAACAACAGCTGGGTGGACTGGGGGCGCCCTGATCATGAAACAACCACAGCTGGGTGTACTGGGGCGCCCTGACCATGGAACAACCACAGCTGGATGGACAGGGGTGTCCTGACCATGGAACAACAGCTGGGTGGACTGGGGGCGCCCTGACGTCTGACCATGGAACAACCACAGCTGGGTGGACTAGGGGCGCCCTGATAATGGAACAACCACAGCTGGGTGTACTGGGGGCGCCCTGACCATGGAACAACAACAGCTGGGTGGACTGAGGGTGCCCTGACCCTGCAACAACAGCTATGGGGACTGGGGGCACCCTGACGGCTGACAATGGAACAACCACTGCTGGGTGGGCTGGGGGCCACCTGACCATGGAACAACCACACCTGAGTGTACTGGGGGCGCCCTGACCATGGAACAACCACAGCTGGGTGGACAGGGGGTGTCCTGACCATGGAACAACAGCTGGGTGGAATGGGGGCGCCCTGACGGCTGACCATGGAACAACCACTGCTGGGTGAACTGGCGGCGCCCTGACCATGGAACAACCACAGCTGGGTGGACTGGGGACGCCCTGACGGCTGACCAGGGAACAACAACAGCTGGGTGGACTGGGGGGTCCCTGACCAAGGAACAACCACAGCTGGGTGGACTGGGGGCGCCCTGATCATGGAACAACAGCTGGGTGGACTGGGGGCGCCCTGACGGCTGACCATGAACAACAGCTGGGATGGACTGGGGGCGCCCTGACCATGGAACAACCACAGCTGGGTGGACTGAGGGTGCCCTAACCATGGAACAACAGCTGGGTGGACTGGAAGCACCCTGACCACGGAACAATAGCTGGGTGGACTGGGGGCGCCCTGGCAGCTGACCATGGAACAAAAGCTGGGTGGACTGAGGGCGCCCTGACCATGGAACACCCACAGCTGGGTAGACTGGGGGCGCACTGACCATGGACCAACCACAGCTGGGTGGACTAGGGGCGCCCTGTCTATGGAACAATCACAGCTGGGTGGACTAGGGGCGCCCTGACCATGGAACAACCACAGCTGGGTGGACTGGGGGCGCCCTGACCATGGAACAACCACAGCTGAGTGGACTGGGGGCCCCCTGAAGGCTGACCATGGAACAACAACATCTGGGTGGACTGGGGGCACCCTGACCATAGAACAACCACAGCTGGGTAGACTGGGAGCGCCCTGATGGCTGACCATTGAACAACAGCTGGGTGGACTGGGGGCGCCCTGACGTCTGAACATGGAACAACAGCTGGGTGGACTGGGGGCGCCCTGACCATGGAACAACCACAGCTGGATGAACTGGGGGCGCCCTGACCATGGAACAACAGCTGGGGTGACTGGGCGCGCCCTGACGGCTGACCATGGAAAAACAACAGCTGGGTGGACTTGGGGCGCCCTGACCATGGAACAACAGCTGGGAGGACTGGGGGCGCCCTGACGCCTTACCATGGAACAACAACAGCTGGGTGGACTGGGGGCGCCCTAACCATGGAACAACAGCTGAATGGACTAGGGGCTCCCTTACGG
This sequence comes from Homarus gammarus, assembly GCA_958450375.1. NCBI lineage: Eukaryota > Metazoa > Arthropoda > Malacostraca > Decapoda > Nephropidae > Homarus > Homarus gammarus. Next base: position 121,057 of record CAUDMG010002250.1, on the reverse strand, counting down.
CTGACCATGGAGCAACCAGAGCTGGGTGAACTGGGGTCGCCCTGATCATGGAACAACCACAGCTGGGTGTACTAGGGGCGCCCTCACGGCTGACCATGGAACAACCACAGCTGGGTGGACTGGGGGCGCCCTGATCATGGAACAACCACAGCTGGGTGGACTGGGGGCGCCCTGTTCATGGAACAACAGCTGGGTGGACTGGGGACGCCCTGACCATGGAACAACAGCTGGGTGGACTGGGGGCGCCCTGACGGCTGACCATGGAACAACAGCAGCTGGGTGGACAGGGGGCGCCCTGACCATGGAACAACAGTTGGGGGGAATGGGGGCGCCATGACGGCTGACCATGGAACAACCACAGCAGGTTGGACTGGGGGCGCCCTGACCATGGAACTACCATAGCGGGGTGGACTGGGGGCACCCTGATGGTTGACCATGCAACAACAACAGCTTTGTGGACTGGGGGCGCCCTTACCATGGAACAACCACAGCTGGGTGGACTGGGGGCGCCCTGATCATGAACCAACAGCTGGGTGGACTAGGGGCTCCCTGACGGCTGACCATGGAACAACCAGAGCTGGGTGGACTGGGGGCGCCCTGATCATGGAACAACCACAGCTGGGTGGACTGGGGGCGCCCTGTTCATGGAACAACAGCTGGGTGGACTAGGGACGCCCTGACCATGGAACAACAGTTGGGGGGAATGGGGGCGCCCTGACGGCTGACCATGGAACAACCACAGCAGGATGGACTGGCGGCGCCCTGACCATGCAACAACAACAGCTGGGTGGACTGGGGGCGTCCTTACCATGGAACAACCACAGCTGGGTGGACTGGGGGCGCCCTGATTATGAACCAACAGCTGGGTGTACTAGGGGCGCCCTCACGGCTGACCATGGAACAACCACAGCTGGGTGGACTGGGGGCGCCCTGATCATGGAACAACCACAGCTGGGTGGACTGGGGGCGCCATGTTCATGGAACAACAGCTGGGTGGACTGGGGACGCTCTGACCATGGAACAACAGCTGGGTGGACTGGGGGCGCCCTGACGGCTGACCATGGAACAACAGCAGCTGGGTGGACAGGGGGCGCCCTGACCATGGAACAACAGTTGGGGGGAATGGGGGCGCCCTGACGGCTGACCATGGAACAACCACAGCAGGGTGGACTGGGGGCGCCCTGACCATGGAACTACCATAGCTGGGTATACTGGGGGCGCCCTGACCTTGAAACAACCACAGCTGGGTGGACATGAGGTACCCTGACCATGGAACAACAGTTGGGTGGACTGAAGGCGACCTGACGGCTGACCATGCAACAACCACAGCTGGGTGGACTGGGGGCAACCTGACAATGGAACAACCACAGCTGGGTGGGCTGGGGGCACCCTGATGGTTGACCATGCAACAACAACAGCTGGGTGGACTGGGGGCGCCCTTACCATGGAACAACCACAGCTGGGTGGACTGGGGGCGCCCTGATCATGAACCAACAGCTGGGTGGACTGCGGGCGCCCTGACCATGGAACAACAGCTGGGTGGACTGGGGGCTCCATGACGGCGGACCATGGAAGAACAGTTGGGTGGACTGGGGGCGCCCTGACGGCTGACAATGGAACCACAGCTGGGTGGATTGGGGGCGCCCTGACCAGGGAACAACCACAGCTGGGTGGACTGGGGGCGCCCTGACCATAAAACAACCACAGCTGGGTGGACTGGGGGCACCCTGACCATGAAACAACAGCTGGGTGGACTGGGGGTGCCCTGACGGGTGACCATGGAACCACAGCTGGGTGGACTGCCGACGGCTGACCATGGAACAACCACAGCTGGGTGGACTGGGGGCACCCTGACCATGGAACAACCACAGCTGGGTGGAGTGGAGGCGCCCTGACGGCTGACCATGGAACAACAGGTGGGTGGACTGGGGGCGCCCTGACGGCTGACCATGGAACAACCACAGCTGGGTGGACAGCAGGCGCTCTGACAGCTGACCATGGAACAACCACAGCTGGGTGGACTGGGGGCGTCCTGACCATGAAACTGTCACAGCTGGGTGGAATGGGGGCGCCCTGACGGCTGACCATGGAACAACAACTGGTTGGACTGGGGGCGCCCTGACCATGGAACAACCACAGCTGGGTTGACTGGGGGCGCTCTGACCATGGAACAACAGCTGGGTGGACTGGGGTGCCCTGACCATGGAACAACAGCTGGGTGGAGTGGGAGCGCCCTGACGGTTGAGCATGGAACAACAGCTGGGTAGACTGTGGCGCCCTGACCATGAAACAACCACAGCTGGATGGACTGGGGGCGCCCTGACGGCTGACCATGGAACAACAGCTGGGTGGACTGGGGGGCCGTGACGGCTGACCATGGAACAACAGCTTTACGTTTAGTCTTGTTCACATCTGCTAGAGTGACATACTGCCAGAGGTGCTTATATCCTAACCTTAGTCTAGCAGTTACAATATCTTGTAATCTAGTGATCTTGTTACTTGCTCCATATACATGTTTCACTTGATACATCTCATCGTGGTAAAATATGGATCGACTAGTGCCTGTTTGCACTTGTCTACTTGCGTCAAATTCATCAATAAGTTCTTTCATAATTACAGCTATAAGGGTTCTTTTTTGACAGACCCAAATTGTATTCAACAGTGTCTTTGTTAGACGCGAGTTTGGCGAGGGCATCAACTCTGTCATGTTTTGCGAGGCCTATGTGAGACGGGATCCACAACAGTTTGACCTTAACACCCCGGTTAACAGGGTACTCTTATTTGTGTCTGGCTTCAGTGACAAGCGCGTGACAACTTGAGTTGTGGGTGTCAAGGGCAAGTAGTGAGGATAGAGAGTCAGTGATGATGAGACTGTCAGTAACAGTGGTTTCAATGAACTTAATAGCTTGAGTATGGCAACTAATTCAGTTTGTAGAGTGGATGCCCAGTTGTTAATTCTAACTCCTTTCTCAATTATATTACCGTCAGGTTGAGTCACAACAATAGCAAGCGGTGTTGAGAGATCCATCAGTGTAGATGGTCTGTGTGATATTATCATCAGTCTGTAGAGTGTGTATGTGTTCAAGAGCTCTCACTTTGGCAGTGTGTTGGAGATAAATACGTTGTATAATTAATATTTTAGGCGGATATGTCGGTGGCAGGAAGCGCTGTTGTGTCTCAACTTTGTACAGATGGTCTAGTCCAAACATCTTCATATGTTTAGCTGTAGCTTGGATCCATTTAGATTCACCAGTCCCATGGTTCATACATTCTAGCAATTTTAATGAAACAATGTAATCAGGATCACCACGCAGAAGCCTCAGGGCTATCATGAGGTTGACTTCAATTATTCTATCTTTGACACTGGGCATACCTAGTTCTTTACTCATATTAAATGCTTTAGTGCTCATGGGACATCCTAGGATAATTCTGATGGCTTTATTTTTCTCGAGCTTGTCAACGCCTTTCCCGTCACGAAGGACCAGGGCTGGTGCGTGATAATCTATCAGAGATCTTATATAACCTAGGTACATTGTTTTAACAATTATAATATTAGCACCATAGTGCGGGCTGTACCCCGCTACACTTCTAAGAGGTCTCAGTCTGTCAGTACATTGGCGGGTTAGCTGTTGTATGGCAGGTAAGGTACAAGGGACGGAGACACCAAGATATTTAAAAGAAGAAACATAGTCAATAGTGTTGTTACCTATCTTGAACTTGGCGGGTCAGCGTTTGCCGTTACCAGCTTGTTTGTTGAACACCTCAGTTTTCTCAGTGGAGATAATAAGACCGAGGTTCTCACAGGCTGCGTATACATGGTTCAGGGCGGTGTGCATTTAACGATGAGTTTTAGTATGTATAAGAATATCATCAGCATAGCTGATTGAGATATTGCTGGGGTTGTCTGGTATTAAATTTAATAATGCATTCATAAAAACATTGAACAAAGTGGGGCTAAGTACTCCACCTTGAGGGGTACCAAGTTGCATATCTTCAACTTCACTTTTGTCACCCCTGAAACAGTGTAGCAGCCCTTCTGTTGGTTAGGTAACCACTTATCCAGTGTACCAGCCTACCTCCTATATCCATTTTGGCGAGTTCGTACAATATCAGTTGCCTATTGGCAATATCAAATGTAACTTTTAGGTCAAGAAATGTGGTGTATCTGTACCTTTCATAACCATCCACAGTTAGGAATGTGGTGATGCAATTATGTACACCTTTACCATGGGTGAAGCCATTTATGTTAGGAGACATGTGTTTCCTGATTCAATATAAGAGTCTGCCAAGAACCATCCTCTCAAAGGTTTTACACAGGCAGCTGGTTTGTGATATGGGACGAAAAGCATCGGGCTGTCCTGGTTTCGGTATTGGTACAACAATACTGCTGGTCCATGATGTGGGTAGTTGGCCCTCGGCATGACTCATATTGTACAACACCAATAATGGATTGCCAGACACATGCCTTAGTAGTCTAATGATGTTGTAGGTGACTCCGTCCTCTCCAGGGGAAGTAAGTATTGACCCACAAACCTTAGTATTGACCCATAACCCTTAGTATTGACCCACACCCCTTAGTATTGACCTACAGCCCTTAGTATTGACCAACAACCCTTAGTATTGACCAACAACCCTTAGTATTGACCCACAACCTTTACCCTTACACCTCTTGCTCTCACCTGTTGTTGACGTGTGTGTGTGTGTGTGTGTACGTTAGACACACACACACACACACACACACACACACACACACACACACACACAAACACACACACACACACACACGCACACACATATCTACATTATGATAAACAATACGACTAACTCACAGCAAATTACCGCTTAGCTGGAGTGACCCCCCCCCACCCCTTCGTTAATGCCACTCACTGAACCATGTCAACAAAACACAATTGATCGATGACGTCATTGTACACTAACGCGTCACGCCAGTTGGGTCGAGACGAAGCCGCCCGGTGCTCTAACAATATTACACACACACACACACACACACACTTATCCACTTTACCGCACTAAGTGGATATGCTGGGGGTGTAATGTGTGGTGTGAGTTATGAGTATTGTGTGGTACAGATGGTGAGTGTGGTGTAGTGTAGTGTGGTGTAGTGTGGTGTAGTGTGGTATAGTGATGGTGAGTGTGGTGTAGTGTGAGGTGGTGTAGTGTGGTATAGTGATGGTGAGTGTGGTGTAGTGTGAGGTGGTGTAGTGTGGTATAGTGATGGTGAGTGTGGTGTAGTGTGAGGTGGTGTAGTGTGGTGTAGTGTGGTATGGTGACCTGTGGTGTAATGATCAGTATGTTCGCCTCACAAGCGAGCGGACCCGGGTTCGATCCCGAGACAGGGTGAAACTATGGGCAAGTTTCTTTTCGCCATTTGCCTCTGTCTACCCAGCAGTAATTGGGAACCTGGATGTTAATCAATTTGCGGATCGTATTCCGGGGTAATGGTTAGCCAATGCAGTTGGCGAGTTGTCCGGTCTTCTCGGAATATTCCTTGACACTGGGTCATGCAGCTCGTTAACTCAGGGTGTGCTTGTTGTGTTGGTGACAACTTCTACACCTTAAACACTCGGTCATGCAGCTCGTCAACGCAGGGTGTGGTTGTTGCGTTGGTGACAGTTTCTACACCTTAAACACCGGGTCATGCAGCTCATTAACTTAGGGTGTGGTTGTTGTGTTGGCGACAGCTTCTACACCTTTACACTGGGTCATGCAGCTCGTTAACTTAGGGTGTGGTTGTTGTGTTGGCGACAGCTTCTACACCTTTAACAAACTCACGTCTATGTAGCCCTTGGGCCAGTCATCCTCGATACACGAAGGGCAACCATTATTATTATTAGTGTGATATAGTGATGATGAGTGTGGTGTAGTGTAGTTTTTTTTTCCTTTTCTTTTTCAACGGGGAAAAGCCCACCCGGGCACAGGTCATCAACCCACAACGGGGCCTAGGGGGCGAAAAAATAAGAGTAAAAAGAAATTAAAAATAGAAAAGAAAAAGAATATATTAATCTACACTACGAAGATGCCAGAAAACCAGCTTTTTATAGTAAGACAGAGTGTATGAATATGAAAACAGAAGAAGACAGAGCATTCCACAGTTTGGGTGCGCGAGGAAAGAAGGATGTACTGTAACGGGTTATTCTAGTGTGACCGACATCCACAGAGAAACGGTGGGCACCGCGGGCAAGACGTGTGTTATGAGCCCACGGCCTTGCCGGCGGTACACAGGATGCCAAATCCACCGAACATTGCCCATTAAAGTACCTGCAAAAGAGAAAGAGTGAAGCAATATTGCGGCGAAGAGAAAGGGAAGAAAGATTATCAACTAAAGGAGGAGAGTTAATAAGACGAAATGCCATTGATTCCAGCCTATCTAACAGTTGGATAGAAGAAGAGCCACCCCCAGATATGAGAGCTGTACTCCAAGTTAGGGCGAATGAATCCGTTATATACTTGAAGCAACTGCTCAGGAGTGAAGTAGCTACGGCATCTGTACAGCATTCCCAGCTTTCGGGAGGCTGCTTTAGCTATGTTGCGAATGTGGCTTCCATGACATATTAGAGGAAATGGTAAGGCCTATCATATCTATTTCAGAATTTGGCAGAATGATAGCGTCCTGAAATGTGATTGGTGGGATATCATCTAATTTAGAAGGTGTAAATGGTAAAAACTGAGTTTTATTAATATTTAATTTAACCAAGTTTGTACTTCCCCATTCAGAGTTCCGCACAGATTTGCACTGATAGAAGTAATGATATCAGTTCTAGAAACAGATCTAATTTGAGAGTTAGGAGGAAGGGGAAAATGTGAAGAAGAGTGAAGAGTAGAATCATTAGCGTAAGAATGGATAGAATTAGTTGTAGTGTGAAGTAAATCATTGATAAAAAGAAGGAAGAGAGTAGGTGAAAGAACAGAACCCTGTGGGACACCACTACAGGTAGAGAAAGAGTGAGAGGTCCATCCCTCGATAACGGCTCCCACGGATCGGTTCTCAAAGAAGCTAGAAATTAGAGAACAAAGTGGAAGAGAGAAACCATAAGAAAGCAAAGACTTGTGCCATACTCTGTTAAATGCTTTGGAGCTGTCGAGGGCCACAACAAAAGTTTACCCATAATCCCTAAGAGAGGATGACCAAAGATGGGTGAAGTAGGAGAGCAGATCACCAGTAGATCTCGCCTGGCGAAAGCCATACTGGTGATCCGACAAAAGAGAAAAGCATTCTAGGTGACGGAGAAAATGAGAGTTTAAGATAGTTTCCAAAATCTTAGAGGGATTAGAATGGCCACCCTTCTTCGGGATGGGCTGAACCAAGGCATGCTTCCGAGAAGAAAGAAAAGTTTGGGTTTTGGGTTTAGAGGCAGAGGCGATCAAGCACAGGGGTCAGAGCTTCAGCAAACTCCCTCAGAACACGAGGGGGTATTCCGTCCGGTCCATGCGCCTTACTCACATCCAACCTGGATAACACACCTGCATCCCTACGAGTGGAGATTATCGCAAAGTGCATAGGTTCAGTAGTAGGAGCAGCAGGGGTAGGAGGGATAGAGTTGGAATCGTCTAAGGTGGAATTAGAGGAGAAAAAGGTGCCAAAGAGATTGGCTTTGTCAGGGGTAGAGTTGGCTATAGAGTTATCAGGTCGGAAGAGAGGAGGAAAAGAAGGAGTGCAGAAGTTATTACAGATGGTTTTGGTTAAGGACCAGAAGGATTTACTCGAGAGGAAGAATTAGTCAGAACAGCGATCTATATTTTTTTTAAATTCCGCTTGGCCCTACGAAGAATAGCCTTACAACGATTCCTAGAAGTAATGAAAGAGGTGTGGGTAATAGGAGGAGATAGTTTCATAGCTTGATATGCCCTATCTCTCTCCCTACATGCAAGAGAGCAGGAACGATCAAACCATGATTGTAAAGTGAAAGTTTTGGTAGAAGTTGGGATAAATGCACTCATACCGCCCTGTATCGCCCCAGCAGTGCTGTTAGCACATTAGGGTGTGTCATAGGAGGGAAGATCAGCTAAAACTAATGGCCCATCACTTTTTTGGTAGATTTTAGTGTATATAAACAGAAAATAATTTCAGTTTCAATATTTTGCAACCTTTTGCTACGTAAATTTTAGCGTGAAATTTATCGAAAATCTAACGTACAGCGGCATTAGTGCATTACAATTAAATAGTGAACACTGCTTTCTGACTTCATTCTTTAACAACCCAACTAACAATATTTTTTTCTGTTTCAGATTCTGATGCATTTATAAGTTGATAATATTTGCGATGGCTGCTTGTGTCAGGACGAGGAACCAAAAATCCAGCCATCTCAGTCACTATCTTGGGTCTGGGAGAGAGCTCCTGAAGTCGGAGTTGCCTACATTGAGAGATGCTTTGAGATTCGGTGTTTTAATCAGGCAAATCAGTGAAAAGAACCAAAGAACTTACACAAACAAAGACATTGCCAGTGATATGACCAAAGCTGTCTTGGCACAGTACACTCTGGCTAACGCTCAGTTCAAGCCTCCAGTCATAACAAGTCAGAAGAAGATTAGTGAGAGACTGCTAGCCAGTTGGGAAAAGGCAAGAGATATCTCTCTTGGGAGAGGAAAACTTGCAGTTACGGACAGCTTTGCCAAGCAACTGGACCAGTTATTTGACATAATTACTTGCAAGTACCCAATTGTTCTCTGTCCTGAGTTTGGATGCGATCGTCACTGTAAATCCGAGGCCCACATCTCCTGCATTTGCAAGCGTGAACTGAAGATTCCTGTGATCGAACTGGCATTTGTCAAAGCACAGAGAGAGAAGACTGGCAGTATAGGGGCTCTCATGATTTCTAGCCAAGATATTCCGGAGTCCAAGAGACAGGAGGCTGCCACAGAGAGACAGAAGAGGAGAAGAGTTGCCGAGGAAAAGAGACTTGAGAGGGCCCAGGGTGAGGTAAAAAAGGCCGATGATTGGAGTCAAGCTGATTCAGAGTTTAATGACTTCCCCATGGCTGATCCGAGTGCTGACCAGGAGAATGGTGACTTTGTCCTTAACCCAGAAAATAATGATCCCAAACCTTCCAGGCATAAGATTCGAAATAGGAAAGATATCCCGAGCATAGCTCTGGCCAGCATGCGACACCACACTGGTCTCAGAGAAACTGCAGAGATAGCAACAGCTGCCTGGATTGACGGTGGTTTGATAACACCTGATGATGTTCACCTGGTGATAGATCATAACAAAGTAAGGAGAGCTCAGGAGAAACTTGTCAGTAACCTAGAAGAGGAGTTTGATAAGGGGATAAGAGAAAATGGAATCAATTGTTTGTTCTTTGATGGGAGAAGGGATGACACTAAAGTGTTTATGAAAGTTGGAGATTCTGACAAGTTGTTCCCTGCCATGGTGAAGGAGGAACACTACTCCTGCTGCAGTGAACCAGGAGGGAAGTATTTGTGGCATTTCACTCCAGAGAAAGATGACATCAGGAAACCAGCTGAGATAGTGGCAGAAAACATTGTGAACTGGCTCAGAGAGAGGAACGTAGACCAGACCCTGCAGGCCATTGGAGGGGACAGCACCAACACGAACACAGGGTGGCAAGGGGGGTCATACAGTGGATAGAGCGGAAGATTGGGAGGAAGCTGGTCTGGATTGTTTGTGACCTCCACACCAACGAGTTGCCACTCAGACATCTGATCCAGGAGCTGGATGGCAAGACTCTTTCAAACAACAGATGGTCTGGTCCTCTTGGCAAGATGCTGGACTCTGCCACTGAGTTAGAAATAAATCCGAGCTTTGAAAAAATCACAGTTGGCCCTCCACTCATTGAGCTTGCACATACTGTCATTGACGACCTGAGTACTGACCAGTACTATGGTTACATGATTTGCAGTGCCATCAAAACTGGTGTCATGCCTGATAGACTTGCTTACCTGCAGATAGGTCCAGTCTCACATTCTAGGTGGCTCACAACGTCTCTCAGGTTCTGCAGAATTTGGGTCGCTCATCATAAACTGAAAGGGAACCACCTTCACAACCTGAGACTCATTGTCCAATTATCGTGAGTGTCTACTTGCCAAATTGGTTCAACACCAAGGTCAAGTCATCGTTCTCCGAAGGTCCGAGGCATGTTCTCTTCCAGCTTGAGCTCCTGAGGAGTCGGCCAAGGAAGGTTGTTCAGATTGTGGAGCAGACTGTGAGGAGATCTTCCTGGTATGCTCATCCCGAGGCAGTTCTGCAGACAATGCTCTGCAGTAAGGATGAGGAGGAGAGAAGAGTGGCAGTCAAAAATATCTTGGATATGAGACTTATGAGAGGATCTGGGCATGACGAATCAGTTGGTGACGATTCCTTCAGGGTCAGGAAGACTCCTGAAGTCAATCTAGGTGCCAAGACCCTCACTGATCTCATAGATCTGGATAACATCCAGGCTGGCAGTGAGCCCCCTCTTACCTGCAACCTCACCAATGTTCAAGTCAGAGCTTTCCTGGACAACCCCATGCATGTCCCCGCCTGGCCCTCGCACACCCAGAGTATAGAGCGTTGTGTACAGCAAGTGAGCGAGGCCAGCAGTCACGTGTACAGCCAGGAGAGGAGGGAAGGCTACATCCGAGCTCAGGTGGTCAGCAGGGAGGTGATGAGTAGAAACAGAAGCAACACCGGGTCGTAGTAGTAAAACCGGTTTTTGTATTTGATGATTTTGTTTTCTAAAGGAATATTAAATTTAATAAATGTGTCAAGATCATTCGTTTCACTATTCTGGAACATTTTCATCCTAATATATTAACCTGATACATTTACTTTACTTTATATAAGCTATTTAGTGGTGTTGGTAAAAGGGTGGAAATACTGAATTTTCATAAGATTTCAAGTTAAAATTCACCTAGCAAAAAATGAAAACTTTTCAAATCTGAAGATATCACATGATTCTGCACATAGAACTACATCATTAATACCATGGGCCGATTTTTCAAACTCAAAAAAAAAAATTCGCCTCCGTATGACACACCCTATTAGCACATACCGAGGCGTCCCGAGTGGAAAAGCAACATTCATCCCAAGGAAAGTCGGTGAAGAATTCTCGCAAGGATTGCCAGCTTGCCATCCAGTAGTGCCATAGTTGACGTTTAGAGGGGGGGTGGGGGAGGTGGTCGTGCCCAGTTGATTTAATAGAAATAAAACTGTGATCAGAAGACCCTAATGGGGCAGAAATCGAGTATGAAGTGTATGAGGGGTTAGAGGTAAAACAAAGATCAAGAATGTTAGTAAGTTAATCGTGTCGATTAGGAACGTGTGTAGGGTGTTTGATTATTTGTTCCAGGTCATTAAAGTAAGGTTAAGATTAGGGTGGCCTATGCTGGGGTGCCTAATCTTTAGGTGAACTATGCTGGGGTGCATAATCTTCAGGTGAACTATGCTGGGGTGCCTAATCTTCAGGTGAACTATGCTGGGGTGCCTAATCTTCAGGTGAACTATGCTGGGGTGCCTAATCTTCAGGTGAACTATGCTCTGGTGCTAGAAAACTTGTATAAACTCTCCCCGTGTTCATGCTGTTATGTCCATTAATGAAAAGAGACAAATATCCCTTTGCTTTTACTGTGATTAAACTGATGGTCATATGTCGGGTATATTGTTAAGGTAATATTATGTAAATTAACTCATTTAAACACTATACAGGTGATATATTAAACAGGAAACTAAGCTTATATATCACCTGTAATGGCATATAATATATATCTATATATATATATATATATATATATATATATATATATATATATATATATATATATATATATATATATATATATCTCACTTAACCAGTCTGGTTATATATGAAGCAGAAGGCGATGATATAGCATGAACTATATATAACTCTGTGGTCAGCAGCACTCAAGGTTCACTACTTCTAATAAAAGTACTTATCTGTCTGTGTTTTAGCCACAACTCCAAAATGGAAGCCGTTACAGAAGGTTAGGTTAGGTTAGGTTAGGTTGTGTACCACACTGTGTATTAGTCACCCACGACCTATAACTCAATAATTATATTAGAAAAAAATTGCGGAAGGTAATAATAAAAATATTCCGATGATTCAAGTAAAAGATTTTTTCCAAATACTTTAAGAAAACAGCTATAGGGTTTCCACGGTAACCTGGCCAGTAAGCCACGCCCTTCTTTCATACTAATAGCTGATTGGTTCATAGATAATTCACAATTATTAGTAAGCAGATCTGTTATTACTGTTATTATCTAAAATAATGTTACATATATAGTCCAACAAAATGCAAATAATTTCAAGACATTAGCACTTCAGAGAGGATGTTAGAAAATGTTAAATATTTATCACTTGCAGAATCGCCGCCCTCCGGGCGGCTCATCCGCTAGACCACGGTAGGACGCCACCCTCCGGGAGGCTCCACATTGTCTCACTGTTCAGTCCCCAAAACTTCTTCTTCCATCAATAATTCATTAACGGTGTATGTAAGTTCCGCCATGTTTTTCACTACAATGGTACAGCAAAGTATATATTTTTAGCATTAAACTGTTATTATTTTATTGTCTAATCATCACTACTTATAACACCACCCATCATCACTACATATAACATCATCCATCATAACACCATCCATCATCACTACAGATCGGTAAAGTAGTTTCCGAGATTCTCGTGGGGACACACACACGGTAGGATGCCACCCTCCGGGAGGCTCCACATTGTTTCACTGTAGGGCATTAGGGTAGACCACATTTTTGGTTTTGCCATTAGCAGCAAGTATGTACAGAATTTTGCCAGTTCCCTCTCTGGAGCATCCAATATAGAACTGTCAATGAGAGAAGCAAGGAAACACTTGCTATCCATGCCAAGTTTGGTCCGGGCGGTTCATTCGCTAGGCCACTCCCCATAACTTCTTCTTCCATCAATATTTCATTAACGGTGTATGTAAGTTCCACTACAACGGTACAGCAAAGTATATTTTTTTAGCATTAAGCTGTCATTATTTTATTGTCTAATCATCACTACATATAACACCATCCATCATCACTACATATAACACCACCCATCATCACTACATATAACAACATCCATCATCACTACATATAACATCATCATCCCTCATCACTTCATATAACACCATCCATCATCCCTACATATTACACCATCCATCATCACTACATATAACACCATCCATCATCACTACATAAAACACCATCCATCATCACTACATGTAACACCATCCACCATCACTACAGATCGGTAAAGTAGTTTCTGAGATTCTCGTGCAGACACACAAACACACAGACATACTTATTTGTTTTATATATATAGAATAAAAGGTCGATAGTTCAAAGTTGTTAGGGATTTCTGGCCTCTTCGCCGTTAGGCTATTTCGGCCGAAGCTGATTGGTTGGTCTTCTTTTTTCTCTTTGTTCTTCTTTTAGTTTTTACTTTCCATTCTACTTCTTGTTCTTCGTCTTCTTCTTTTTGGTCTTGTTCTGTCTGGTCTTCGATAATATTATCAGGTTCTTCTTTGTTGATATCTTGATTGTTCTTTTCTTGTTCGTTTTTGTCTTGTTTGTTCTTTTCTTGTTTGTTTCGGTCTTGGTTGTTTTTTTCTAGAGTCTTGACTGCAAGGAGAGCCTCCTTGTAAGTCAACTTTTCCTTAGACCGCAGCCTGGCCACCCTGCACTCCTCCCTCCACTTGGGACAAAGCCGGTCGGAGGAGGAGTGAGGGCCACCACAAGCCGCGCACTTCTTAACGGCCGCCTGGCAGTCAGCGTCGGTGTGGCCGGGTGCCCCGCAGCTAGAGCACACCTTGGGAGCGCGACACTTCCTCGCCAGATGGCCATATTTCTGGCAATTGTAGCAACGAGTGGGTTTTGGCTGTTGAGGTTTCACTGGGATTTTCTCCCAACCCAGTATAACGGAGCTGGGAAGTTCCTTAGGAGAACCAACCAGGGCAGTTGTGCTGGTCAGCTTCCTAAGTACTGCGAGCTGATCTCCAATCAGCTCGCCAAGTTCGTCTCTTTCGAGATACTCAATTTCGGAGTGGGAAATGACTCCCAAAACCAAGTTATCCTGAAGTAGGGCGTCGAACATGACGTCAACTCCATTGATGATCGTTCGATGGGGTAATTTGTGGGCCTGCCCCCATTCTTCGAACGTGATGACAAGGGTACCACCGCTACTCCGGACGACCCCTGTCACCCCCTTTAGTCCAATGTGGTCGAAAAAATCTTTAATCACAAGAAGATTTAGTTTCTTGCGCGAAGGGTGCTCGACCGGAATCAGTCTCACAACCTTCGCCTGGGCTAGGGTGATCATGATCATGGTCACGCGGTACCTCGGGGGGAAGGATCGGGGAGCCGGGAGAACCAACCTCGCCGAGGTTCAGGTCTCAAGTGTGAGGTCGAAGAAGAAGAAGAAAAATGCTAGTGACAGGGGGGAAGGAGGTTCAGAGGAAGAGTAAAGAGAGGATGGAAATGAATTTTAGAAGGAGAGAACAGGTGCAGTGGCTAAACACCGCTTGCGTGAGGGGGTAGGCAAATGCCCTGATGGTGCAACAATCACAATCAGGACGAGGCAGAGGGAGGGTGGGAGCAGGTCCGGGCAAGCAAAGGGCCAACTTGGGTGCCCATAGTCGTCGTCTAGCCCAGGCAGTGTTATCAGAGCGGAGGAAGAACCGCCCCGCCACGGCTGCGGCGCAAGCCGAGAAGCGCAGGTGGACGGACGCACAGGCCACACACGAACAAATTAACAGAGAAGGTGAAAACATGAAAATTTGCTAGTCGTAGGGTTGTTTGGAGAAAGAAGAAGGTAAAGTCTTTGAGCTATGTCAAAGAGGAGCAGAGCGTGTGAGGTCGATATAAATAAACACTTATATATACGAAGATTCCGGGGGGGGGGGGGGAGGTAAAACGCCCAGGGGAACCAATCAGCAATTTGTAGCTATAGACGAGGGGAGGGGCTTGAGGGGCGGGGCTTACGGGCCAGGTTAACGTGGAGAAGGTAAGCAGTAAGGTATTGTTACGAGTGTCGGAATAAGAACCAATGAATAGAGATTACTGGTCGGTATATGAACTTCGACTGTTTCGTTGTGTACACACTGAAACAGTTTAAGTTAAGATATTATATGTTTTATGTAGAAACCTTAGTTTCAATGTGTTAAGTAAAACAATGTAATGTTTATTGTATAAGTTTCGAATACTAATGAGTAAGTGAGCATTTGATAACTATTTGTGGATTCGCAAGTTGAACGTTTGTTGTTATGACGTCATTTCCGTCCACATCTACTGCTGAGTTTTACTTCTCAGAGCCGGGTGGTTTTTAGTATTGGCCCTGCAGTTGTAAGATAAGTATCTCCTTTCCTATTGTAAATTTTAGTAGTATACAGTGTTAACCTTGCTGGACTTTTGAGAACACCAAGTATTACTTAGTGATTTATATGTGAGACTGTGTGTAGTCATATTGTAGAAATCAACGGTAAATACCTTACTTGTTTATGAATTACGTGTGTTGGATAACCACGTTGTTTAGGGTAGTGTCTAGACTAAATAAGTGTTTAATCATTACGTTTATGTTCGTTATTGTCACTCGGTTGAGTATTTCATTTGTTCAGTTTTAATTTGTATTTATTTATTTTTGTACATAATGTTATACTTGTTTTATTGCTTGTTTATTTGTTAATATATATTGAAATTAAAGTAACTGCATAAATTTCAATATACCCCATAGTAATGAGGTGATAATTTGGTGGGATCTATTCCTGGACCTATAGTACAAAGTGGAGTTTGTGATATTGTTACACCCTTAAGAGGCCCAAGGGTCGTAACAAAATTGGCGACCTTGCCAGAATAGATCCCTTTTCACTCATTATCTATTGGGAATATTTAAATATAAGGATTCGTTATTGTTTAATTATGGCTACATTTGATGTGGAGGAGTTTGGTGAAAATCCATCATTGAAAATGTTGAAAGACTGTTTTAAGAAAGGATGATTGGATAAAACTTGCCGATATGTAGAAAGTCTGAAATTCAAAGTGCAGTATTAACTGAACTTGTAAATAAAGAGGTTCTACCGAAGGGGGCACTGACTTTGCGTTCATTTAACCCCAGGGAAGCTGTAGAGATCAGAAAGTTAGAAATGGAGCATGAGTTGACTTTGAAGGAAAGAGAAGAAAGGGAAAGAGAGCGTAAAAGGCAGCACGAATTAGCGTTAGCGCAGATTAGCAGTAGAAGACAAGACTTGCAGGCATTGTCTTTAGAATCTGAGACAAAATTCTTTGATGTGACAAAACATTTAAGACTTGTGCCTGCTTTTGACGAGGAGGATCCAGAAGCGTTTTTTATGCAGTTTGAGAAATTGCAAAGTCTTTTCAGTGGCCTGAAGAGTCCTTGGATTGCTATGATTCAAAGTGTGTTCACTGGGTCAGCTCGTTCAGCATTTCTGTCTTTGTCAAGTGAAGTTTGTCGCAGTTATAAGTTAGTGAAAGAAGAAATTCTTAAGGCATATGAACTCATCCCTGAAACATATAGAGTGAAATTTCGGACTATGAGAGATTGATGCACAGTCGTATATAGAATTTGTTTATTCGTTGAGTAAAATGTGTGGAAGATGGATAAAGTCTAGCAAGGTAGAAACTTTTGAGGAACTTGAGTTGATGATTTTAGAACAGTTCAAAAGAGCCACTACAAGAGATATACAATTGTACTTAGGAGAGAGAGATATTAGTAATGTTCATAGAGCTGCTGCATTAGCTGATAGCTATGCCCTTATTCACAAAATGCATCCTGTTAAATCTCAAAATTATACAGGTGCAAAGGGTCTTGTAACCAAGGAAAAGGGTGGTAGGCAGAATAGTAGTATTACTTCTTCCAGTAAAGTAAATTTTCGTGGAAACTCAGGTGAGGTTTCCAAGACCTATGCCAAGACTAAAGCATTTGTCTGATTTCCTGTAAGAAACCAGGTCATGTGATTGCGAATTGCCCTAAATTGGAAGTAAATAAAGAAGAGCTAGTGCTCTCATTCGAACTTCTGGAGAAGTTTGACAAAACTTTTGAACCTTTCATGTTTGATGGTTCAGTTGCAGTTGAAGAATCAGCTGATCAGTACCCTGCGAAGATTTTGCGTGACACTGGTGCTTCTCACAGTATTCTGTTGAAAGGATCTGTTCCCTGCGTGGAAGATTCCTATACTGGAGAGCATTTGGTGCTTAAGGGTGTCGGTGGAGTGATCACTGTTCCTTTGTGTAAAGTGTTTTTGAGAACTCCACTTGTGACTGGTTGGGTGACTATTGGTGTTCAAGATTCTCTTCCTGTGACAGGGGTTCCTTTTTTGCTGGGTAATGATATTGCAGGAGCCAGCGTGGTGCCAAATCCTGTGGTATCTTCGACTCCTACAGTGGAGAATAATACTGGTTTAATTGAAGAAGCATACCCTGATTTATCTCCTTTATGTGCAGTTACAAGGGGCCAGGAGTTTCGGAATAAAGTACAGACCGTTCCTTTAGTTGAGCCTAAGCTTTGTATTGCTGATAGTAGTACACCTGGCAATGATGAAAATGATTAAGGTATTGAAAATCTGTTTGACAGTCAGGATGATTCATGTGATAGTGACATTGGTGGGAGAGATGTTAGTGAAGCTAAAGATTCAGTTAACATTCACTCCCCAAAATCTGAAGCTGATCTCTCTTCTGGTGACATTACCATTCAGAAAGTACCTGTCAGTACGGAAAAACTGATAGATGATCAGCAGAGTGACTCCGAATTAGCTGAACTATGTAGGAAGGCTGTGGATATTGAAGAAGCCGTTCGCTTGCCTGTTTGTTACGACATGGATTCAGGGTTACTTATGAGGAAGTTCAGATCTGTATCTGATCCTGCTGATGAGTGGAATGTTGTGCATCAGGTTGTGATTCCCAGTTGTCACAGGGGAGAAATCTTGAAATTAGCACACGACTTTTTGGGAGGACATTTAGGAGTAAGGAAAACGTACAAAAAGATTTTGTCGCATTTTTACTGGCCTGGAATGAAAGGTGATGTTGCCAGATACTGTAGAACTTGCTATGAATGTCAGATGGCTGGTAAACCGAATCAGGTCATAAAACCTGCTCCCCTAAAACCCATTCCTGTGGTAGATGAACCATTTAGCAGGGTTATAAATTGATTGTGTAGGTCCTCTCCCAAAAACTCCATGTGGCCACCAATATTTGTTAACAATCATGTGTACTACCACCAGGTACCCAGAGGCTATACCATTGCGAAAGATCAAAGCAAAGAATGTGGTAAAGGCTCTGACTAACTTCTTCACTAAATATGGCATTCCTAGAGTTGTACAGTCGGATCAGGGGACTAATTTTACTTCTTTCCTTTTCCAGCAGGTGATGAATGAATTGGGTATTAAGCAATACTTAGCTTCTGCGTACCACCCTCAAACCCAAGGTGCCCTGGAGAGATTCCATCAGACTTTTAAATCTATGCATAGGAAATACTGTATGGAGTCTGATAAGGATTGGGATGAAGGAGTACCACTTATGTTGTTTGCCATAAGAGAGAGTCCCCAAGATTCCCTAGGATTCAGTCCCTTTGAAATGATTTTTGGTCATACTGTAAGAGGTCCTATGACTGTGTTGAAGGAAAGTTGGATAAGTAATCAGATAAAAGTCCCTTTGTCAGTGTATATAGAGAAGTTTAAAGAGAAACTGAAGAGAGTAGGTGAGATTGCTCGTGAAAATTTATCAGAAGTACAGGAGAAAATGAAAAAGCAATATGATGAGCATTGTCAAGCTAGAGAATTTAAGCCTGGAGATAGGGTTGTAGCACTTATACCCCTGTATAGAAATCCCCTTCAAGCTAAATATGAGGGTCCATTCACTATAGTTAAGAAATTTATTGACAACTATGTCATAGTAACCCCAGACAAGAGAAAATTGGAGAGTTTGACTCATATCAACAGGTTGAAACCGTATTTTGGTATGAGTGAAGTGGTTTGTCCGGTAACAGGAGGAGAGGAGGTGGTCCCAGACACTGATTTCCAAGTGGATATCCCCATAAAAATCTGAAATTCCAGTGTATTGTGTGACCCTACCTCTAAAGTATCCCATCTTTCACAACAGCAGTCTAAGGATGTGGTGTGTAAGGGAGGAAACGATCTTCCTGCTCGTTACCGCTGCTTACTCGCTTGTTTGCTGGTGCGACCAACACTTGGGGGGGGGGGGGGGGGTTGGACAGAGGCGAAAACGGCGCTTCTCCCTGTATCGCCGTCAGATTCACCCCAGCCGCCATACAGTCACTATCTAGCTACCCCGCTGTTCGTCAAATTCTGGCTGTGATCTCATCATAGGTCCTGGACTCGTGGGCTGTTTTCTCAGACCTTCACCTGTCGACTGTCAATTCTCTGGGCATCAACCACTACCGCTGCTCCTCTCCACCGTCGGTGAAGGTGAAACTACCGCATCCCCTGATTCTGCCGAATCTGTTGCCACTGACTGTGACGCCCAAGGAGTTCACCAAGCACCAAGACTCGTGTGCCACTCTGAAGCGGGTAAGGGAGAAGGTGACTTCCGGGGAGGAGGATCAGGTGAGAGATGGGTCGGTTTACAAGTTTGTTTCTATTAATGGGGTGTAACACAGGTCTTGTGTGTCATCCAAGCGACCAGCCAAAGTAGGTCGGAGTAACATTCTCTCTGTATCTCACAAGAGCCCTCTAGCAAGTCACTGTTCTCGTAGGAAAACTTATAGGAAGGTCGCTGATCAGTTTTACTGGCCAGGTATGGGAGCGGATATTAGAGCTTTTTGTAGAAGTTGTGATCAGTGCCCATGTATGTCCGCCAAGGGTAGAGTCCGTCCTGTTCCACTTGAACCCTTACAGAACCCTTACAGAACCATCTTCTCGGGTAGCCATAGATTTTGTTGGACCGTTCTCACCCCCTTCCTCTGAGAAGCCTAAATTACACCAAGCTAATTTATTAAGGCAATATAATTGCAGGACCCACATTGCTCGTGTTCTTGACGACGTCCCCAAGCTGGAGTTTGTCGAGACACTACCCTGCAAGAGTTCCTGTGAAGTTCGGGCGCCAGACTCTGATGATATAGGTTGCCAGTTGCTGCTAACACCTGACGAGATAGAAGAATCCTCTACGACTGGAAATAGGCCCAAACTTAAACCTGGACTGAAGTGGATCCCACATGCAGTTCCTTGATACGGCCTTACGTTTTGGACATCAATTTCCACCTATTCTTTTATGTGACCCTTCTTTATTTTGATATGTGTATTTAAGCATTTGTTGTAAGATGATTATTCTTTGTATACTAATCTTAAGTTTTAATCTCCCTTACAGTAGATTTTTGTTGGGGGAGCTGTGTAAGGGCGGAAAGGATCTTCCTGCTCGTTACCGCTGCTTACTCGCTTGTTTGCTGGTGTGACCAACACTTAGGGGGGTTGGACAGAGGCGAAAACGGCGCTTCTACCGGTATCGCCGTCAGATTCACCCCAGCCGCCATACAGTCACTATCTAGCTGCCCCGCTGTTCGTCAAATTCTGGCTGTGATCTCATCATAGGTCCTGGACTCGTGGGCTGTTTTCCCAGACCTTCACCTATCGACTGTCAATTCTCTGGGCATCAACCACTACCGTTGCTGCCACGACCGCCAGCTCCTCTCCACCGTCGGTGCCCGTGTGTTTCGTCTGCTGTATCAAGACATCGGCCGCTGTCTCTCGAGTGAGGTTGAACGGACGCTTCCCCCTGACAGTGGATCATTGTGTTCTGGAACCTTCCCAGGGCCACTGTCGTTGGAAATGTCTGTTCATTGTTTGATTCTATTGTTTGATTCCTTTAATTGCCGACTCCCATTAATTGTTTGCTTCCCTTATTTGCTTCCTTTAAATGTTTGCTTCCCTTAATTATTTGACTCGATTAACTGTTTACTGCATTAATTGTTTGACTCCTGTAATTGTTACTTGATGTGCGTTGAGTGGTGTCAGTTTTGTGTTATATTTTTATAGTAAAGAGATGTCAATCTCAAACGGTTGTTTCTTATTCCTGTTACGAGTTGGGGATTTAAAATATAGTTATACGTCTACCCACATCCCAACAGGTAACAACAACAACAAAAAAACAAAGACAATCGGACAATAAAAGTTTTCGTTGTGTATAATAAAGTACCATAAATCCCTTAACAAAATATTCAGCTTATAAATTACCCTTAACCAAACTTAACCTAAACATTAACAGTAAATACATATTAATAAAACATAAAACAATCGTGAAGCAAGGTGGAGGTGGGAGAGGCAATACAAGATTACAAATACTTAAGTGAGGAGCTGAGATGGCTGACGAGTAAGGCTGAGTATTGTAGAAGACGATAGGTAGTCACTATGCCGTAGGTTTCCAGGATAGGTGATCCTGTGGTCACTTCCCAGAGCCAAGTGCTCTCTCCTCGAATTGGAGCTGACAAAGAAGACTTTGAGGAGGTGACGCAACAACCAGGATATGGAGAAGGGAAACCCGGGAGTGGTAACTAAGACGAGTCATACTCGTGTCTCGTCCCTAGATGGCGTTGCTCGTGGTGCTGGGTAGGTAGATCAAGACAATAGATGGCGTGGTTCGTAGTGCTGGGTAGGTAGATCATGACAATCTGTGGAGGGGTTCCCAACACACCCCCCCTCCAAAGACCTCCGTAGCGCGGGTGCGAAGGAGGTGATCACCTGGTGCGTCTGGAGAGTAGCTGCTGCATTTCCACTGGAGCTCAGGATAAGGAGTCTGCAATCAGGTTGTCCACCCCCTTTATGTGCCGGACTTGTAGATTATAGGGCTGGGTGATGATAGCCCAGCGGAGGATTCGCTGGTTGGAGGTCTTGTTGGTTTGGATGAACGTGAGTGGGTTATGGTCGGTGAAGACTAGGGTTGTTTGTGGGCAAGACTGGAGGTAACATTCAAACTTCTTTATTGCCAACACCAGAGCCAGGGCCTCCTTTTCTATGGTCGAGTAGTTGGTCTGATGTTTTTTCAACTTGGCGGAGTAGTATGCCACAGGGTGAAGGACATCAGTGGTTGGGTCGGGTTGTAGGAGCACAGCCCCCACTCCGACACCGCTAGCGTCGATTTGCAGATGGAAGGGCAAGGTGTAGTCAGGGGGGTGGACTACAGGCTTAGAGGCAAGGAAGGCTTGGAGGCGGTGGAAAGACTGGTCGCACTTCTGGTTCCAGATGTAAGGGACCGCAGAACTGGTAAGGTCTGTGAGGGGTCCGGCCACGCTGGAGAAGTTACTGTAGAACCGACGGTAGTAGCCGCACATCCCCAGGAAGCGCATGAGTTCCTTCCTCGTCCTTGGAGTGGGGAAGGACAAGATGGCTCTAACGATTGCGTCCTTGGGTCTCACCATACCATGCCCAACGATATGTCCCAAGTAAGTCACTGAGGCCCGGCCAAAAGCAGATTTAGCCAGGTTTATGGTGAATCCAGTCTCTTGCAGTCGTGCAAACAGTATCTCCAAACGCACCAGATGTTCGTCCCAGCTGTCCGACACCACCACCAGGTCATCCAGGTAGGCGAACGTCCCACCTAGGTCTTGAATTAGGTAATTGATGGCCCTCTGGAATGTGGCCGGAGCATTAGAAAAGCCAAAAGCCATAACTAAATATTGAAATGGAGTTATAAATGCCGAGATTATTTTTGCCCTATCCGTGAGTCCCACTTGATAATATCCTTTCAACAGGTCCACGGTACTGATAAATTTTGCACAGCCTATGCTGTCTATTATATCTTCAATCAAAGGTAAAGGGTAGGAGTCTGAGACAGTGACCTGGTTCACTTTACGATAATCGGTACAGAAACGAAAAGTGCCATCGGGTTTTGGAATGAGAAGGCAAGGTGAAGCCCAGGGGGAGGTACTAGGCTCAGCTAAGTTATGTTTTAACAAAAAATCTACCTCCTCTTTCATAATCTCTCTTTTTTGTGGATTTAGTCGATATGCTGATTGCCTAATGGATTGTACATCATTTGAGATTAGCTTAATATCATGTTTAAGTATATTGCAAAACCCTGGGAGGTCTGACGTGACTTTAGGAAATGTTGATAATAACTTAGTGAGATCTTTTGCTTGAGATGGATTCAGAACAGAAAAATACTCATCCAAGTTGTTGAGTATGTGACTGTTAGCAGGGTTCTCTTTAGGTAGAGGGAAGTCTAAATTCTCCAATAGGTCCATGTCATCTGTCTCCGGCTCCGGCCCTGACAAAACCGTATGCAATACAGGTAGGCTTATAGCCTCTGGGATGTCTTCCTCTGACTGCCTGGAATGGTAAAGTTTCATGAGATTAATGTGAACAAGTTGTGAATCTTTTCGGCGATCAGGAGTATGGACTATATAGTTGAGGGGAGATAGTTTATCAGCAACTATATAGGTACCAGTAAACTTGCTTTTAAGGGGAGAGCCTGGAATGGGTAGAAAGAGTAACACTTTGTCACCGGGAGAAAATGATCTTTTAACTAATCTAGGTTGGGACTTCACC
The DNA here is from genome assembly GCA_958450375.1 of Homarus gammarus. Taxonomy (NCBI): domain Eukaryota; kingdom Metazoa; phylum Arthropoda; class Malacostraca; order Decapoda; family Nephropidae; genus Homarus; species Homarus gammarus. The sequence continues at coordinate 97,561 of CAUDMG010002250.1, read as the reverse complement.
ATTTTTTCTTGGACTTTTTCTAAGTTTGACTGAGCAATGGTTCGGACTTCAGTTACTTTGTCCCGTAGAGTGTCAATGTATTGGGAAACTGTTGCGGGCTTAATAGATGGAGTGTCAAACCACTGCTCCTTTACTATTTTAAGGGGTCCCCTAATTTGTCTCCCATATAGTAATTCGAACGGGGAGAAACCCAATGACTCCTGGGGACATTCCCTGATGGCAAAGAGTAACAAGTCTATGCTTTCATCCCATTCCTTTTGGTGTTCTATACAGTATTTTTTGAGCATTGATTTGAAAGTTTGATGGAACCGTTCCAAGCAACCTTGGGATTGTGGGTGGTAAGCCAAAGATGTACAATGGTCCACACTGAGGTCTTTCATCACCTGTTTGAAAAGATTGCTCGTAAAATTGGTGCCCTGATCGGATTGGATTTCTTTAGGAATGCCCACTGAAGTGAAAAGGTGCAAAAGATGTTTGATTACGTTTTTTGAAGTAATGCTTTTAAGGGGAAAAGCCTCAGGATAACGTGTACTGGTATCCATAACTGTGAGCAGGAATTGATTTCCCTTCTTTGTCTTTGGTAATGGGCCCACACAATCCACAACAATCTTTTCAAATGGAGTAGAAAATACTAGGATGGGCTTAATGGGAGCTGCTGGTATACTTTCATTTGGTTTTCCTACCATTTGACAAATATGACAAGATTTTTGGTACTTTGACACATCCTTCCTAAGTCCAGGCCAATAATAGTGTTGGAGGAGCTTTTTATATGTTTTCAGGATTTCCAAATGTCCTGAAATACCATCATGGGCAAGGGCAATTAATGCTGGTCTGACTGAGGCGGGAATTACCACTTGATGTATTTCAGACCACGTGTCTAGATGGGCAAGCTCAGGGGGCCTATAGGCCCTCATCAAAACCCCTTCATGATAATAAAAACACGGAAGGGTGTTAAAACCTTTACCCTCAACTGCTGCATGATGAAGTTTATTCAAAGATGGATCAGATTGTTGGGCTTTAATGAGCTCATCCTTACTAATGGTCGTATTGTACAGATCTTCTGTGGGTAGGAAGATATTGGAGGTGGTTTTAGATGAAGAGGGCCCATTTCGCACACTCTGTGACCGGGTGACAGCACAAGATGGGAAAAGATGAGGAATAGTTTCTTTAAGGTCAGTGGTGGAGTTGACAGGTAAGGGAGAGTCGACTGTCTTTATGTTAGGAACCACTAGATCTCCTACCAAGTCATTACCCAATAATAAATGAATGCCGCACACAGGCATTGGGTCTTTCCTAATGGCTATTTGCACTTCCCCAGTAATCAAGGGACATTGGAGGTGCACTTTAGCTAAAGGATACGAAGAATGGGATGAGAGATCTGAAATTAGAACACTCATTAGTAAATGCGGTAGATATATCAGGAATGACGTTAAACAGGAGGATAGATTGTGCTGCGCCCGTATCACGTAGTATACGAATAGGGAAACAACGAGACCCCTCTATGATTGAAATTTTGCCCTCATAGGTGAATGAAGAGAAGAGATCCTGATGGGGCCGTTCCACATTGGTGGCTGCTATTGGTTTGGATTTGGGATCCAGGGAACTACTTTTAGCAATTCGACACTTTGGGTGTTTACAAGTCTGGATCGTATGGCCTGGGTTTTTGCAGTAAGAACAAGTAAACTTGGTTGCATCGGGGGGAGTAGGTGTGGGAACCTTTCGACCTACCACTCACGCCCCCAATGTTATCATCAGAGGAGGACCTAACATGTCGGAAAGTACCACGTTCTCTACTGCCCAGTGACTCCACCAGCAAGGCGTACGCATCAGCCAGCTCAGCCGCACGCCCTAAATTAACCTCTCCACGCTCCTCCACATGCTTCAAGATGTGAAATGGTATCTTGCTCTTCCACTCCTCCAGGACTACCAAATTTAACAAATCCTGAAATGTGGAGGTCTCTGTAGCCTCTAACCACTTCTTAAAAAACCTAAGCTTTTCTTGAGCAAACTCAACAAAGGTGTGTGAAAATGGTTTGGTTAGTTTACGAAACTTCTGCCGGCATCCATCTGACCATGATTATAAGAACGACGAATATGATTACAGCAACCAAGACCATGATTAAAACAACCACGACCATGATTATAACAACCACGACTATGAATATAACAACCACAACTATGATTATAACAACCACGACCATGATTATAACAACCACGAATATGATTACAGCAACCAAGTCCATGATTAAAACAACCACGACTATAATTATAACAACCACGACCATAAATATAACAACCACGACTATGATTATATCAACCATGACCATGATTATAACAACCACGAACATGGTTATAACAACCACGACCATGATTATAACAATTACGAACATGTTTATAACTGCCACGACTTTGATTATAACAACCACGACCATGATTATAACAACCACGAATATGATTATAACAATCACGACCATGATTATAACAACGTCGACCATGATTATAAAAAGCACGACCATGATTATAACAACCAGGACAATGATTATAACACCCACGAACATATGATTATAACAACCACTCCCATGATTATTAGGGTGTGTCATAGGAGGGAAGATCAGCTAAAACTAATGGCCCATCACTTTTTTGGTAGATTTTAGTGTATATAAACAGAAAATAATTTCAGTTTCAATATTTTGCAACCTTTTGCTAGGTAAATTTTAGCGTGAAATTTATCGAAAATCTAACGTACAGCTGCATTAGTGCATTACAATTAAGTAGTGAACACTGCTTTCTGACTTCATTCTTTAACAACCCAACTAACAATATTTTTTTCTGTTTCAGATTCTGATGCATTTATAAGTTGATAATATTTGCGATGGCTGCTTGTGTCAGGACGAGGAACCAAAAATCCAGCCATCTCAGTCACTATCTTGGGTCTGGGAGAGAGCTCCTGAAGTCGGAGTTGCCTACATTGAGAGATGCTTTGAGATACGGTGTTTTAATCAGGCAAATCAGTGAAAAGAACCAAAGAACTTACACAAACAAAGACATTGCCAGTGATATGACCAAAGCTGTCTTGGCGCAGTACACTCTGGCTAACGCTCGGTTCAAGCCTCCAGTCATAACAAGTCAGAAGAAGATTAGTGAGAAACTGCTAGCCAGTTGGGAAAAGGCAAGAAATATCTCTCTTGGTAGAGGAAAACTTGCAGTCAAGGACAGCTTTGCCAAGCAACTGGACCAGTTATTTGACATAATTACTTGCAAGTGCCCAATTGTTCTCTGTCCTGAGTTTGGATGCGATCGTGACTGTAAATCCGAGGCCCACATCTCCTGTATTTGCAAGCGTGAACTGAAGATTCCTGTGATCGAACTGGCATTTGTCAAAGCACAGAGAGAGAAGACTGGCAGTATAAGGGCTCTCATGATTTCTAGCCAAGATATTCCGGAGTCCAAGAGACAGGAGGCTGCCACAGAGAGACAGAAGAGGAGAAGAGTTGCCGAGGAAAAGAGACTTGAGAAGGCCCAGGGTGAGGTAAAAAAGGCCGATGATTGGAGTCAAGCTGATTCAGAGTTTAATGACTTCCCCATGGCTGATCCGAGTGCTGACCAGGAGAATGGTGACTTTGTCCCTAACCCAGAAAATAATGATCCCAAACCTTCCAGGCATAAGATTCGAAATAGGAAAGATATCCCGAGCATAGCTCTGGCCAGCATGTGACACCACACTGGTCTCAGAGAAACTGCAGAGATAGCAACAGCTGCCTGGATTGACGGTGGTTTGATAACACCTGATGATGTTCACCTGGTGATAGATCATAACAAAGTAAGGAGAGCTCAGGAGAAACTTGTCAGTAACCTAGAAGAGGAGTTTGATTAGGGGATAAGAGAAAATGGAATCAATTGTTTGTTCTTTGATGGGAGAAGGGATGACACTAAAGTATTTATGAAAGTTGGAGATTCTGACAAGTTGTTCTCTGCCATGGTGAAGGAGGAACACTACTCCTGCTGCAGTGAACCAGGAGGGGAGTATTTGTGGCAATTTCACTCCAGAGAAAGATGACATCAGGAAACCAGCTGAGATAGTGGCAGATAACATTGTGAACTGGCTCAGAGAGAGGAACGTAGACCAGACCCTGCAGGCCATTGGAGGGGACAGCACCAACACGAACACAGGGTGGCAAGGGGGGTCATACAGTGGATAGAGCGGAAGATTGGGAGGAAGCTGGTCTGGATTGTTTGTGACCTCCACACCAACGAGTTGCCACTCAGACATCTGATCCAGGAGCTGGATGGCAAGACTCTTTCAAACAACAGATGGTCTGGTCCTCTTGGCAAGATGCTGGACTCTGCCACTGAGTTAGAAATAAATCCGAGCTTTGAAAAAATCACAGTTGGCCCTCCACTCGTTGAGCTTGCACATACTGTCATTGACGACCTGAGTACCCACCAGTACTATGGTTATATGATTTGCAGTGCCATCAAAACTGGGGTCATGCCTGATAGACTTGCATACCTGCAGATAGGTCCAGTCTCACATTCTAGGTGGCTTGCAACGGCTCTCAGGTTCTGCAGAATTTGGGTCGCTCATCATAAACTGAAAGGGAACCAGCTTCACAACCTGAGACTTATTGTCCAATTCATCGTGAGTGTCTACTTGCCAAATTGGTTCAACACCAAGGTCAAGTCATCGTTCTCCGAAGGTCCGAGGCATGTTCTCTTCCAGCTTGAGCTCCTGAGGAGTCAGCCAAGGAAGGTTGTTCAGATTGTGGACCAGACTGTGAGGAGATCTTCCTGGTATGCTCATCCCGAGGCAGTTCTGCAGACAATGCTCTGCAGTAAGGATGAGGAGGAGAGAAGAGTGGCAGTCAAAAAGATCTTGGATATGAGACTTATGAGAGGATCTGGGCATGACGAATCAGTTGGTGACGACTCCTTCAGGGTCAGGAAGACTCCTGAAGTCAATCTAGGTGCCAAGACCCTCACTGATCTCATAGATCTGGATAACATCCAGGCTGGCAGTGAGCCCCCTCTTACCTGCAGCCTCACCAATGTTCAAGTCAGAGCTTTCCTGGACAACCCCATGCATGTCCCTGCCTGGCCCTCGCGCACCCAGAGTATAGAGCGTTGTGTACAGCAAGTGAGCGAGGCCAGCAGTCACGTGTACAGCCAGGAGAGGAGGGAAGGCTACATCCGAGCTCAGGTGGTCAGCAGGGAGGTGATGAGTAGAAACAGAAGCAAGAAAGACATGTTCTCTATGGTGTGCAGCAACACCGGGTCGTAGTAGTAAAACCGGTTTTTGTATTTGATGATTTTGTTTTCTAAAGGAATATTAAATTTAATAAATGTGTCAAGATCATTCTTTTTACTATTCTGGATCATTTTCATCCTAATAAATTAACCTGATACATTTACTTTACTTTAAATAAGCAATTTAGTGGTGTTGGTAAAAGGGTGGGAATACTGAATTTTCATAAGATTTCAAGTTAAAATTTACCAAGCAAAAAATGAAAACTTTTCAAATCTGAAGATATCACATGATTCTGCACAGAGAACTACATCATTAATACCATGGGCCGATTTTTGAAACTAAAAAAAAAAAATTCGCCTCCGTATGACACCCTAATGATTATAACACTCACGACCACGAATATAACAACCACAACTATGATCATAACCACGACTATGATTATAACAACCATGACCATGATTATAACAACCACGACCATGATTATAACTACCACGACCATGATTATAACAGACACGACCATGATTATAACAACCACGACCATGATTATAAAAACCACGAACATGATTATAACAACCACGACCATGATCATAACAACCACGACCATGATTATAACAGCTAGGACCATTATTATAGTAACCACCACCGTTTTTATAACAACCACAACTATGCTTATAACAACCACGAATATGATTATAACAACCAGGACGATGATTATAAAAACCATGACTATGATTATAACAACCACGACCATGATTATAACAGCCACGACCAAGATTATAACAACCATGACTATGATTATAACAACCACGACCATGAATAAAACATCCACGTCCATGAATATAACAACCACGACTATGATTATAACAACCACGAATATGATTACAGCAACCACGACCATAACTAAAACAACCACGACCATTATTATAACAACCACGACTATTATTATAACAACCAGGATCATGATTATAACAACCACGACTATGATTATAGCAACCACAACCATGATTAAAACAACCATGACCATGACTATAACAACCACGACCATGATTATAACAACCTCGTCAATGATTATAGCAGGCCCGACCATGATTATAATTACGACGACTATGATTATAACAACCACGACCACGATTATAACAACCACAAAAATGATTATAACAACCACTACCATGATTATAACATTCACGACCAAGAGTATAACAGCCACAACTATGAACAACCACGACTATGATCATAATTACGACTATGAATATAACAACCACGAATATGATTATATCAAACACGACCATGATTATAACAACCTCGACCATGATTATAACAACCACGAACATGATTATAACAACCAGGACCATGATTACAACAACCATGACTATGATTATAACAACCACGACCATGATTATAACACTCACGACCACGAGTATGACAACAATAAATATGAACAACCACGAAAATGATCATAACCACGACTATGATTACAACAACCACGACCATGATTATAACAACCACGACCATCATTATAATAACAACGACCGAGTTTATAACAACCACGACCATGATTATATCAACCACGACTATGATAATATCACCCACGACAATGATTAAAACAACCAGGAACATGATTATAACAACCACGACCATGATTATGATAACCACGAAACCACGACCATGATTATAACAACCACGACCATGATTATAAAAACCACGACCATGATTAAACAACCACGACCATGATTACAACAACCATGAATATGATTATAAAAACCACGACCATGATGATAACAACAAGGACCATTATTATAGTAACCACTACCGTTATTATAACAACAACGAATATGATAATAACCACGACCATGATTATAACAACCAGGACCATGATTATAACAACCACGACCATGAATAAAACAACTACGACCATGATTATAACAACCACGAATATGATTAAAGAAACTAGGCCATGATTAAAACAACCACGACCATGATTATAACAACCACGACCATGATTATAACAGCCACGACCATAATTAAAACAACCAGGACCAAGATTATAACAGCCACGACCATGAATAAAACAACCACGACTATGAATATAACAACCACGACTATGATTATAACAGCCACGACCATGATTATAACAACCACGAATATGATTACAGCAACCAAGACCAAGATTAAAACAACCACGACCATGATAATAAGAACCACGAATATGATTATAACAAGCAAGACCATGATTATAACATCCAGGATCATGATTATAACAACCACGACTATGCTTATAACAACCACGACCACCATTATAACAACCACGAACATGATTATAACAATACTACCATGATTATAACACTCAATACCACGAGTATGACAACCACAACTATGAACAACCACGACTATGCTCATAACCACAACTATGATTATAACAACCACGACCATGATTATAACAACCACGAACATGATTATAACAATACTACCATGATTATAACACTCAATACCACGAGTATGACAACCACAACTATGAACAACCACGACTATGCTCATAACCACAACTATGATTATAACAACGACGACCATGATTATAACAACTAAGACAATGATTATAACAACCACGACAATCATTATAACAACCACGACCATAATTTTAACAACCTCGACCATTACTATAACAAGCACGACTATGATTATAACAACCACGACCATGATAATAACAGCCACGAATATGATTATAACAACCACGACTATGATTATAACAACCTCGACCATGATTATAACAAACACGGATATGATTATAACAACCAGGACCATGATTATAATAACCACGACGATGATTATAACAACCACGACCACGATTATAACAGCCACGAATATAATTATAAGAACCACTAAAATGATTATAACAACCTCGACCATGATTATAACAACCAGGACGATGATTATAACAAAAACGACTTTGATTATAACAACCACGACCATGAATATAACAACCACGACTATGATTATAACAACCACGACCATGATAATAACAACCACGACCATGATTATAACAACGTCGACCATGATTATATCAAGCAAGACCATGATTATTACAACCAGGATCATGATTATAACAACCACGACTATGATTATAAGAAACACGACCACGATTATAACAACCAAGAATATGATTAAAACAACCACTACCATGATTATAACACTCAATACCACGAGTATGACAAACACAACTATGAACAACCACGACTATGATCATAAGCACGACTATGATTATAACAACCACGACCATGATTATAAGAACTACGACCATGATTATAACAACCACAACCATGATTATAACAACCACGACCATGATTATAACATCCACGAACATGATTATAACATTGACGACCATGATTATAAAAACTAAGACCATGATTATAACAACCACGACCATGATTATAAAAACTACGAGCATGATTATAACAACCACGACTATGATTATAACATACACGAACATGATTATAACAATCACGAACTTGATTATGGCAACCACGACCATGATTATAACAACCACGACTATGATTATAACAACCACGACCATGATTATAACAACCACGACCATGATTATAACAACCATGACCATGATTATAAAAACCACGACCATGATTATAACAAGAAGGACCATTATTATAGCAAACACTACAGTTATTATATCAACCACGACTATGATTATAACAACCACGAATATGATTATAACAAACAGGACCATGAGTTCAACAACCACGACCATGATTATAATAACCACGACCATGATGATAACCTCGACCATTATTATAACAACCAGGACCATGAATATAACAACCACGACTATGATTATAACAACCACGACCATGATTATAACAACCACGAATATGATTACAGCAACCAAGACCATGATTAAAACAACCTCGACCATGATTATAACAACCACGACCATGAATATAACAACCACGACAATGATTATAACAACCACGACTATGATTATAACAGCCACGAATATGATAATAACAACCACTACCATGATTATAACAACCTCGACAATGATTATAACAAGCAAGACCATGATTATAACAACCAGGATCATGATTATAACAACCACGACTATGATTATAACAACCACGACCACGATTATAATAACCACGAATATGATTATAACAACCACTACCATGATTATAACACTCAATACCACGAGTTTGACAACCACAACTATGAACAACCACGACTATGATCATAACACAACTATGATTATAACAAGCACGACTATAATTATAACAACCATGACCATGATAATAACAACCACGAATATGATTATAATAACCACGACCATGATTATAACAACCTCGACCATGATTATAACAACCACGAATATGAATATAACAACCACGACCATGATTATAACAACCTCGACCAAGATTTTAACAAGCAAGACCATGATTATAACAACCAGGACCATGATTATAGCAACCACGACTATGATTATAACAACCACGACCACGATTATAAAAACCACTAATATAATTATAACAACCACTAAAATGATTATATCAACCTCGACCATGATTATAACAAGCAAGACCATGATTATAACAACCAGGCTCATGATTATAACAATAACGACTATGATTATAACAACCACGACCATGATTATAACAACCACGAATATGATTATAACAACCACTACCATGATCATAACGACCTCGACCATGATTATAACAAGCAAGACCATGATTATAACAACCAGGATCATGATTATAACAGCCACGACTACGGTTTTAACAACCACGACCACGATTATAAGAACCAGAAATATGATTATTACAACCACAACCATGATTATAACACTCAATACCACGAGTATGAGAACCACAACTATGAACAACCACGACTATGATCATAACCACAACTATGATTATAACAAGCACGACTATGATTATAACAACCACGACCATCATAATAACAACAACGAATATGAATATAACAACCACAACCATTATTATAACAACTTCGACCATGATTATTACAACCACGAATATGATTATAACAACCACGACCATGATTATAACAACCTCGACCATGATTACAGCAGCCAAGACCATGATTAAAACAACCACGTCTATGATTATAACAACCACGACCATGATTTTAACAAACACGAATATGATCACAGCAACCAAGACCATGATTAAAACAACCACGACCATGAATATAACAACCACGATTATGTTTATTACAACCATGACCATGATTATAACAACCACGAATATGATTATAACAACCACTACCATGATTATAACACTCCCGACCACGAGAATAACAACAACAAATATGAACAACCACGTCTATGATCATAACCACGACTCTGATTATGACAACCACGACCATGATTATAAAAATTACGACCATGATTATAACAGCCACGACTATGATATTATCACCCACGACCATGATTATAACAACCACGAACATGATTATAACAACCACGAACATGATTATAACAACCACGACCATGATTATAACAACCACGACCATGATTATAACAGCAAAGACCATTATTATAGTAACCACTACCGTTTTTATAACAACCACAACTATGATTATAACAATTACGACCATGTTTTTAACAGCCACGACTTTGATTATAACAACCACGACTATGATTATAACAACCACGAATATAATTATAACAACCACGACCATGATTATAACAGACACGACCATGATTATAACAACCACGACCATGATTATAAAAAGCACGAACATGATTATAACAACCACGACCATGATTATAGCAACCACGACTATGATTATAACAACCACGACCATAAATATAACAACCCCGACTATGATTATAACAACCACGACCATGATTATAATAAGGACGACCATGATTATATCACCGATGAATATGATTATAACAACCACGACCATGATTATAACAACCACGAATATAATTATAACATCCACTACCATGATTTTAACACTCACGACCATGATTATAGCAACAACAAATATGAACAACCACGACTATGATCATAACCACGACTATGATTATAACAACCAGGACCATGATTATAGCAACCACGACTATGATTATAACAACCACGACCATAAATATAACAACCCCGACTATGATTATAACAACTACGACCATGATTATAACAACCTCGCCCATAATTATAATAAGCACGACCATGATTATATCAACGATGACTATGATTATAACAACTACAACCATGATTATGACAACCACGAATATGATTATAACAACCACTACCATGATTATAACACTCACGACCAAGAGTATAACAACAACAAATATGAACAATCACGACTATGATCATAACCACGACTATGATTATGACAACCACGACCATGATTATAAAAACTACGACCATGATTATCATAGCCACGACTATGATATTATCACCCACGACCATGATTATTACAACCACGAACATGATTATAACAACAACGAACATGATTATAACAACCACGACCATGATTATAGCAACCACGACCATGATTATAACAGCTAGGACCATTATTATAGTAACCACTACCGTTTTTATAACAACCACAACTATGATTATAAAAACCACGAATATGATTATAACAACCAGGACGATGATTATAAGAATCACGACTATCATTATAACAACCACGACCATAAATAAAACAACGACGACCATGAATATAACAACCACGACTATGATTATAACAACCACGAATATGATTACAGCAACCACGACCATGACTAAAACAACCACGACCAAGATTATAACAACCACGACTATGACTATAACAACAAAGACCCTGATTATAACAACTACGAATATGACTATAACAACCACATCCATGATTATAACAACCTCGACCATGATAATAACAGCCACGAATATGAATATACCAACCACGACCATGATTATTACAACGTCGACCATGATTATAATAAGCAAGAATATGATTATAACAACCAGGACCATGATTATAACAACCACGACTATGATTATAACAACCACGACCACGATTATAACAGCCACGAATATAATTATAAGAACCACTAAAATGATTATAACAACCTCGACCATGATTATTACAATCAAGACCATGATTATAGCAACCAGGACGATGATTATAACAATAACGACTATGATTATAACAACCACGACCATGAATATAGCAACCACGACTATGATTATAACAACCACGACCATGATAATAACAACCACGAATATGATTATAACAACCACTACCATGATTATAATAACCTCGACCATAATTATACCAACCACGAATATGATAATAACAACCACGACCATGATTATAACAACGTCGACCATGATTATATCAAGCAAGACCATGATTATAACAACCAGGTCCATGATTATAACAACCACGACTATGATTATAAGAAACACGACCACCATTATAACAACCAAGAATATGATTATAACAACCACTACCATGATTATAACCCTCAATATCACGAGAATGACAACCACAACTATGAACAACCACGACTATGATCATAAGCACGACTATTATTATAACAACCACGAACATGATTTGTTACGAACCCCTCCACCGATTGTCTTCATCTACCTACCCAGCACCACGAGCAACGCCATCTAGGGACGAAACACGAGTATGGCTCGTCTTAGTTACCACTCCCGGGTTTCCCTTCTCCATATCCTGGTTGTTGCGTCACTTCCGCCTCAGTCTACTTTGTCAGCTCCAATTCGAGGAGAGGACACTTCACTCTGGGAAGCGACCACAGGATCACCTATCCTGGAAACCTACGGCACAGTGACTATTTACCGTCTTCTACCATACTCAGCCTTGCTCGTCAGCCATCTCAGCTCCTCACTTAAGTATTTGTAATCTTGTATTGCCTCTCCCCCATCCACATTGCTTCACTATTGTTTTATGTTTTATTACTATGTATATACTGTTCGTGTTTAGGTTAAGTTTGGTTAAGGGTAGTGTATAAGCTGAATATTTTGTTAAGGAATTTATGGTACTTTATTATATACAACGAAAACTCGCATCCTTTGTCTACCCTTTTTTTAGTCCGATTGTCTTTGTTTTTTTTTTGTTGTTACCTGTTGGGATCTGGGTAGACGTATAACTATATTCTAAATCCCCAACTCGTAACAAATGGCGACCGTGACAGGACACGACCTTAAGTACCATATTCCTTCCTCCCTTGTTACTCAGTGTTAATTACCCCTCCCAGTCACTTCTGTTTACAATTGCTTTACGGTGGTTTAAAGTTTCCTTCATATGTGTGTGCATATATTGGTATTATCGTACTGTAAGAGTGACAGACGTAGGATAATAGGTTCCAAGTGTCATAAGGCTTACCTGTTATTACACGTGGCAGTCGTGTGGTAAGTCTCATCGAGTGTAGGGAAGAATCCGGATCTGTTTAATGCCGTACCCTCACTCCAGAGTAGGCTGTTCCATAGTTACTAGTTTAGAGTGAAGTGATATCTTGGGACGCCCTGCTCTACCAGGACCCCATATTTATATAGCCTCAATTATTGTTCTTCTCATTATCTCATTCAGGGCTGTTAATCCGGATCTTTATATAAATGCCGTAATACGCCCTACCTCTTTCAAGTATATCAGGGTTGTTAATCCGGATCTTTATATTAATGCCGTAATACGCCCTACCTCTTTCAAGTCTCTTGTCCTTATCTAAGGATCTTCTCGGAAGAACAATAATCATAAGTGTAATTTCCCTAGGTATAACTTGGTTAGTTTCCGGGACTTTCTGGTTATCCACTGCCGTGATATTTTCTAGGGTTATCCACTTATCTTAGCTTTTGACCATTAGTTAATTTATCCTATTTTTCTTAACAATGGCCACCTCAGGTTTTGATCTTCAGGATTTTATTGAAAATCCTTCCGTAGCTAAATTACGTGTTAATATCCTGAAGAAAGAATGGAAAGAAATAGCCAACTTTTACAATATCCCATTTTCACAACAACTGACTAAGGAAATGTTAAAAAATCATGTGATTGAAGTGTTGGTTCAACAAGAAGTTTTAAAAGAATCCGCTGTTGACAGATTAACGCCCATGTCCAAGAAACTTCAACCACTATCCACCACCCCTCCTCACTCAGAAGTTGCCTCAGGTCTGGCTAGCCCTCAAGAAGAAACACAACGAATAGGCGCCTTAGAACTAGAACGAGCTAGGTTCTAGTTCCAAATCAAAATGAAAGAACTCGAGTTGGAACAGGCCAAGTTGGAGCAGGAGGAAAAGTTGGCACAGGCCAAGTTGGAACAGGCCAAGTTGGAGTACAAGTTGGAGCATGAGGGAAGGTCGGAACAGGCCAAGTTGGAGCATGAGGGAAGGTTGGAACAGGCCAAGTTGGAGCATGAGGGAATGTCGGAACAGGCCAAGTTGGAGCATGAGGAAAGGATGGAACAGGCCAAGTTGGTGCAGGCGGTTAAACTGAAAGAACTACAGGTGAGAGAGACAGAAGTCACCTTAACATCGGAGTTTAAATCAAAGGAAGTGGCATTAAAAGAGAAACTAGCTGCTTTTAACCCTGCTACTGCTTCTTCCCTTGTTCCCGGGTTTGATGAATCCGATATGGACGGGTCATTTAGGACTTTTGAGAAAATAGCCGCGAAGAATGAGTGGCCAAAGGACCAGTGGGTGTCAGTGTTAGTTCCTAAATTATATGGTAAGGCTCGTAGAGTTTATAACTGTTTAGACCAGACTGATGACTATGATAACGTAAAAAAGAATATCCTCACCTCTTATGCTATCACGCCAGACGGATACCGGCAGAAGTTTCGTAAACTAACCAAACCATTTTCACACACCTTTGTTGAGTTTGCTCAAGAAAAGCTTAGGTTTTTTAAGAAGTGGTTAGAGGCTACAGAGACCTCCACATTTCAGGATTTGTTAAATTTGGTAGTCCTGGAGGAGTGGAAAAGCAAGATACCATTTCACATCTTGAAGCATGTGGAGGAGCGTGGAGAGGTTAATTTAGGGCGTGCTGCTGACCTGGCTGATGCGTACGCCTTGCTGGTGGAGTCACTGGGCAGTAGAGAACGTGGTCCTTCCCGACATGTTAGGTCTTCCTCTGATGATAACCTTGGGGGCGTGAGTGGTAGGTCGAAAGGTCCCACACCTACTCCCCCCGATGCAACCAAGCTTACTTGTTCTTACTGTAAAAACCCAGGCCATACGATCCAGAATTGTAAACACCCAAAGTGTCGAATTGCTAAAAGTAGTTTCCTGGATCCCAAATCCA
Source organism: Homarus gammarus (assembly GCA_958450375.1). Classification (NCBI taxonomy): domain Eukaryota; kingdom Metazoa; phylum Arthropoda; class Malacostraca; order Decapoda; family Nephropidae; genus Homarus; species Homarus gammarus. The sequence continues at coordinate 82,038 of CAUDMG010002250.1, read as the reverse complement.
AACCAATAGCAAATGCCAATGTGGAAAGGCCCCATCAGGATGTCTTCTCTTCATTCACCTATGAGGGAAAAATGGTGAAGTCCCAACCTAAATTAGTTAAAAGATCATTTTCTCCAGGTGACAAAGTGTTACTCTTTCTACCCATTCCAGGCTCTCCCCTTAAAAGCAAGTTTACTGGTCCCTATATAGTTGCTAATAAACTATCTCCTCTCAACTATATAGTCCATACTCCTGATCGCAGAAAAGATTCACAACTTGTTCACATTAATCTCATGAAACTTTACCATTCCAGGCAGTCAGAGGAAGACATCCCCGAGGCTGTAAGCCTACCTGTATTGCATACGGTTTTGTCAGGGCCGGAGCCGGAGACAGATGACATGGACCTATTGGAGAATTTAGACTTCCCTCTACCTAAAGAAAACCCTGTTAACAGTCACATACTCAACAACTTGGATGAGTATTTTTCTGTTCTGAATCCATCTCAAGCAAAAGATCTCGCTAAGTTATTATCAACATTTCCTAAAGTCACGTCAGACCTCCCAGGGTTTTGCAATATTCTTAAACATGATATTAAGCTAATCTCAGATGATGTACAACCCATTAGGCAATCAGCATATCGACTAAATCCACAAAAAAAAGAGATTATGAAAAAGGAGGTAGATTTTTTGTTAAAACATAACTTAGCTGAGCCTAGTACCTCCCCCTGGGCTTCACCTTGCCTTCTCATTCCAAAACCCGATGGCACCTTTCGTTTCTGTACAGATTATCGTAAAGTGAACCAGGTCACTGTCTCTGACTCCTACCCTTTACCTTTGATTGAAGATATAATAGACAGCATAGGCTGTGCCCAATTTATCAGTACCATAGACCTGTTGAAAGGATATTATCAAGTAGGACTCACGGATAGGGCAAAAATAATCTCGGCATTTATAACTCCATTTGGTCTTTTTCAATATTTAGTTATGGCGTTTGGCTTTTCTAATGCTCCGGCCACATTCCAGAGGGCCATAAACTACCTTATTCAAGACCTAGGTGGGACGTTCGCCTACCTGGATGACCTGGTGGTGGTGTCGGACAGCTGGGACGAACATCTGGTGCGTTTGGAGATACTGTTTGCACGACTGCAAGAGACTGGATTCACCATAAACCTGGCTAAATCTGCTTTTGGCCGGGCCTCGGTGACTTACCTGGGACATATCGTTGGGCATGGTATGGTGAGACCCAAGGACGCAAACGTTGAAGCCATCTTGTCCTTCCCCACTCCAAGGACGAGGAAGGAACTCATGCGCTTCCTGGGGATGTGCGGCTACTACCGTCGGTTCTGCAGTAACTTCTCCAGCGTGGCCGGACCCCTCACAGACCTTACCAGTTCTGCGGTCCCTTACATCTGGAACCAGAAGTGCGACCAGTCTTTCCACCGCCTCAAAGCCTTCCTTGCCTCTAAGCCTGTAGTCCACCCCCCTGACTACACCTTGCCCTTCCATCTGCAAATCGACGCTAGTGGTGTCGGAGTGGGGGCTGTGCTCCTACAACCCGACCCAACCACTGATGTCCTTCACCCTGTGGCATATTACTCCGCCAAGTTGAAAAAACATCAGACCAACTACTCGACCATAGAGAAGGAGGCCCTGGCTCTGGTGTTGGCAATAAAGAAGTTTGAATGTTACCTCCAGTCTTGCCCACAAACAACCCTGGTCTTCACCGACCATAACCCACTCACGTTCATCCAAACCAACAAGACCTCCAACCAGCGAATCCTCCGCTGGGCTCTCCTCACCCAGCCCTATAATCTACAAGTCCGGCACATAAAGGGGGTGGAAAACCTGATTGCAGACTCCTTATCCCGAGCTCCAGTGGAAATGTAGCAGCTACTCTCCAGACGCACCAGGTGATCACCTCCTTCGCGCCCGCGCTACGAAGGTCTTTGGAGGGGGGTGTGTTACGAACCCCTCCACCGATTGTCTTCATCTACCTACCCAGCACCACGAGCAACGCCATCTAGGGACGAAACACGAGTATGGCTCGTCTTAGTTACCACTCCCGGGTTTCCCTTCTCCATATCCTGGTTGTTGCGTCACTTCCGCCTCAGTCTACTTTGTCAGCTCCAATTCGAGGAGAGGACACTTCACTCTGGGAAGCGACCACAGGATCACCTATCCTGGAAACCTACGGCACAGTGACTATTTACCGTCTTCTACCATACTCAGCCTTGCTCGTCAGCCATTTCAGCTCCTCACTTAAGTATTTATAATCTTGTATTGCCTCTCCCCCCTCCACATTGCTTCACTATTGTTTTATGTTTTATTACTATGTATATACTGTTCGTGTTTAGGTTAAGTTTGGTTAAGGGTAGTGTATAAGCTGAATATTTTGTTAAGGAATTTATGGTACTTTATTATATACAACGAAAACTCGCATCCTTTGTCTACCCTTTTTTTAGTCCGATTGTCTTTTTTTTTTTTTGTTGCTACCTGTTGGGATCTGGGTAGACGTATAACTATATTCTAAATCCCCAACTCGTAACAGATTATAAGAACTACGACCATGATTATAAGAACTACGACCACGATTATAACAACCACAACCATGATTATAACAACCACGAACATGATTATAACCTTGACGACCATGATTATAAAAACTACGACCATGATTATAACAACCACGACCATGATTATAACAACCACGACCATGATTTTAAAAACTAAGACCATGATTATAACAACCAAGACCATGAGTATAAAAACTACGAGCATGATTATAACAACCACGACTATGATAATATCACCCACGACAATGATTATAACATACACGAACATGATTATAACAACCACGACCTTGATTATGGCAACCACGACCATTATTACAACAACCACGACTATGATTATAACAGCCACGACCATGATTATAACAACCACGAATATGATTACAGCAACCAAGACCATGATTAAAACAACCACGACCATGATTATAACAACCACGACCATGATTATAACAACCACGACCATGATTATAACAACCATGACTATGATTATAAAAACCACGACCATGATTATAACAACAAGGACCATTATTATAGTAAACACTACCGTTATTATAACAACCACGACTATGATTAAAACAACCACGACCATGATTTCAACAACCAAGACCATGATTATAATAACCACGACCATGATGATAACCTCGACCATTATTATAACAACCAGGACAATGAATATAACAACCACGACTGTGATTATAACAACCACGACCATGATTATAACAACCACGAATATGATTACAGCAACCAAGACCATGATTAAAACAACCACGACCATGATTACAACAACCACGACCATGAATATAACAACAACGACTATGATTATAACAACCACGACCATGATTATAACAACCACGAATATGATAATAACAACCACTACCATGATTATAACTACATCGACGATGATTATAACAAGCAAGACCATAATTATAACAAACAGGATCATGATTATAACAACCACGACTATGATTATAACAACCACGACCACGATTATAATAACCACGAATATGATTATGACAACCACTACCATGATTATAATACTCAATACCACGAGTATGACAACCACAACTATGTACAACCACGACTATGATCATAACAAAACTATGATTATAACAAGCACGACTATAATTATAACAACCATGACCATGATAATAACAACCACGAATATGATTATAGCAACCACGACCTTGATTATAACAACCTCGACCATGATTACAACAACCACGAATATGAATATAACAACCACGACCATGATTATAACAGCCTCGACCATGATTGTAACAAGCAAGACCATAATTATAACAACCAGGCCCATGAATATAACAATAACGACTATGATTATAACAACCACGACCATGATTATAACAACCACGAATATGATTATAACAACCACTACCATGATCATAACGACCTCGACCATGATTATAACAAGCAAGACCATGATTATAACAACCAGGATCATGATTATAACAGCCACGACTATGATTTTAACAACCACGACCACGATTATAACAACCACGAATATGATTATAACAACGACAACCATGATTATAACACTCAATACCACGAGTATAAGAACCACAACTATGAACAACCACGACTATGATCATAACCACGACTATGATTATAACAACCACGACCATGATAATAACAACCACGAATATGATTATAACAACCACAACCATGATTTTAACAACTTCGACCATGATTATAACAACCACGAATATGATTATAACAACCTCGACCATGATTATAACAAGCAAGACCATGATTATAACAACCAGGCCCATGATTATAACAATAACGACTATGATTATAAGAACCACGACCACGATTATAACAACCACGAATATGATAATAACAACCACTACCATGATTATAACACTCAATACCACGAGTATGACAACCATAACTATGAACAACCACGACTATGACTATAACCACGACTATGATTATACCAACCACGACCATGATTATAAACTACGACCATGATTATAGCAACCACGACCATGATTATAACAACCACGACCATGATTATAACATCCAGGAACATGATTATAACTTCCACGACCATGATTATAAAAACTACGACCATGATTATAAAAACTACGACCATGATTATAACAACCACGACCATGATTATAACAACCACGACCATGATTATGGCCTCCACGACCATGATTATATCAACCACGACCATGATTATAACAACCACGACCATGATAATAACAGCCGCGACCATGATTATAACAACCAAGACCATGATTATAACAACCACGACCGTAATTATAACAACCAGAACCATCATTATAACAGCCACGACCACGAATAAAACAACCACGACCATGAATATAACAACCACGACAATGATTATAACAACCACTAATATGATTACAGCAACCAAGACCATGATTAAAACAAACACGACTATGATTATAACAACCACGACCATGATTATAACAACCACGAATATGATTACAGCATCCAAGACCATGATTAAAACAACCACGTCTATGATTATAACAACCACGACCATGATTTTAACAACCACGAATATGATCACAGCAACCAAGACCATGATTAAAACAACCACGACCATGAATATAACAACCACGATTATGATTATAACAACCATGACCATGATTATAACAACCACGAATATGATTATAACAACCACTACCATGATTATAACACTCACGACCACGAGTATAACAACAACAAATATGAACAACCACGTCTATGATCATAACCACGACTATGAATATGACAACCACGACCATGATTATAAAAACTACGACCATGATTATAACAGCCACGACTATGATATTATCACCCACGACCATGATTATAACAACCACGAACATGATTATAACAACCACGAACATGATTATAACAACTACGACCATGATTATAACAACCACGACCATGATTATAACAGCTAGGACCATTATTATAGTAACCACTACCGTTTTTATAACAATCACAACTATGATTATAACAATTACGACCATGTTTTAACAGCCACGACTTTGATTATAACAACCACGACTATGATTATAACAACCACGAATATAATTATATCAACCACGAACATGATTATAACAACATCGACCATGATTATACAAAGCACGAACATGATTATAACAACCACGACCATGATTATAGCAACCACGACTATGATTATAACAACCACGACCATAAATATAACAACCCCGACTATGATTATAACAACCACGACCATGATTATAACAACCTCGACCATGTTTATGATAAGCACGACCATGATTATATCGACGATGAATATGATTATAACAACCACGACCATGATTATAACAACCACGAATATAATTATAACAGCCACTACCATGATTTTAACACTCACGACCACAATTATAACAACGACAAATATGAACAACCACGACGATGATCATAACCACGACTATGATTATAATAACCAGGACCATGATTATAGCAACCACGACTATGATTATAATATGCACGACCATGATTATATCAACGATGACTATGATTATAACAACTACGACCATGATTATAACAACCACGAATATGATTATAACAACCACTACCATGATTATAACACTCACGACCACGAGTATAACAACAACAAATATGAACAACCACGACTATGATCATAACCACGACTATGATTATGACAACCACGACCATGATTATAAAAAATACGACCATGATTATCATAGCCACGACTATGATTATAACAACCATGACTATCATTATAACAACCACGACCATAAATAAAACAACGACGACCATGAATATAACAACCACAACTATGATTATAACAACCACGAATATGATTATAATAACCAGGACGATGATTATAAGAATCACGACTATTATTATAACAACCACGACCATGATTATAACAGCCACGACCATGATTATAACAACCATGACTATCATTATAACAACCACGACCATAAATAAAACAACGACGACCATGAATATAACAACCACGACTATGATTATAACAACCACGACTATGATTATAACAACCACGAATATGATTATAACATCCACGAACATGATTATGACATCCTCGACCATGATTATACAAAGCACGAACATGATTATAACAACCACGACCATGATTATAGCACCCACGACTATGATTATAACAACCACGACCATAAATATAACAACCCCGACTATGATTATAACAACCACGACCATGATTATAACAACCTCGACCATGATTATAGTAAGCACGACCATGATAATACCAACGATGAATATGATTATAACAACCACGACCATGATTATAACAACCACGAATATAATTATAACAACCACTACCATGATTTTAACACTCACGACCACGATTATAACAACAGCAAATATGAACAACCACGACTATGATCATAACCACGACTATGATTATAACAACCAGGACCATGATTATAGCAACCATGACCATGATTATAACAACCACGACCATAAATATAACAACCCCGACTATGATTATAACAACTACGACCATGATTATAACAACCTCGACCATGATTATAATAAGCACGACCATGATTATATCAACGATGACTATGATTATAACAACTACGACCATGATTATAACAACAACGAATATGATTATAACAACCACGACCATGATTATAACAACCACTAGTATGATCATAACAACCACGACCAAGATTATAACATCCACGACCATGAATATATCAACCACGACCATGATTGTAACAAGCACTACCATGATTATAACAACCACGAATATGATTACAGCAACCAAGACCATGATTTAGACAACCTCGACAATGATTATAATATGCAAGACCATGATTATAACAACCACGACCATGAATATAGCAACCACGACTATGATTATTACAACCACGACCATGATTATAACAACCACGAATATGATAATAACAACCACTACCATGATTATAACAACCTCGACAATGATTATAATATGCAAGACCATGATTATAACAACCAGGATCATGAATATAACAACCACGACTATGATTATAACAACCACGACCACGATTATAATAACCACGAATATGCTTTTATCAACCACTACCATGATTATAACACTCAATACCACGAGTATGACAACCAAAACTATGAACAACCACGACTATGATCATAACACATCTATGATTATAACAAGCACGACTATAATTATAACAACCATGACCATGATAATAACAACCACGAATATGATTATAACAACCACGACCATGATTATAACAACCTCGACCATGATTGTAACAAACACGAATATGAATATAACAACCACGACCATGATTATAACAACCTCGACCATGATTATCACAAGTACGACCATGATTATAACAGCCACGACTATGATAATATCACCCACGACCATGATTATAACAACCACGACCATGAATATAACAACCACGACTATGATTAAAACAACCACGAATATGATTATAACAAACACGACCATGATTATAACAACCTCGACCATGATTATAACATGCAAGACCATGATTATAACAACCAGGACCATGATTATAACAACCATGACTATGTTTGTAACAACCACGACCAAGATTATAGCAACCACGACCAAGATTATAGCAACCACGAATATGATTAAAATAACCACTACCATGATTATAACAACCACGACCAAGATTATAACAATCACGGCCATGATTATATCAACCACGACAATGATAATATCACCCACGACAATGATTATAACAACCACGACCATGATTATAACAACCACGACCATGATTATATTAACCACGACTATGATTATGACAACCACGATCATGATTATAACAACCATGACTATGATCATAACAACCACGACCATGAATAAAACAACCACGAATATGATTATAACAACCACGACCATGATTATAACAACCACTAGTATGATCATAACAACCACGACCATGATTATAACAACCACGACCATGATTATATCAACCACGACCATGATTATAACAATCACGACCATGATTGTAACAAGCACTACCAAGATTATAACAACCACGAATATGATTACAGCAACCAAGACCATGATTAAAACAACCACGACCATGAATATAACAACCACGACCATGAATATAACAACCACGACTATGATTATAACAACCACGACCATGATTTTAACAACCACGAATATGATAATAACAACCACTACCATGATCATAACGACCTCGACCATGATTATAACAAGCAAGACCATGATTATAACAACCAGGATCATGATTATAACAACCACGACTATGATTATAACAACCACGACCACGATTATTATAACCAAGAATATGATTATAACAACCACCACCATGATTATAACACTCAATACCACGAGTATGACAACCAAAATTATGAACAACCACGACTATGATCATAACACAACTATGATTATAACAAGCACGACTATAATTATAACAACCATGACCATGATAATAACAACCACGAATATGATTATAACAACCACGACCATGATTATAACAACCTCGACCATGATTTTAGCAAGCAAGACCATGATTATAACAACCAGGACCATGCTTATAACAACCACGACTATGATTATAACAACCACGACCACGATTATAAAAACCACGAATATAATTTTAACAACCACTAAAATGATTATAACAACCTCGACCATGATTATAACAAGCAAGACCATGATTATAACAACCAGGCCCATGATTATAACAATAACGGCTATGATTATAACAACCACGACCATGATTATAACAACCACGAATATGATTATAACAACCACTCCTATGATCATAAGGACCTCCACCATGATTATAACAAGCAAGACCATGATTATAACAACCAGGATCATGATTATAACACCCACGACTATGATTATAACAACCACTTCCATGATTATAACACTCAATACCACGAGTATGAGAACCACAACTATGAACAACCACGACTATGATCATAACCACATCTATGATTATAACAAGCACGACAATGATTATAACAACCACGACCATGATAATAACAACCACGAATATGATTATAACAATCACAACCATGATTATAACAACCTCGACCATGATTATAACAACCACGAATATGATTATAACAACCACGACCATTATTATAACAACCTCGACCATGATTATAACAAGCAAGACCATGATTATAACAACCAGGCCCATGATTATAACAATAACGACTATGATTATAAGAACCACGACCACGATTATAGCAACCACGACCATGATTATATCAACCACGACTATGATAATATCACCCACGACAATGATTAAAACAACCACGAACATGATTATAACAACCACGACCATGATTATAATAACCACGAAACCACGACCATGATTATAACAACCATGACTATGATTAATATAACCACGACCATGATGATAACAACAAGGACCATTATTATAGTAACCACTACCGTTATTATAACAACAACGAATATGATAATAACCACGACCATGATTATAACAACCAGGACCATGATTATAACAACCACGACCATGAATAAAGCAACTACGACCAAGAATATAACAACCACGACTATGATTATAACAACCACGACCATGATTATAACAACCACGAATATGATTTAAGAAACTAGGCCATGATTAAAACAACCACGACCATGATTATAACAACCACGACCATGATTATAATAACCAAGACTATGATGATAACCGCGACCATTATTTTTGCAACCAGGACCATGATTATAACAACCACGACCATGATTGTAACAACCACGACCATAATTAAAACAACCAGGACCATGATTATAACAGCCACGACTATGAATAAAACAACCACGACTATGAATATAACAACCACGACTATGATTATAACAGCCACGACCATGATTATAACAACCACGAATATGATTACAGCAACGAAGACCAAGATTAAAACAACCACGACCATGAATATAACTGTATGTATATTATGTATGCTGGTATATATATTATGTATGTATATTATGTATGTGCTCCATTTATGTATTATTTATTCAGCCTAGCTAGCAGTGTGTGGCAATGTTATTACCATATCCCACATGCTTAATTAATGTGCCTGGCGACGTATGGAAGCTGCTAATGTATCACTTGCCATACGTCGTCTATAGCAGTTGACCAGGAGCCTAGCCAGGGAGAGTGCTGCTCCCCTTTGTGTACATACTCTTATCCAGTAAACCGAACCTGCAAAACTATACAGGTGTTTGTGTTCTCTCCTGTATATAGAACTTATTATTCAGAACCTAACATGGCGCAGTGCGTAATCTTACTGGATAATTACGAGTGATAGTGCAAGTTTGTGAAAGCCGGCTTATGGACTCCTTCCCCGTGTCAACCAACCGCCACCCGCCACCCCTCCTCGAAGAATTTCGCAACTTTGAGCAGTGTCAGTGACAGTGATTTTCTGTGAAGTGTTTAGTGCATTGTGTGTTTCGTGCCATTCATGTGTGACCTTGTTCTAAAAGGATTCCCAAGGTACACGGCATGTTCTGGGCATTTGTAAGGAGTAACGTTTTTCACATCCTCCTCTCATCATTCCTTGAGGGTAACTGACGCTCCTCGCCGTCTCCACCCCCCCCTCACAGCGCCGCCTCCACCCCCCCTCACAGCTGGGGCGAGACGCTCTGCCTGCCCGGGACACACACACACACACACATACATGTACTAACACTCGCTGACCGCGCGGCTTCCTTATATATATTTTATATATATAATCTACTTATCTGTGTATTTAATTAATTTTTTTGTCTGAAATCTTGTTGATACGACGGGCTGACCGGTCAACACTGATTTAAGACACAGTACACAGATGAAGTAGTTATGTCTCATGCCTTACGTAGCCGTGGACCCAGCGCCTGGATGAGTCAAGCGGATGATAGTCCCCCAGAGATGGATGACCAGGCCGGCCACGACGCTCCAGCCCCCACAACATCGCGCAGTCCCTCACCTCAATATTCAGCGTTGTCTCCAGAGATAATTGCTTTACTGAAGTTTATGAGAGATGAGAAACGCGAGGATGAAGCTCACAGACGTTTGGCGGATGAGCACAGAAGGCAAGCAGAGGCAGAACGAGACCACCAACGGAGATTGGAAGACAGTGAACGGTTTGAAGCCTTGATATCTCGCCTCACTGTTAACCAAGCCCCTGGCTCTAACACTGCCTCGGTACTGACTGGTTCAGATACCTCATCCATGCTTCCTTCACGCCCCCCAGCCCCACCTAAAGCAGCAGCTCAAACACCGCCCATCTTGAAGCCTGATGTGAATTTCCAGACTTTTCGTGAATGGCGGCGACGGTGGACTGATTATTCTACAATGGTGGATCTCCAGAGTTTGTCACAGCCTAAACAACTCATCCAGCTGCGTATGTGCCTGTCCTTGGAAATTCAGCGTGTCTTGGAACATACGTTGCAGGTACCCCCAACCTCTTCGCTGTCTGTAGAGGAGGTACTGGACGTTCTACAACGGCACATCAAAGGACAGCAGAATGAAGCTCTGCGCAGGAGGGAATTGTTTAGCTGCAGACAGATGGAGGGTGAGTCTTTTGATGCCTTTTACGTACGTCTTAAGAGAGCCTCGGAAGAGGTAGATATATGTCTAGGCCACCACCAGCAGTGCGAGGAGACCCAGTTGAAGCAGGTGATCCTGATGGGTGTTAAGGACGAGGAACTTGTCCAACGCCTCACCTCCCTCGACTCTTCCTCTTCTCTTCAGGATGTGTTGACGATATGTCGCTCCTATGAGGCTGCCAGGTGTGCCACCTCTGCCATCCGTGCTCCCCCTACAGCTGTACGCGCTGTGTCCCGGTACAAGAAGGACAAGAAGTCTGTTCCTACGCCTTCGCCCACCACGTCCACGCCCGGTTCATTTTGCAACAACTGTGGTAAGCAGCACGGAACACAGGTGTGTCCAGCTGCTCAGTCTACCTGCAACAGTTGTGACCGTAAGGGCCACTGGTCACTCACAGTACGGTGCCCAGCCAAACGCGTCCAGTGCAATGTGTGCGGTCGTCTGGGCCACTATGACAAGTGTTGCCCTTCCAACAAACCCAAGGGACCGCGTCGGCGGAAGCTTCAGCCCCCTTCCACCAGAGAGGGCCGCCCACAGTCTTCCAATCAGAGGCACGACGACTCTTGACAACGCTCGAGCCACATTAGGAATGTGTGCTCCCCCCCGCGTCCCAGGACCAAAGTCCCCCAGTACATCAGTGTCATTGTGACCTACCGCAGTGCGTCATCCCGTCTTCAGATGTTGCCCGACACCGGCGCTGATGCTACAGTCATCGGTCCCCAGCATTTGCAATGCTTGGGGCTCTCTCCAAGTGATCTAGGACCGCCCCCCAAGGATCTCCGCTTTATGGCAGATGGTTCACAGATGACCCCGGCCCTGGGTTCACTCCAAGCACAAGTCACCTTTGGCAACAGGTCGTGTCAAGCCTGGATTGATGTGCATAACGGTGTCCAGACTCCTTTGCTGTCCTACAGACATTGTCAGGAGTTGGCCATCATCTCCCAGGACTTCCCCAAACCTATTCTTGAGGTAAAACACGCCAACAGGGTGCAAAAAGGGAGCAGCAACGACCCTGCTGCCGCCCTACCCCTGCCTCTTGCCAGTGACACCTCTCCTTCGGATGCTCGGAAGTACTTCCTGAAGGAATTCAGCGACGTTCTGGTGACCAAGTCCGCTCTGGAATCCAAGCCTCTCAAGAAGATGGCAGGTCCCCCCATGAGGATCCACCTGAGGGACGACTCGAAGCCCTTCGCTATTTACACCCCTCGACTGGTTCCCCTGGCCTTCCGCGAGGCGGTCAAAAACGAGCTGGACTCCATGGTCGCCCAAGAAATTATTGCACCAACCGGCGATGACCCGTCTCCATGGTGTCACCCGATGGTTGTCGTCGCAAAACCTAAAGGTGGTGTTCGGATCACCACTGACCTTTCCAAGCTCAACAGCCAGGTGTCTCGTCCTGCGCACCCTTCTCCCACGCCCTTTGCAGCTATACGCAGTGTGAACCCGAAGGCGCGCTTCTTCACGACGATGGACGCCCTGTGTGGATACTGGCAGATAGAGCTTGCCGAAGAAGACCGACCACTCACAACTTTCATCACCCCGCATGGACGTTACAGTTATTGCCGTGGCCCCATGGGATTCGCCGCTACAGGAGACGCTTTCTGTCTTCGAGGTGATATGGCTCTACAAGGTCTGGCAAACTGCGTGAAAGTGGTCGACGACATACTCGTGTACGACGAGGATTATATGGATCACCTCTGCCGTATCTACGAGGTACTCAACAGGTGCCGGAAGCACGGCATTACCCTAAATGCCGACAAGTTTGTTCTGGCCAGCTCTTCAGTTGACTTTTGTGGGTACACCCTCTCAGGGAATGGTATCGCAGCTGACCCGGAAAAGGTCCGCGCCATCACGGATTTTCCCACCCCTGCTAACCTGACCGACTTGAGGTCCTTCATCGGTCTCGTCAACCAGTTAGCAGAGTTTTCGTCGGACATCTCCGCAGCTGCTCAACCACTTCGCCCCCTGATGAGCCCCAAGAGGACATTCCTGTGGACCCCCGACCACGACAAGGCCTTCCAGCAAGTGAAACAGGCCCTGTCTCGTCCACCTGTCCTCGCCACGTTTGACCCAGCCTTGCCGACAGTTCTGCAGACAGATGCCTCACGCTTGTATGGCGTGGGATACGCCCTACTGCAGGATCATGGTGGAGGGCAGTTCCGGCTCGTCCAGTGTGGCTCGCGTTTCCTCTCTGACACTGAGACGCGCTACGCCACTATTGAGTTGGAGCTGTTGGCTGTGGTTTGGGCGATGTCCAAGTGCAGGTTTTACCTCATAGGCCTGCAACACTTTCACCTAGTGACCGACCATCGCCCGCTTGTCCCGATCCTCAACCACTACACGCTAGACGCCGTTGAGAACCCTCGCCTCCAGCGTCTGAAAGAGAAGCTCTCGGCGTACATCTTCACTGCAGTGTGGCGTGCTGGCAAGGAGCTCTGCATCCCTGATGCCTTATCCCGCTCTCCTGTCAGCCGCCCTACTCCAGAAGATCATGTGCTCGACGCCGACCTCGCTCTCTCCGTCAGGACTGTGGTCACTCTCCATGCCGTCCAATCCCTTCGTTCGGACCTGTCACCAGATGACGACAAGGCAATGGAGGACCTTCGAACAGCGGCCCGAGACGACCCTTCCTACGTCCGACTTGTCGAGTGTGTGAGGAATGGATTTCCTAGCAACCGCTACGATCTTCACAACACCCTGCTCCCGTATTGGAAACTCCGCGATGAACTCTACTGCGACGGAGACCTTGTTCTGTACGGAGCACGTGTAGTTGTCCCTGCTGCATCACGTCCCCACGCCTTGGCTCGCCTTCACGACAGTCACCGTGGAGCTGAGGCCACCAAACGACGTGCACGACAGACTGTGTTCTGGCCCGGCATCAACTCCGACATCTCCAATGTCGTCCGTGCGTGTGAGCCCTGCCAAGTATTACAACCCAGCCAGCAGCAGGAACCCTTCATGAGCGACGACAACCCCACCCGCCCCTTTGAGTCTGTGTCGGCCGACTTTTTCTGTGTGTCAGGAAAGTCCTTCCTCGTTATCGTCGACCGTCTCTCTGGTTGGCCGGTTGTCATCAAGTGCGGTAATGACACGACGTCTGCCGCCACCATCAGCAAGTTCCGCCACTACTTCCGTGACGTGGGCGTTCCTGTACGCCTGCGAACCGACGGAGGGCCTCAGTTCACAAGCCGGGACTTTGCTGTGTTCCTTGACCGATGGGGAGTCCGGCATGTGTTGTCATCGCCCCATTACCCGCAGTCCAACGGCCACGCTGAGGCTGCTGTCAAATCCCTGAAGCACCTCATCCTTAAGGTGGCCCCTTCTGGGAACATTGACTGCGAGGCCTTCGACAGGGGTCTTCTTGAACTCCGCAACACACCTAACTACACCGGACGCTCCCCTGCCCAGGTTTTGTATGGACGCCCCCTTCGTTCTTGTGTCCCTGCTCACCCTCAATCCTTCTCCAAGGAGTGGCAGGCCAAGAAAGAGGATTGTGATCGCCGAGCCGCCGAACGTGTTCAGGACGTCGTCGCCCGCTACAACGACCACGCCCGCTCTCTCCCCAGGTTGAGTGTCGGCACCCAAGTCCGTGTTCAGGACCCGACCTCCCTACGTTGGGACAAAGTAGGCGTAGTCATGGGTCTCGGCAGGTCACGGGACTACCAGGTGCGGTTACCCAGTGGTCGTGTGTGGTGGAGGAACCGCCGTTTTCTCCGCCCCGTAACAATGCCTTCTGCTGGCCCCGCCACCAGTGTTGAGTCCCATACCCTTCCCAGTGATGAAGTCCCTCGACGCTCAGAACGGATCCAAAAGAAAAGGTCCGCTCAAGACTTTGCTATGAGCGTATAGGGGGGAGGGAGGTGTATGTATATTATGTATGCTGGTATATATATTATGTATGTATATTATGTATGTGCTCCATTTATGTATTATTTATTCAGCCTAGCTAGCAGCGTGTGGCAATGTTATTACCATATCCCACATGCTTAATTAATGTGCCTGGCGACGTATGGAAGCTGCTAATGTATCACTTGCCATACGTCGTCTATAGCAGTTGACCAGGAGCCTAGCCAGGGAGAGTGCTGCTCCCCTTTGTGTACATACTCTTATCCAGTAAACCGAACCTACAAAACTATACAGGTGTTTGTGTTCTCTCCTGTATATAGAACTTATTATTCAGAACCTAACAATAACAACCACGAATATGATTATAACAACCACTACCATGATTATAACAACCTCGTCCATGATTATAACAAGCAAGACCATAATTATAACAACCAGGATCATGAATAACAACCACGACTATGATTATAAAAACCACGACCACGATTATAACAACCACGAACATGATTATAACAATACTACCATGATTATAACACTCAATACCACGAGTATGACAACCACAACTATGAACAACCACGACTATGCTCATAACCACAACTATGATTAAAACAACCACGACCATGATTATAACAACTACGACCATGATTATAACAACCACGACCATCATTATAACAACCACGACCATAATTATAACAACCTCGACCATGACTATAACAAGCACGACTATGATTATAACAACCACGACCATGATAATAACAGCCACGAATATGATTATAACAACCACGACCATGATTATAACAACCTCGACCATGATTATAACAACCACGAATATGATTATAACAACCACGACCATGATTATAACAACGTCGACCATGATTATAATAAGCAAGACCATGATTATAACAACCAGGACTATGATTATAACAAACACGACTATGATTATAACAACCACGACCACGATTATAACAGCCACGAATATAATTATAAGAACCACTAAAATGATTATAACAACCTCGACCATGATTATAACAATCAAGACCATGATTATAACAACCAGGACGATGATTATAACAATAACGACTATGATATTAACAACCACGACCATGAATATAACAACCACGACTATGATTATAACAACCACGACCATGATAATAACAACCACGACTATGATTATAACAACCACTACCATGATTATAACAACCTCGACCATGATTATACCAACCACGAATATGATTATAACAACCACCACCATGATTATAACAACGTCGACCATGATTATATCAAGCAAGACCATGATTATAACAACCAGGACCATGATTATAACAACCACGACTATGATAATATCACCCATGACAATGATTATAACATACACGAACATGATTATAACAACCACGACCTTGATTATGGCAACCACGACCATGATCATAACAACCACGACTATGATTATAATAACCACGACCATGATTATAACAACCACGAATATGATTACAGCAACCACGACCATGATTATAACAACCACGACCATGATTATAGCAACCACGACCATGATTATAACAACCATGACTATGATTATAAAAACCACGACCATGATTATAACAACCACGACCATGATTATAACAACCACGACCATGATTAGAAAAACAACGACCATGATTATCATAGCCACGACTATGATATTATCACCCACGACCATGATTATAACAACCACGAACATGATTATAACAACAACGAACATGATTATAACAACCACGACCATGATTATAACAACCACGACCATGATTATAACAGCTAGGACCATTATTATAGTAACCAATATCGTTTTTATAACAACCACAACTATGATTATAACAACCACTAATATGATTATAACAACCAGGACGATGATTATAAGAATCACGACTATGATTATAACAACCACGACCATGATTATAACAGCCACGACCATGATTATAACAACCATGACTAACATTATAACAACCACGACCATGAATAAAACAACGACGACCATGAATATAACAACCACGACTATGATTATAACAACCACGAATATGATTACAGCAACCACGACCATGACTAAAACAACCACGACCAAGATTATAACAACCACGACTATGATTATAACAACAAAGACCCTGATTATAACAACCACGAATATGATTATAACAACCACGTCCATGATTATAACAACCTCGACCATGATTATGACAAGCAAGACCATGATTATAACAACCAGGACCATGATTATAACAACCACGACTATGATTATAACAACCACGACCACGATTATAAAAACCACGAATATAATTTTAACAACCACTAAAATGATTATAACAACCTCGACCATGATTATATCAAGCAAGGCCATGATTATAACAACCAGGCCCATGATTATAACAATAACGGCTATGATTATAACAAACACGCCCATGATTATAACAATCACGAATATGATTATAACAACCACTACCATGATCATAGCGACCTCGACCATGATTATAACAAGCAAGACCATGATTATAACAACCAGGATCATGATTATAACACCCACGACTATGATTATAACAACCAAGACCACGATTATAACAACCACGAATATGATTATAACAACCACTACCATGATTATAACACCCAATACCACGAGTATGAGAACCACAACTATGAACAACCACGACTATGATCATAACCACAACTATGATTATAACAAGCATGACTATGATTAAAACAACCACGCCTATGATAATAACAACCACGAATATGATTATAACAATCACAACCATGATTATAACAACCTCGACCATGATTAGAACAACCACGAATATGATTATAACAACCACGACCATGATTATAACAACCTCGACCATGAGTATAACAAGCAAGACCATGATTATAACAACCAGGCCCATGATAATAACAATAACGACTATGATTATAACAACCACGACCACGATTATAACAACCACGAATATGATTTTAACAACCACTACCATGATTATAACACTCAATACCACGACTATGACAACCACAACTATGAACAACCACGACTATGACCCTTACCACGACTATGATTATACCAACCACGACCATGATTATAAAAACTACGACCATGATTATTTCAACCACGAACATGATTATAACAACCACGACCATGATTATACCATCCAGGAACATGATTATATCCTCCACGACCATGATTATAAAAACAACGACCATGATTATAAAAACTACGACCATGATTAGAACAACCACGACCATGATTAGAACAACCACGACCATGATTATGGCAACCACGAACATGATTATATCAACCACGACCATGATTATAACAACCACGACCATGATAATAACAGCCACGACCATAATTATAACAACCAGGACCATGATTATAACAGCCACGACCACGAATAAAACAACCACGACCATGAATATAACAACCATGACTATGATTATAACAACCACGACCATGATTATAACAACGACGAATATGATTACAGCAACAACTACCATGATTAAAACAACCACGACCATGATTATAACAACCACGACCATGAATATATCAGCCACGACTATGATTATAACAACCACGACTAAGATTATAACAACCACTAATATGATTATAGCAACCAAGACCATGATGAAAACAAACACGACTATGATTATAACAACCACGACCATGATTATAACAACCACGAATATGATTACAGCAGCCAAGACCATGATTAAAACAACCACGTCTATGATTATAACAACCACGACCATGATTTTAACAACCACGAATATGATCACAGCAACCAAGACCATGATTAAAACAACCACGACCATGAATATAACAACCACGATTATGATTATAACAACCATGACCATTATTATAACAACCACGAACATGATTATAACAATACTACCATGATTATAACACTCAATACTACGAGTATGACAACCACAACTATGAACAACCACGACTATGCTCATGACCACAACTATGATTATAACAACCACGACCATGATTATAACAACTACGACCATGATTATAGCAACCACGACCATCATTATAACAACCACGACCATAATTATAACAACCTCGACCATGACTATAAGAAGCACGACTATGATTATAACAACCACGACCATGATAATAACAGCCACGAATATGATTATAACAACCACGACCATGATTATAACAACCTCGACCATGATTTTAGCAACCACGAATATGATTATAACAACCACGACCATGATTATAACAACGTCGACCATGATTATAATAAGCAAGACCATGATTATAACAACCAGGACTATGATTATAACAACCACGACTATGATTATAACAACCACGACGACGATTAAAACAGCCACGAATATAATTATAAGAACCACTAAAATGATTATAACAACCTCGACCATGATTATAACAATCAAGACCATGATTATAACGACCAGGACGATGATTTTAACAATAACGACTATGTTATTAACAACCACGACCAGGAATAAAACAACCACGACTATGATTATAACAACCACGACCATGATAATAACAACCACGACTATGATTATAACAACCACTACCATGATTATAACAACCTCGACCATGATTATACCAACCACGAATATGATTATAACAACCACGACCATGATTATAACAACGTCGACCATGATTATATCAAGCAAGACCATGATTATAACAACCAGGACCATGACTATAACAACCACGACTATGATTATCAGAAACACGACCACGATTATAACAACCAAGAATATGATTATAACAACAACTACCATGATTACAACACTCAATAACACGAGTATGACAACCACAAGTATGAACAACCACAACTATGATCATAAGCACGAATATGATTATAACAACCACGACCATGAATATAAGAACTACGACCATGATTATAACAACCACAACCATGATTATAACAACCTTGACCATGGTTATAACATCCACGAACATGATTATAACATTGACGACCATGATTATAACAACCACGACCATGATTATAAAAACTACGACCATGATTATAACAACCACGACCATGATTATAACAACCACGACCATGATTATAAAAACTAAGACCATGATTATAACAACCACGACCATGATTATAAATACTATGAGCATGATTATAACAACCACGACTATGATAATATCACCCACGACAATGATTATAACATACACGAACATGATTATAACAACCACGACCTTGATTATGGCAACCACGACCATGATTATAACAACCACGACTATGATTATAACAACCACGACCATGATTAAAACAACCACGAATATGATTACAGCAACCAAGACCATGATTAAAACAACCACGACCATGATTATAACAACCACGACCATGATTATAACAACCACGACCATGATTATAACAACCATGACTATGATTATAAAAACCACGACCATGATTATAACAACCACGACCATGATTATAACAACCACGACCATGATTAGAAAAACAACGACCATGATTATCATAGCCACGACTATGATATTATCACCCACGACCATGATTATAACAACCACGAACATGATTATAACAACAACGAACATGATTATAACAACCAAGGCCATGATTATAACAACCACGACCATGATTATGACAGCTAGGACCATTATTATAGTAACCAATATCGTTTTTATAACAACCAAAACTATGATAATGACAACCACTAACATGATTATAACAACCAGGACGATGATTATAAGAATCACGACTATGATTATATCAACCACGACCATGATTGAAACAGCCACGACCATGATTATAACAACCATGACTAACATTATAGCAACCACGACCATGAATAAAACAACGACGACCATGAATATAACAACCAAGACTATGATTATAACAACCACGAATATGATAACAGCAACCACGACCATGACTAAAACAACCACGACCAAGATTATAACAACCACGACTATGATTATAACAACAAAGACCCTGATTATAACAACAACGAATATGATTATAACAACCACGTCCATGATTATAACAACCTCGACCATGATTATGACAAGCAAGACCATGATTATAACAACCAGGACCATGATTATAACAACCACGACTATGATTATAACAACCACGACCACGATTATAAAAACCACGAATATAATTTTAACAACCACTAAAATGATTATAACAACCTCGACCATGATTATAACAAGCAAGACCATGATTATAACAACCAGGCCCATGATTATAAAAATAACGGCTATGATTATAACAACCACGACCATGATTATAACAACCACGAATATGATTATAACAACCACTACCATGATCAAAACGACCTCGACAATGATTATAACAAGCAAGACCATGATTATAACAACCAGGATCATGATTATAACACCCACGACTATGATTATAACAACCAAGACCACGATTATAACAACCACGAATATGATTATAACAACCACTACCATGATTATAACACTCAATACCACGAGTATGAGAACCACAACTATGAACAACCACGACTATGATCATAACCACAACAATGATTATGACAAGCACGACTATGATTATAACAACCACGCCCATGATAATAACAACCACGAATATGTTTATAGCAATCACAACCATGATTATAACAACCTCGACCATGATTAGAACAACCACGAATATGATTATAACAACCACGACAATGAATATTTTAACCTCGACCATGATTATAACAAGCAAGACCATGATTATAACAACCAGGCCCATGATTATAACAATAACGACTATGATTATAACAACCACGACCACGATTATAACAACCACGAATATGATTTTAACAACCACTACCATGATTATAACACTCAATAGCACGACTATGACAACCACAACTATGAACAACCACGACTATGACCATAACCACGACTATGATTATACCAACCACGACCATGATTATAAAAACTACGACCATGATTATAACAACCACGAACATGATTATAACAACCACGACCATGATTATAACATCCAGGAACATGATTATATCCTCCACGACCATGATTATAAAAACTACGACCATGATTATAAAAACTACGACCATGATTATAACAACCACGACCATGATTATAACAACCACGACCATGATTATGGCAACCCCGAACATGATTATATCAACCACGACCATGATTATAACAACCACGACCATGATAATAACAGCCGCGACCATAATTATAACAACCAGGACCATCATTATAACAACCACGAACATGAATATAACAGCCACGACTATGATTAAAACAACCACGACTAAGATTATAACAACCACTAATATGATTATAGCAACCAAGACCATGATTAAAACAAACACGACTATGATTATAACAACCACGACCATGATTATAACAACCACGAATATGATTACAGCAGCCAAGACCATGATTAAAACAACCACGTCTATGATTATAACAACCACGACCATGATTTTAACAACCACGAATATGATCACAGCAACCAAGACCATGATTAAAACAACCACGACCATGAATATAACAACCACGATTATGATTATAACAACCATGACCATGATTATAACAACCACCACCATGATTATAACACTCACGACCACGAGTATAACAACAAAAAATATGAACAACCACGTCTATAATCATAACCACGACTATGATTATGACAACCACGACCATGATTATAAAAACTACGACTATGATTATAACAGCCACGACTATGATATTATCACCCACGACCATGATTATAACAACCACGAACATGATTATAACAACCACGAACATGATTATAACAACCACGACCATGATAATAACAACCACGACCATGATTATAACAGCTAGGACCATTATTATAGTAACCACTACCGTTTTTATAACAACCACAACTATGATTATAACAATTACGGCCATGTTTTTAACAGCCACGACTTTGAGTATAACAACCACGACTATGATTATAACAACCATTAATATAATTATAGCAACCACGACCATGATCATAACAACCTCGGCCATGATTATAAAAGCACGAACATGATTATAACAACCACGACCATGATTATAACAATTACGACCATATTTTTAACAGCCACGACTTTGATTATAACAACCACGACTATGATTATAACAACAACGAATATAATTATAACAACCACGAACATGATTATAACAACCTCGACCATGATTATAAAAAGCACGAACATGATTATAACATCCACGACCATGATTATAGCAACCACGACTATGATTATAGCACCCACGACCATAAATATAACAACCCCGACTATGATTATAACAACTACGACCATGATTATATCAACGATGACTATGATTATAACAACTACGACAATGATTATAACAACCACGAATATGATTATAACAACCACTACCATGATTATAACACTCACGACCACGACTATAACAACAACAAATATGAACAACCACGACTATGATCATAACCACGAATATGATTAATACAACCACGACCATGATTATAAAAACTACGACCATGATTATCATAGCCACGACTATGATATTATCACCCACGACCATGATTATAACAACCACGAACATGATTATAACAACAACGAACATGATTATAACAACCACGACCATGATTATAACAACCACATTTATGATTATAACAACCACGAATATGATTATAACAACCAGGACGATGATTATAAGAACCACGACTATGATTATAACAACCTCGACCATGATTATAACAACCATGTCTATCATTATAACAACCACGACCATGAATAAAACAACGACGACCATGAATATAACAACCACGACTATGATTATAACAACAACGAATATGATTATAGCAACCACGACCATGACTAAAACAACCACGACCAAGATTATAACAACCACGACTATGATTATAACAACAAAGACCCTGATTATAACAACCACGACTATGATTATAACAACCACAACCATGATTATAACAACCATGTCCATGATTATATCAACCTAGACAATGATTATAGCAAGCCCGACCATGATTATAATTACGACGACTATGATTATAACAACCACGACCATGATTATAACAACCACAAAAATGATTATAACAACCACTACCATGATTATAACACTCACGACCAAGAGTATAACAGCAACAACTATGAACAACCACAACTATGATCATAATTACGACTATGAACATAACAACCACGACCATGATTATAGGAACCAAAACCATGATTACAACAACCACGAACATGATTATAACAACCACGACCATGATTATCACAAGTACGACCATGATTAAAACAGCCACGACCATGATTATAGCAACCACAACCATGAATATAACAACCACGACAATTATTATAACAACCACGACAATGATTATAACAACAACGACTATGATTATAACAACCACGACCATGATTATAACAACCTCAAACTTGATTATAATAAGCAAGACCATGAGTATAACAACCACAACTATGAACAACCACGACTATGATCACAACCACGACTATGATTAAAAACAAGCACGACCATGATTATACCAACCACGACCATGATTATAACTAGCACGACCATAATTATAACAACAAGGACAATGATTATAATAACCACGACTATGATTATAACAACCACGACCATAATTATAGCAACCACGACTATGAATATAACAACCATGACCATGATTATAACAACCTCGACCATTATTATATGAAGCACGGCCCTGATTATAACAACCAGGACCATGATTATAACAACCACGTACATGAATAAAACAACTACGACCATGAGTATAACAACCACGACTATGATTATAACAACCACGACCATGATTATAGCAACCTCAAACATGATTATAACAAGCAAGACCATGATTATAACAACCAGGACCATGATTATAACAACCACGACTGTGATTATAACAACCACGACCATGGTTATAACAACCTCGACAATGATTTTAACAATCCCGACCATGATTATAAGAACTATGACTATGACTTTAACAACCACGACCATGATTATACCAACCACAACCATGAATATGTCAACCACGACAATTATTATAACAACCACGACCACGATTATAACAACCACGACTGTGATTATAACAACCACGAATATGATTATAACAACCACGACCATGATTATAACAACCTCAAACATGATTATAACAACCATGACCATGATTATAACAACCACGACCATGATTATAACAACCACGCCTATGATTATAACAAGCACGACCATGATTATAACAACCAGGAATATGATTATAATAACCACGACTATGATTATAACAACCATGACTAACATTATAACAACCACGCCCATGAATAAAACAACGACGACCATGAATATAACAACCACGACTATGATTATGACAACCACGACCATGATTATAACAACCATGACCATGATTATAACAACCAGGACCATGATTATAACAACCACGCCTATGATTATAACAAGCACGACCATGATTATAACAACCAGGAATATGATTATAATAACCACGACTATGATTATAACAACCACGACCATAATTATAACAACCACGACTATGATTATAACAACCATGACCATGATTATAGCAACGTCGACCATGATTATGACAACCACGACCATAAATATAACAATCACGACTATGATTATTACAACTACGACCATGATTATAACAACAACGAATATGGTTAAAGCAACCAAGACCATGAATAAAACAACCGCGACTATGATTATAACAACCAAGACTATGATTATAAAAACCAAGACCATGACTATAACAACCACGAATATGATTATAACAACCACGACCATGATTATAACAACCTCAAACATGATTATAACAAGGAGGACCATGATTATAACAACCAGGACCATGATTATAACAACCACGACTATGATTATAACAACCACGACCATGATTATAACAACCATGACTGTGATTATAACAACCACGACCATGATTATAACAATCTCGACAATGATCATAACAAGCCCGACCATGATTTTAAGAACGACCACTATGATTATAAGAACCACTACCATGATTATAACACTTACGACCACGAGTATAACAACCACAACTATGAACAACCACGACTATGATCATAATTACGACTATGAATATAACAACCACGACCATGAATATAACAACTAGGATCATTATTATAGCAACCACGACTGTTATTATAACAACCACGAGTATGAATATAACAACCACGAATCAGATTATAACAACCAGGACCATGATTATAGCAACCACTACTATAATTATAACAACCACGACCATAATTACAACAACCACGACTATGATTATAACATCCACGACCATGATTATAACATCCACGACCAGGATTATAACAATCACAAGCATGATTATAACAACCACGACCATGATTATAACAACCTCAACCATGATTATAACAGCCACGACCTTGATTATAACAACCACAACTAGAATTATAACAACCACGACCATAATTCTAACAACCACCCCTATGATCACAACAACCAAGACTATGATCATCACAACCACGACAATGACTATAACAACTTCAACCATGATTATAACAACCACGAACATTATTTTAACAACCAAGACCATTATTATAACAACCATGCCTATGATTACAACACCTAACCATGATTATAACAACCACGACTATCATTATAACAACCACGACCATGAATATAACAACCACGACCATGAGTATAACAACCAAGACCATGTTTATAACAACCACGACCATGACTATAACAACCACGACCATGATTATAACAACCACGACCATGATTATAGGAATCACGACCATGATTATAACATCTAGGACCATTATTATAGAAACGACTTCCGTTATTATAAGAACTACGACTATGATTATAACAACCACGAATATGATTATAACAACCACTACCATGATTATAATAACCACGACCAGGATTATAACAACCACGACCATTATTATAACAACCACGCTTATGATTATAACACCTAACTGTGATTATAACAACCACGAATATGATTATAAGAACCACGTCCATGATTATAACATCCACGACCATGATTATACCAACCACGACCATGATTATAGCAACCACGACCATGATTATAACATCTAGGACCATTATTATAGAAACCACTTCCGATATTATAACAACCACGTCTATGATTATAACAACCACGAATATGATTATAACAACCACGACCATGATTATAACAACCACGACCAGGATTATAACAACCACGAGCATGATTATAACAACCACGACCATGATTATAATAACCTCAACCATGATTATAACAGCCACGACCATGATTATAACAACCACGACCAGGATTATAACAACCATGACCATGATTATAACAACCACCACTATGATCATAACAACCAAGACTATGATCATCACAACCACGACAATGACTAAAAAAACCACGACCATGATTATAACAACCACGACCATTATTATAACAACCACGCTTATGATTATAACACCTAACCATGATTATAACAACCACGACTATAATTATAACAACCACGACCATGATTATAACAACCACGACCATAATTATAACAACTAGGACCATTATTACAGAAACCACTACCGTTATTATAACAACCACGACTATGATTAAAACAACCACGACCATGATTATACCAACCACAACCATGAATATATCAACCAGGACAATTACTATAACAAACACGACCATGATTATAACATCCACGACCCTGATTATAACAACCTCGACCATGATTATAACACGCAAAACCATGATTATAACAACCAGGACCATGATTATAACAACCACCACTATGATTATAACAACCACGACCATGATTATAACAAACAGGACTATGATTTTAACAACCACGACCATAATTATAACAACCTCGACCATAACTATAACAAGCACGATCTTGAAAATAACAACCAGGACCATGATTATAACAACCACGAATATGATTATAACAACCACGACGATGATTATAACAACCTCGACCATGATTATAACAAACACGACCATGATTATAACTAGCACGACCATGATTATAACAACCAGGACAATGATTATAATAACCACGACTATGATTATAACAACCACGACCATAATTATAACAACCACGACTATGAATATAACAACCATTACCATGAATATAACAACCTCGACCATTATTATATGAAGCACGGCCCTGATTATAACAACCAGGACCATGATTATAACAACCACGTACATGAATAAAACAACTACGACCATGAATATAACAACTACGACTATGATTATAACAACTACGACTATGATTATAACAACCACGAATATGTTTACAGCAACCAAGACCATGAATAAAACAACCGCGACTATGATTATAACAACCACGACTATGATTATAACAACCTAGACCATGATTATAACTACCACGAATATGATTATAACAACCACGACCATGATTATAACAACCTCAAACATGATTATAACAAGCAAGACCATGATTATAACAACCAGGACCATGATTTTAACAACCACGACTGTGATTATAAGAACCACGACCATAATTATAACAACCTCGACAATGATTATAACAAGCCCGACCATGATTATAAGAACTATGACTATGACTTTAACAACCACGACCATGATTATACCAACCACAACCATGAATATATGAACCACGACAATTATTATAACAATCACGACCATGATTATAACAACCACGACTGTGATTATAACAACCACGAATATGATTATAACAACCACGACCATGATTATAACAACCTCAAACATGATTATAACAAGGAAGATCATGATTATAACAACCAGGACCATGATTATAACAGCCACGACTATGATTATAACAACCACAACCATGATTATAACAACCGCGAATATGATTATAACAAGCACTACCATAATTATAACACTCACGACCAGGAGTATAACAACCACAACTATGAACAACTACGACTATGATCACAACCACGACTATGATTATAAAAACTACGACCATGATTATAACAACCATGACCATGATTATAACAACCTCGACCATGATTTTAACATCCACGACTATGATTATAACAAGCACGACCATGATTATAACAACCAGGAATATGATTATATTAACCACAACTATGATTAGAACAACCACGACCATAATTATAACAACCACGACTATGATTATAACAACCATGACCATGATTATAACAACGTCGACCATGATTATGACAAGCACGGCCCTGAGTTTAACAACCAGGACCATGATTATAACAATCACGCACATGAATAAAACAACCACGAACATAAATATAACAATCACGACTATGATTATTCCAACTACGACCATGATTATAACAACCACGAATATGGTTACAGCAACCAAGACCATGAATAAAACAACCGCGATTATGATTATAACAACCACGACTATGATTATAACAACCAAGACCATGACAATAACAACCACGAATATGATTATAACAACCACGACCATGATTATAACAACCTCAAACATGATTATAACAAGCAGGACCATGATTATAACAACCAGGACCATGATTATAACAACCACGACTATGATTATAACAACCACGACCATGATTATAACAACCATGACTGTGATTTTAACAACCACGTCCATGATTATAACAACCTCGACAATGATTATAACAAGCCCGACCATGATTATAAGAACGACTAATATGATTATAACAACCACTACCATGATTATAACACTCACGACCACGAGTATAACAACCACAACTATGAGCAACCACGACTATGATCATAATTCCGACTATGAATATAACAACCACGACCATGATTATAACAACTAGGATCATTATTATAGCAACCACGACCGTTATTATAACAACCACGACTATGAATATAACAACCACGAATATGATTATAACAAGCAGGACCATGATTTTAACAACCTCGACCATGATTATAACAAGCACGACCCAGATTATAACAACTAGGACCATGACTATAGCAACCACTACTATAATTATAACAAGCACGACCATAATTACAACAACCACGACTATGATTATAACATCCACGACCATAATTATAACATACACGAGCAGGATTATAATAATCACGAGCATGATTATAACAACCACGACCATGATTATAACAACCTCAACCATGATTATAACAGCCACGACGTTGATTATAACAACCACGACCAGGAATATAACAACCACGACCATAATTCTAACAACCACCACTATGATCAAAACAACCAAGACTATGATCATCACAACCAAGACAATGACTATAACAAATTCAACCATGATTATAACAACCACGACCATTATTATAACAACCACGACCATTATTATAACAACCATGCCTATGATTATAACACCTAACCATGATTATAACAACCACGACTATCATTATAACAACCACGACCATGAATATAACAACCACGACCATGAGTATAACAACCAAGACCATGATTATAACAGCCACGACCATGATTATTACAACCACGACCGTGATTATAACAACCACTACCGTGATTATAATAACCACGACCAGGATTATAACAACCACGACCATTATTATAACAACCACGCTTATGATTATAACACCTAACTCTGATTATAACAACCACGAATATGATTGTAAGAACCACGTCCATGATTATAACAACCACGACCATGATTATAACAACCACGACCATGATTATAGCAACCACGACCATGATTATAACAACTAGGACCATTATTATAGAAACCACTTCCGTTATTATAACAACCACGTCGATGATTATAACAAACACGAATATGATTATAACAACCACGACCATGATTATAACAACCACGACCAGGATTATAACAACCACGAGCATGATTATAACAACCACGACCATGATTAAAATAACCTCAACCATGATTATAACAGCCACGACCATGATTATAACAACCACGACCAGTATTATAACAACCATGACCATTATTATAACAGCCACCACTATGATCATAACAACCAAGACTATGATCATCACAACCACGACAATGACTAAAACAACCACGACCATGATTAAAACAACCACGACCATGATTATAACAACCACGCTTATGATTATAACACCTCACCATGATTATAACAACCACGACTATAATTATAACAACCACGACCATGATTATAACAACCACGACCATAATTATAACAACTAGGACCATTATTACAGATACCACAACCGTTATTATAACAACCACGACTATGATTATAACAACGACGACCATGATTATACCAACCACAACCATGAATATGTCAACCAGGACAATTAATATAACAACCACGACCATGATTAAAACAACCACGACCATGATTATAACAACCACGACCATGATTATAACAACGACGACCATGATTATAGCAACAACGACCATGATTATAACAACTAGGACCATTATTATAGAAACGACTACCGTTATTATAAGAACCACGACTATGATTAAAACAACCACGAATATGATTATAACAACCACTACCGTGATTATAATAACTACGACTAGGATGAGAACAACCACGACCATTATTATAACAACCACGCTCATGATTATACCACCTAACTGTGATTATAACAACCACGAATATGATTATAGGAACCACGTCCATGTTTATAACAACCACGACCATGATTATAACAACCACGACCATTATTATAGCAACCACGACCATGATTATAACAACTAGGACCATTATTATAGAAACTACTTCCGTTATTATAACAACCACGTCTATGATTATAACAACCACGAATATGATTATAACAACCACGACCATGATTATAACAACCACGAGCATGATTATAACAACCACGACCATGATTATAACAACCACGACCATGATTATAAAAACTCCGACTATGATCAAAACCACGACCATGAATTTAACAACCACGACCATGACTATAATAACCACGAGTATGATTATAACAACAACGACCATGATTATAACAACAACGACCATGATTATAGCAACCACGCTTATGATTATATCACCCAACCATGATTATAACAGCCATGACTATGATTATAACAACCACGACCATGATTATAACAACCACGACCATGATTAAAACAACCACGACCATGATTATAACAACCACGACTATGATGTTAACAACCACGACCATGAATATAACAACCAAGACTATGTTTATAACAACTACGACCATGATTATAACAACCACGAATATGATTACAGCAACCAAGACCATGATTAAAACAACCACGACCATGATTATAACAACCACGACCTTGAATATAACAACCACGACCATGATTATAACAACCACGACAATGAATATAACAACCACGACCATGATTGTAACAACCAGGAATTTGTTTACAGCAACCAATACCATGATTAAAACAACCACGACCATGATTATAACAAGCACGACCATGATTATAACAACCTCGACCATGATTATAATAAGCACGACCATAATTATAACAAACAGGACCATGATTATAACAACCACGACCATGATTATAACAACCACGACCATAATTTTAACAACCACGACCATGATTATAATATCCACGACCATGATTATAACAACCACGACCATGATGATAACAACCACGACCATAATTATAGCAACCATGACTATACGACCATGATTATAACAACCACGCCCTTGATTATAACAACCACGACTTTGATCATAACAACCTCGACTACGATCATAACAACCACGACCATGATTATTACAACCACGACTATGATCATAACAACCACGACTATGATTATAACAACCTCGTCCATGATTATAACAACTTTGATCATAACAACCTCGACTACGATCATAACAACCACGACCATGATTATTGCAACCACGACTATGATCATAACAACCACTACCATGATTATAACAACCTCGACAATAATTATAACAAGCCTGACCATGATTATAAGAACGACGACTATAATTATAACAACCACGACCATGATTATAACAACCACTACCATGATTATAGCACTCACGACCATGTGTATAACAGCCACAACTATGAACAACCACGACCATGAATATAACAACCACGACCATGATTAAAACAACCATGAATAAGATTACAGAAACCAAGACCATGACTAAATCAACCACGACCATGATTATAACAACCACGACTATGATTATAACAACCAAAACCATGATTATAATAACCACGAATATGATTATAACAACCACGACCATGATTATAACAACTAGGACCATTATTATAGCAACCACGACCGTTATTATAACAACCACGACTATGTTTATAACAACCACGAATATGATTATAATAACCAGGACCATGATTATAACAACCACGACTATGATTATAACAACCACGACCATGATTATAACAACCACGACTAATGATTATAACAAGCATGACTATGACTATAACAACCACGACCATGATTATACAAACCACAACCATGAATATAACAACCACGACAATTATTATTACAACCACGACCATGATTATAACAACCACGACTATGATTATAGCAACCACGAATATTATTAAAACAACCACGACCATGATTATAACAACCTCGACCATGATTATAAAAAGTAAGACCAAGATTATAACAACCAGGACCATGATTATAACAAACACGATGATGATTATAACAACTACGACCATGATTATAACAACCTCGACCATAACTATAGCAAGCACGACCTTGATTATAACAACCAGGACCATGACTATAACAAGCAACACCATAATTATAACAACCAGGACCATGATTATAACAAACACGACTATGATTATAACAACCACGACCATAATTATAACAACCGTGACTATGATTGTAACAACCATGACCATGATTAAAACAACCTCAACAATGATTATAACAACCTCGACCATGATTATAACAAGCAAGACCATGGATATAACCTAAAAAGACCATGATTATAACAACCACGACATTGGTTCTAATAACCATGACCATGATTATAACAACCACGACAATGATTATAACAACCACGACCATGATTATAACAACCTCGACAATGACTATAATAATCACGAGCATGATTATAGCAACGACGACTATGATTATAACAACCACGACCATGAATAAAACAACCACGATCATGAATATAACAACCACGACCATGATTATAACAACCATGAATATGATTACAGAAATCAAGACCTTGACTAAGACAACCACGAACATGATTATAACAACCACGACTATGATTATAACAACCAAAACCATGATTATAACAACCACGAATATGATTATAACAACCACGACCATGATTATAACAACCTCGACCATGATTATGACAAGCAAGACCATGATTATAACAACCAGGTCCATGAATATAACAACTACGACTATGATTATAATAACCACGACCATGATTATAAGAACCTCGACAGTGATTATATCAAGCCTGACCATGATTATAAGAACGACGACTATGATTATAACAACCACGACCATGATTATAACAACCACAAAAATGAATATAACAACCACTATCATGATTATAACACTCACGACCACGTTTATAACAGCAACAACTATGAACAATCACGACTATGATCATAATTTCGACTATGAATATAACAACCACGACCATGATTATAACAACTCGGACCATTATTATAGCAACCATGACAAATTTTTTAACATCCACGACTATGTTTATAACAACCACGAATATGATTATAACAACTAGGACTATTATTATAGTAACCACTACCGCTATTATAACAACCACGACTCTGATTATAACAACCACGAATATGATTATAACAACCAGGACCATGATTATACAAACCACGACTATGATTCTATCAACCACGACCATGATTATAAAAACTCCGACTATGATCAAAACCACGACCATGAACTTAACAACCACGACCATGACTATAATAACCACGAGTATGATTATAACAACAACGACCATGATTATAACAACCACGACCATGATTATAGCTACCACGCTTATGATTATATCACCCAACCATGATTATAACAGCCATGACTATGATTATAACAACCACGACCATGATTATAACAACCACGACCATGATTATAACAACCACGACCATGACTATAACAACCACGACTATGATGTTAACAACCACGACCATGAATATAACAACCACGACTATGTTTATAGCAACCACGACCATGATTATAACAACCACGACCATGACTATAACAACCACGACTATGATGTTAACAACCACGACCATGAATATAACAACCACGACTATGTTTATAACAACCACGACCATGATTATAACAACCACGAATATGATTACAGCAACCACGACCATGATTATAACAACCACGACAATGAATATAACAACGACGACCATGATTGTAACAACCACGAATATGTTTACAGCAACCAATACCATGATTAAAACAACCACGACCATGATTATAACAAGCACGACCATGATTATAACAACCTCGACCATGATTATAACAAGCACGACCATAATTATAACAAACAGGACCATGATTATAACAACCACGACCATGATTATAACAACCACGACCATAATTTTAACAACCACGACCATGATTATAATATCCACCACCATGATTATAACAACCACTACCATGATGATAACAACCATGACCATAATTATAGCAACCATGACTATACGACCATGATTATAACAACCACGACCTTGATTATAACAACCACGACTTTGATCATAACAACCTCGACTACGATCATAACAACCACGACCATGATTATTACAACCACGACTATGATCATAACAACCACGACTATGATTATAACAACCTCGTCCATGATTATAACAACCATGATGATGATTATAATAACCACGACCACGATTATAACAACCAGGACTATGATTATAACAACAATGAACATGATTATAGCAACCACGACTATGATAATAACCACGACCATGATTATAACAACCAGGACCATGATTATAACAACCACGACCATGATTATAACAACTAGGACCATTATTATAGTAACCACTACCGTTATTATAACAACCACGACTATGATTATAACAACCACGAATATGATTATAACAACCACGACCATGATTATAAAAACCACGACCATGATTAGAACAACCACGACCATGATTATAACAACCATGACTATGACTATAACAAACACGACCATGATTACACCAACCACAACCATGAATATAGCAACCACGACAATTATTAGAAAAACCACGACCATGATTATATCAACCACGACTATGATTATAACAACCACGACTATGATTATAACAAACACGTCCATGATTATAACAACCATGATGATGACTATAATAACCACGACCGCGATTATAACAACCAGGACCATGATCATAACAACCACGACCATAATTATAGCAACCACGACTATACGACTATGATTATAACAACCACGCCCTTGATTATAACAACCACGACTATGATCATTACAACCACGACTATGATCATAACAAGGACGACCATCATTATAACAACCACGACTATGATGATAACCTCGACCATTATTATAACAACCAGGACCATGATTATAACAACCACGACGATGATCATAAAAACCACGACCATGATTATATCAAACACGACCATGATTATAACAACCACGACTATGATTATAACAACCACGTCCATGATTATAACAACCATGATGATGATTATAATAACCACGACCACGATTATAACAACCACGACCATGATTATAACAACCACGATCTTGAATATAACAACCACGACCATGATTATAACAACTACGACCATGATTATAACAACCACGAATACGATTACAGCAACCAAGACCATGATGAAAACAACCACGACCATGATTATAACAACCACGACCATGATAATAACAACGTCGACCATGATTATAACAAGCACGACCATAATTATAACAAACAGGACCATGATTATAACAACCACGACCATGATTATAACAACCACTACCATGATTATAACACTCACGACCACGAGTATAACAACCACAACTATGAACAACCATGACTATGATTATAACAACAACGACCATGATTATAACAACCACGACCATTATTATAACAACCACGACCATGATTATAACAACCATGACTATGATTATAACAACCATGACTATGATTATAGTGACCATGACCATGAATAAAACAACCACTACCATGAATATAACCACCACGAATATGATTATCATAACCACGACGATGATTTTAACAACCACGACCATGATTATAACAACCGCGACCATTATTATAATAACCACAACTATGATTATAACAACCACGACCATGATTATAACAACCAGGACCATGATTATAACAACCACGACCATAATTATAACAACCACGACTATGATTATAACAACCACGACCATTATTATAACAACCACGACCATGATTATAACAACCACGACCATGATTATAACAACCACGACAATGAATATAACAACCACGACCATGATTGTAACAACCAGGAATGTTTACAGCAACCATACCATGATTATAACAACCACGACCATGATTATAACAAGCACGACCATGATTATAACAACCTCGACCATGATTATAATAAGCACGACCATAATTATAACAAACAGGACCATGATTATAACAACCACGACCATGATTATAACAACCACGACCATAATTTTAACAACCACGACCATGATTATAATATCCACGACCATGATTATAACAACCACGACCATGATGATAACAACCACGACCATAATTATAGCAACCATGACTATACGACCATGATTATAACAACCACGCCCTTGATTATAACAACCACGACTTTGATCATAACAACCTCGACTACGATCATAACAACCACGACCATGATTATTACAACCACGACTATGATCATAACAACCACGACTATGATTATAACAACCTCGTCCATGATTATAACAACTTTGATCATAACAACCTCGACTACGATCATAACAACCACGACCATGATTATTGCAACCACGACTATGATCATAACAACCACTACCATGATTATAACAACCTCGACAATAATTATAACAAGCCTGACCATGATTATAAGAACGACGACTATAATTATAACAACCACGACCATGATTATAACAACCACTACCATGATTATAGCACTCACGACCATGTGTATAACAGCCACAACTATGAACAACCACGACCATGAATATAACAACCACGACCATGATTAAAACAACCATGAATAAGATTACAGAAACCAAGACCATGACTAAATCAACCACGACCATGATTATAACAACCACGACTATGATTATAACAACCAAAACCATGATTATAATAACCACGAATATGATTATAACAACCACGACCATGATTATAACAACTAGGACCATTATTATAGCAACCACGACCGTTATTATAACAACCACGACTATGTTTATAACAACCACGAATATGATTATAATAACCAGGACCATGATTATAACAACCACGACTATGATTATAACAACCACGACCATGATTATAACAACCACGACTAATGATTATAACAAGCATGACTATGACTATAACAACCACGACCATGATTATACAAACCACAACTATGAATATAACAACCACGACAATTATTATTACAACCACGACCATGATTATAACAACCACGACTATGATTATAGCAACCACGAATATTATTAAAACAACCACGACCATGATTATAACAACCTCGACCATGATTATAAAAAGTAAGACCAAGATTATAACAACCAGGACCATGATTATAACAAACACGATGATGATTATAACAACTACGACCATGATTATAACAACCTCGACCATAACTATAGCAAGCACGACCTTGATTATAACAACCAGGACCATGACTATAACAAGCAACACCATAATTATAACAACCAGGACCATGATTATAACAAACACGACTATGATTATAACAACCACGACCATAATTATAACAACCGTGACTATGATTGTAACAACCATGACCATGATTAAAACAACCTCAACAATGATTATAACAACCTCGACCATGATTATAACAAGCAAGACCATGGATATAACCTAAAAAGACCATGATTATAACAACCACGACATTGGTTCTAATAACCATGACCATGATTATAACAACCACGGCAATGATTATAACAACCACGACCATGATTATAACAACCTCGACAATGACTATAATAATCACGAGCATGATTATAGCAACGACGACTATGATTATAACAACCACGACCATGAATAAAACAACCACGATCATGAATATAACAACCACGACCATGATTATAACAACCATGAATATGATTACAGAAATCAAGACCTTGACTAAGACAACCACGAACATGATTATAACAACCACGACTATGATTATAACAACCAAAACCATGATTATAACAACCACGAATATGATTATAACAACCACGACCATGATTATAACAACCTCGACCATGATTATGACAAGCAAGACCATGATTATAACAACCAGGTCCATGAATATAACAACTACGACTATGATTATAATAACCACGACCATGATTATAAGAACCTCGACAGTGATTATATCAAGCCTGACCATGATTATAAGAACGACGACTATGATTATAACAACCACGACCATGATTATAACAACCACAAAAATGAATATAACAACCACTATCATGATTATAACACTCACGACCACGTTTATAACAGCAACAACTATGAACAATCACGACTATGATCATAATTTCGACTATGAATATAACAACCACGACCATGATTATAACAACTCGGACCATTATTATAGCAACCATGACAATTTTTTTAACATCCACGACTATGTTTATAACAACCACGAATATGATTATAACAACTAGGACTATTATTATAGTAACCACTACCGCTATTATAACAACCACGACTCTGATTATAACAACCACGAATATGATTATAACAACCAGGACCATGATTATACAAACCACGACTATGATTCTATCAACCACGACCATGATTATAAAAACTCCGACTATGATCAAAACCACGACCATGAACTTAACAACCACGACCATGACTATAATAACCACGAGTATGATTATAACAACAACGACCATGATTATAACAACCACGACCATGATTATAGCTACCACGCTTATGATTATATCACCCAACCATGATTATAACAGCCATGACTATGATTATAACAACCACGACCATGATTATAACAACCACGACCATGATTATAACAACCACGACCATGACTATAACAACCACGACTATGATGTTAACAACCACGACCATGAATATAACAACCACGACTATGTTTATAGCAACCACGACCATGATTATAACAACCACGACCATGACTATAACAACCACGACTATGATGTTAACAACCACGACCATGAATATAACAACCACGACTATGTTTATAACAACCACGACCATGATTATAACAACCACGAATATGATTACAGCAACCACGACCATGATTATAACAACCACGACAATGAATATAACAACGACGACCATGATTGTAACAACCACGAATATGTTTACAGCAACCAATACCATGATTAAAACAACCACGACCATGATTATAACAAGCACGACCATGATTATAACAACCTCGACCATGATTATAACAAGCACGACCATAATTATAACAAACAGGACCATGATTATAACAACCACGACCATGATTATAACAACCACGACCATAATTTTAACAACCACGACCATGATTATAATATCCACCACCATGATTATAACAACCACTACCATGATGATAACAACCATGACCATAATTATAGCAACCATGACTATACGACCATGATTATAACAACCACGCCCTTGATTATAACAACCACGACTTTGATCATAACAACCTCGACTACGATCATAACAACCACGACCATGATTATTACAACCACGACTATGATCATAACAACCACGACTATGATTATAACAACCTCGTCCATGATTATAACAACCATGATGATGATTATAATAACCACGACCACGATTATAACAACCAGGACTATGATTATAACAACAATGAACATGATTATAGCAACCACGACTATGATAATAACCACGACCATGATTATAACAACCAGGACCATGATTATAACAACCACGACCATGATTATAACAACTAGGACCATTATTATAGTAACCACTACCGTTATTATAACAACCACGACTATGATTATAACAACCACGAATATGATTATAACAACCACGACCATGATTATAAAAACCACGACCATGATTAGAACAACCACGACCATGATTATAACAACCATGACTATGACTATAACAAACACGACCATGATTACACCAACCACAACCATGAATATAGCAACCACGACAATTATTAGAAAAACCACGACCATGATTATATCAACCACGACTATGAATATAACAACCACGACTATGATTATAACAAACACGTCCATGATTATAACAACCATGATGATGACTATAATAACCACGACCGCGATTATAACAACCAGGACCATGATCATAACAACCACGACCATAATTATAGCAACCACGACTATACGACTATGATTATAACAACCACGCCCTTGATTATAACAACCACGACTATGATCATTACAACCACGACTATGATCATAACAAGGACGACCATCATTATAACAACCACGACTATGATGATAACCTCGACCATTATTATAACAACCAGGACCATGATTATAACAACCACGACGATGATTTTAACAACCACGACCATGATTATATCAAACACGACCATGATTATAACAACCACGACTATGATTATAACAACCACGTCCATGATTATAACAACCATGATGATGATTATAATAACCACGACCACGATTATAACAACCACGACCATGATTATAACAACCACGATCTTGAATATAACAACCACGACCATGATTATAACAACTACGACCATGATTATAACAACCACGAATACGATTACAGCAACCAAGACCATGATGAAAACAACCACGACCATGATTATAACAACCACGACCATGATAATAACAACGTCGACCATGATTATAACAAGCACGACCATAATTATAACAAACAGGACCATGATTATAACAACCACGACCATGATTATAACAACCACTACCATGATTATAACACTCACGACCACGAGTATAACAACCACAACTATGAACAACCATGACTATGATTATAACAACAACGACCATGATTATAACAACCACGACCATTATTATAACAACCACGACCATGATTATAACAACCATGACTATGATTATAACAACCATGACTATGATTATAGTGACCATGACCATGAATAAAACAACCACTACCATGAATATAACCACCACGAATATGATTATCATAACCACGACGATGATTTTAACAACCACGACCATGATTATAACAACCGCGACCATTATTATAATAACCACAACTATGATTATAACAACCACGACCATGATTATAACAACCAGGACCATGATTATAACAACCACGACCATAATTATAACAACCACGACTATGATTATAACAACCACGACCATTATTATAACAACCACGACCATGATTATAGTAACCACTACCGTTATTATAAAAACCACGACTATGATTATAACAACCACGAATGTGATTATAACAACCAGGACCATGATTATAACAGCCACGACTATGATTATAAGAACCACGACCATTATTGTAACAACCATGACCATGATCATAACAACCACGATCATTTTTATAACAACCACGACCATGATTATAGTAACCACTACCGTTATTATAAAAACCACAACTATGATTATAACAACCACGAATATGATTATAACAACCAGGACCATGATTATAACAACCAGGACCATGATTATAAC
Source organism: Homarus gammarus (assembly GCA_958450375.1). NCBI lineage: Eukaryota > Metazoa > Arthropoda > Malacostraca > Decapoda > Nephropidae > Homarus > Homarus gammarus. The sequence continues at coordinate 38,226 of CAUDMG010002250.1, read as the reverse complement.
AACTATGACTATGATTAAAAGAACCACGACCATGAATAAAACAACCACGAATATATTTACAGCAACCAAGACCATGATTACAACAACCACGACCATGATTATTACAACCACGACCATGATTATAAGAACCACGACCATGATTATAACAACCTCGACCAAGATTATTGATTATTTCAAGCAAGACCATGAATATAACAACCAGGAACATTTCTTACTAAAAAAAAGTGTATTTTAGTAAGTTTAACTTCTCTCAGCTGTTTTAGTTAATTTTACTTCTTATAAAACACAAATTTTTTAATGAAAACAGTGGAATTCGTTTTTTTCTTCTTTTCACGGAATACGTCTGTCTTCTGCACAAAGCAGTGCCGTTTGTTTCATTCTACTTTTTTTTCAGCTAAAACGCTTGTTTTCTGCTCAAAAAGTGTATTTTAGTTTACTGATGTCTTTTCATGGAAAACGCTTGTTTTCCGCTCAAACACACTGCTTTTAGTTAGCTCTACTTCTTTTACTGGAAATATGAGTTGCTGATCAAAAACAATGTATTTTAGTAAGTTTTACTTTTATCACGGAAACGCTTGGTGGCGGTGAGGATGGTGCTGGTGAGTGATGGTGGTGGTGGTGGTGAGGGATAATGGTGGTGAGTGATGGTGGTGGTGAGGATGGTGGTGGTGAGGGATGGTGGTGGTGGTGAGGGATGGTGGTGGTGAGGATGGTGGTGGTGGTGAGGATGGTGGTGGTGAGGGATGGTGGTGGTGAGGATCGTGGTGGTGGTGAAGGATGGTGGTGGTGAGGATGGTGGTGGTGAGGGATGATGGTGGTGAGGATGGTGGTGGTGAGGGATGGTGGTGGTGAGGATGGCGGTGGTGAGGATGGTGGTGGTGAGGATGGTGGAGCTGAGTGATGGTGGTGGTGTTGAGGGATGGTGGTGGTGAGGATGGTGGTGGTGGTGAGGATGGTGGTGGTGAGGGATGGTGGTGGTGAGGATGGTGGTGGTGGTGAAGGATGGTGGTGGTGAGGATGGTAGTGGCGAGGGATGATGGTGGTGAGGATGGTGGTGGTGAGGGATGGTGGTGGTGAGGATGGCGGTGGTGAGGATGGTGGTGGTGAGGATGGTGGAGCTGAGTGATGGTGGTGGTGAGGATGGTGGTAGTGAGGATGGTGGTGGTGAGGATGTGGTGGTGAGGGATGGTGGTGGGAGGATGGTGGTGGGAGGTGGTGGTGGTGAGGGATGGTGGTGGCGGTGAGTGATGGTGGGTGTGCGGATGGTGGTGGTGAGGGATGGTGGTGGTGGTGAGTGATGGTGGTGGTGAGGGATGGGAGTGGTGAGGGATGGTGGTGGTGGTGAGTGATGGTGGTTGTGCGGATGGTGGTGGTGAGGGATGGTTGTGGTGGTGAGGATGATGGTGGTGGTTAGGATGGTGGTGCTGAGTGATGGCGGTGGTGAGGATGGTGGTGGTGAGTGATGGTGGTGGTGTTGAGGGATGGTGGTGGTGAGGATGGTGGTGGTGGGAGATGGTGGTGGTGGTGAGGGATGGTGGTGATGAAGGTGGTGGTGATGGTGAGGGATGGTTGTGGTGAGGGATGGTGGTGGTGTTGAGGGATGGTGGTGGTGAGGATGGTGGTGGTGAGTGATTGTGGTGGTGGTGAGGGATGGTGGTGGTGATGGTGGTGGGGGTGAGGGATGGTGGTGGTGAGGATGGTGCTGGTGAGTGATGGTGGTGGTGGTGAGGGATAATGGTGGTGAGGGATGGTGGTGGTGAGGATGGTGGCGGTGAGGGATGGTGGTGGTGAGGATGGTGGTGGTGAGGGATGGTGGTGGTGGTAAGGGATGGTGGTGGTGAGGATGGTGGTGGTGGTGAGGATGGTGGTGGTGAGGGATGGTGGTGGTGAGGATGGTGGTGGTGGTGAGGGAAGGTGGTCGTGAGGGATGGTGGTGGTGAGGATGGCGGTGGTGAGGATGGTGGTGGTGAGTGATGGTGGTGGTGTTGAGGGATGGTGGTGGTGATGGTGGTGGTGATGGTGGTGGTGATGGTGAGGGATGGTTGTGGTGAGGGATGGTGGTGGTGTTGAGGGATGGTGGTGGTGAGGATGGTGGTGGTGAGTGATGGTGGTGGTGGTGAGGTTGGTGGGGTGTTTGGATGGTGGTGGTGAGGATGGTGGTGGTGAGGGATGGTGGTGGTGTGAGGGATGGTGGTGGTGATGGTGGTGGTGATGGTGGTGGTGTGGTGACGGATGGTTGTGGTGAGGGATGGTGGTGGTGTGGGGGTGGTGGTGGTGAGGATGGTGGTGGTGAGGGTGGTGGTGGTGGTGAGGGATGGGGGTGGAAGGATGGTGGTGGTGAGGGATGGTGGTGGTGAGGATGGTGGTGGTGAGGATGGTGGTGGTGGTGAGGGATGGTGGTGGTGAGGGATGGTGGTGGTAAGTGATGGTTGTGGTGATGGTGATGGTGGTGGGAGATGGTGGTGGTGAGGATGGTGGTGGTGAGGGATGGTGATGGTGAGGATGGTTGTGGTGAGTGATGGTGGTGGTGAGGATGGTGATGGTGAGGGATGGTGGTGGTGAGGATGGTGGTGGTGAGGATGGTGGTGGTGAGGATGGTGGTCGTGAGGGATGGTGGTGGTGAGGATGGCGGTGGTGAGGATGGTGGTGGTGAGTGATGGTGGTGGTGTTGAGGGATGGTGGTGGTGAGGATGGTGGTGGTGGGTGATGGTGGTGGTGGTGAGGGATGGTGGTGGTGATGGTGGTGGTGATGGTGAGGGATGGTGGTGGTGTTGAGGGATGGTGGTGGTGAGGATGGTGGTGGTGAGTGATGGTGGTGGTGGTGAGGGATGGTGGTGGTAAGGATGGTGGTGAGGATGGTGGTGGTGGTGAGGATGGTGGTGATGAGTATGGTGGTGGTGAGGGATGGTGGTGGTGGTGAGGGATGGTGGTGGTGAAGATGGTGGTGGTGGTGAGGATGGTGGTGCTGAGTGATGGAGGTGGTGTTGAGGGATGGTGGTGGTGAGGATGGTGGTGGTGATTGATGGTGGTGGTGAGGATGGTGGTGGTGGGATGGTGGTGGTGGTGAGGGATGGTGGTGGTGAGGATGGTGGTGGTGAGTGATGGTGGTGGTGGTGAGGATGGTGGTGGTGAGTGATTGTGGTGGTGGTGAGGGATGGTGGTGGTGATGGTGGTGGGGTGAGGGATGGTGGTGGTGAGGATGGTGGTGTGGATGGTGGTGGTGGTGAGGTTGGTGGTGAGGGATGGTGGTGGTGAGGATGGTGGGGTGAGGGATGGTGGTGGTGAGGATGGTGGTGGTGAGGGATGGTGGTGGTGGTAGTGGTGGTGGTGAGGATGGTGGTGGTGGTGAGGATGGTGGTGGTGAGGGATGGTGGTGGTGAGGATGGTGGTGGTGGTGAGGGAAGGTGGTGGGGATGGTGGTGGTGAGGATGGCGGTGGTGAGGATGGTGGTGGTGAGGATGGTGGTGGTGTGAGGGATGGTGGTGGTGATGGTGGTGGTGATGGTGGTGGTGAGGTGGGTGGTGTGGTGAGGGATGGTGGTGGTGGTGAGGATGGTGGTGGTGAGGATGGTGGTGGTGAGTGATGGTGGTGGTGGTGAGGGATGGGGGTGGAGGATGGTGGTGGTGAGGGATGGTGGTGGTGAGGATGGTGGTGGTGAGGATGGTGGTGGTGGTGAGGGATGGTGGTGGTGAGGGATGGTGGTGGTGAGTGATGGTTGTGGTGAGGTGATGGTGGTGGGGGATGGGGGGGGTGAGGTTGGTGGTGGTGAGGGATGGTGATGGTGGATGGTGTGGTGAGTGATGGTGGTGGTGAGGATGGTGGTGGTGAGGGATGGTGGTGGTGAGGATGGTGGTGGTGAGGATGGTGGTGGTGAGGATGGTGGTGGTGAGGGATGGTGGTGGTGAGGATGGCGGTGGTGAGGATGGTGGTGGTGAGTGATGGTGGTGGGGGATGGTGGTGGTGAGGATGGTGGTGGTGGGTGATGGTGGTGGTGGTGAGGGATGGTGGTGGTGATGGTGGTGGTGGTGGTGAGGGATGGTGGTGGTGTGGATGGTGGTGGTGAGGATGGTGGTGGTGAGTGATGGTGGTGGTGGTGAGGGATGGTGGTGGTAGGATGTTGGTGAGGATGGTGGTGGTGGTGAGGATGGTGGTGTTGAGGATGGTGGTGGTGAGGGATGGTGGTGGTGGTGAGGGATGGTGGTGGTGAGATGGTGGTGGTGGTGAGGATGGTGGTGTGAGTGATGGGGTGGTGTTGAGGGATGGTGGTGGTGAGGATGGTGGTGGTGATTGATGGTGGTGGTGAGGATGGTGGTGTGTGGGATGGTGGTGGTGGTGAGGGATGGGGTGGTGAGGATGGTGGGGTGAGTGATGGTGGTGGTGGTGAGGGATGGTGGTGGTGATGGTGGTGGTGGTGAGGGATGGGGGGTGGTGAGGGTGGTGGGGGTGTGGGATGGTGGTGGTGTGGATGGTGGTGGTGGGGTGGTGGTGGTGGTGTTGGATGGTGGTGGTGAGGGATGGTGGTGGTGAGTGATGGTTGTGGTGATGGTGATGGTGGTGGGAGATGGTGGTGGTGAGGATGGTGGTGGTGAGGGATGGTGATGGTGAGGATGGTTGTGGTGGTGAGGTGGTGGTGAGGATGGTGATGGTGAGGGATGGTGGTGGTGAGGATGGTGGTGGTGAGGATGGTGGTGGTGAGGATGGTGGTCGTGAGGGATGGTGGTGGTGAGGATGTCGGTGGTGAGGATGGTGGTGGTGAGTGATGGTGGTGGTGTTGAGGGATGGTGGTGGTGAGGATGGTGGTGGTGGGTGATGGTGGTGGTGGTGAGGGATGGTGGTGGTGATGGTGGTGGTGATGGTGAGGATGGTGGTGGTGTTGAGGGATGGTGGTGGTGAGGATGGTGGTGGTGAGTGATGGTGGTGGTGGTGAGGGATGGTGGTGGTAGGATGGTGGTGAGGATGGTGGTGGTGGTGAGGATGGTGGTGATGAGTATGGTGGTGGTGAGGGATGGTGGTGGTGGAGAGGGATGATGGTGCTGAAGATGGTGGTGGTGGTGATCAGGATGGTGGTGTGAGTGATGGAGGTGGTGTGAGTGATGGTGGTGGTGAGGATGGTGGTGGTGATTGATGGTGGTGGTGAGGATGGTGGTTGTGTGGGATGGTGGTGGTGGTGAGGGATGGAGGTGGTGAGGATGGTGGTGGTGATGGTGGTGGTGGTGAGGGATGGTGGTGGTAGGACGGTGGGGTGAGGGGTGGTGGTGGTGGTGAGGGATGGTGGTGGTAAGGACGGTGGTGGTAGGACGGTGGTGGTAGGGATGGTGGTGGTGGTGAGGGATGGTGGTGGTGAGGATGGTGGTGGTGAGTGATGGTGGTGGTGAGGATGGTGGTGGTGAGGGATGGTGGTGGTGAGGGATGGTGGTGGTGGTGAGGATGGTGGTGGTGAGGATGGTGGTGGTGAGTGATGGTGGTGGTGAGGATGGTGGTGGTGAGGATGATGGTGGTGAGGGATGGTGATGGTGGTGAAGGATGGTGGTGGTGAGGATGTTGGTGGTGAGGTATGGTTGTGGTGAGGAGGGTGGTTGTAGTGGATGGTGTTGTGGTGAGTATGTGGGTGGTGAGGATGGTGGTGGTGAGTGATGGTGGTGGTGAGTGATGGTGGTGGTGGTGAGGGATGGTGGTGGTGATGGTGGTGGTGGTGAGGGATGGGGGTGGTAGTGGTGGTGGTGAGGGATGGTGGTGGTGAGGATGGTGGTGGTGAGGATGGTGGTGGTGGTGAGGGATGGTGGTGGTGAGGGATGGTGGTGGTGAGTGATGGTTGTGGTGATGGTGATGGTGGTGGGAGATGGTGGTGGTGAGGATGGTGGTGGTGAGGGATGGTGATGGTGAGATGGTGTGGTGAGTGATGGTGGTGGTGAGGATGGTGATGGTGAGGATGGTGGTGGTGAGGATGGTGGTGGTGAGGATGGTGGTCGTGAGGGATGGTGGTGGTGAGGATGGCGGTGGTGAGGATGGTGGTGGTGAGTGACGGTGGTGGTGTTGAGGGATGGTGGTGGTGAGGATGGTGGTGGTGGGTGATGGTGGTGGTGGTGAGGGATGGTGGTGGTGATGATGGTGGTGATGGTGAGGGATGGTGGTGGTGTTGAGGGATGGTGGTGGTGAGGATGGTGGTGGTGAGTGATGGTGGTGGTGGTGAGGGATGGTGGTGGTAAGGATGGTGGTGAGGATGGTGGTGGTGGCGAGGATGGTGGTGATGAGTATGGTGGTGGTGAGGGATGGTGGTGGTGGTGAGGGATGGTGGTGGTGAAGATGGTGGTGGTGGTGAGGATGGTGGTGCTGAGTGATGGAGGTGGTGTTGAGGGATGGTGGTGGTGAGGATGGTGGTGGTGATTGATGGTGGTGGTGAGGATGGTGGTTGTGTGGGATGGTGGTGGTGGTGAGGGATGGAGGTGGTGAGGATGGTGGCGGTGAGTGATGGTGGTGGTGGTGATGGATGGTGGTGGTGATGGTGGTGGTGGTGAGGGATGGTGGTGGTAAGGACGGTGGTGGTGAGGGATGGTGGTGGTGGTGAGGGATGGTGGTGGTAAGGACGGTGGTGGTAAGGGATGGTGGTGGTGGTGAGGGATGGTGGTGGTGAGGATGGTGGTGGTGAGTGATGGTGGTGGTGAGGATGGTGGTGGTGAGGATGGTGGTGGTGAGGGATGGTGGTGGTGGTGAAAGATGGTGGTGGTGAGGATGGTGGTGGTGAGTGATGGTGGTGGTGAGGATGGTGGTGGTGAGGATGATGGTGGTGAGGGATGGTGATGGTGGTGAAGGATGGTGGTGGTGAGGATGTTGGTGGTGAGGAATGGTGGTGGTGAGGATGGTGGTTGTTAGTGATGGTGTTGTGGTGAGATATGGTGGTGGTGAGGATGGTGGTGGTGAGTGATGGTGGTGGTGAGTGATGGTGGTGGTGGTGAGGGATGGTGGTGGTGAGTGATGGTGGTGGTGAGTTATGGTGGTGGTGAGGATGGTGGTGGTGCGGGATGGTGGTGGTGGTGAGTGATGGTGGTGGTGAGGATGGTGGTGGTGAGGGATGGTGGTCGTGGAGAGGGATGGTGTAGGTGAGGGAGGATGGTGGTGGTGGTGAGGGATGGTGGTAGTGGTGAGTGTTGGTGGTGGTAAGTGAGGGATGGTGGTGGTGGTGAGTGATGGTGGTGGTGGTGAGGGATGGTAGTGGTGAGTGATGGTGGTTGTGAGGGATGGTGGTGGTTAGGGATGGTGGTGGTGGTGAAGGATGGTGGTGGTGAGTGATGGTGGTGGTGAATGAGGGATGGTGGTGGTTGTGAGTGATGGTGATGGTGGTGAGGGATGGTGGTTGTCACGTGCCTGTGGTGCTCGTGAACTAGCATAGCGTGAGGCATATGTTCACGCCTACATTTCATACAAGCTATTAATAAATTGTTAATTGTACTTATTATATTATTATTGTTCTTAGTTACTTAGGTTAATTATATATCTATGTATGTTATTAATATGCATCATTGTCTTACTCTGTTAAGTTCAAATCAATAGTAGTATTAATTAATTATATAAAATATCTAGCAAATGTTCTAGATCCCGTGATATGAGATGCACTGCTCAGCGTGCCCACGCTCCCCAGTAGCGAAAAACCGTGGCATAGGGTAGACGTGTCCATTCGTTCTCTAGCCTTGACCCTTGTCTAGTAGGGTGTGTCAATTTTGTCAACATGTTAAAAATCAAATTTGGTAGTCAAAATACTGTGCCTCTTTATGTCTAAACTTGAGATTAGCAAACAAAAATGAATTGAAATAACCCTCACCTACATCAATTATACCTTAAAGTTTCAAATATCAGTATTTCAACAAATTAATGAGACTTGATTAGAATTATTCACTTGATATTAACTAATCTCATGAAAGCATATGGATTATGGAGTATTTTATGGTTCTATAGCTTGTGTACAATATGCATGTCAGAACATGAACATGAACAGGCTCTCCGTGTGGGACAGTTTAATTCTTGTTTTGACTTGTACCAAGCGTGAGGATAAGGCGCCCGGTTCACTCTCCTTCTGATATCATAGACGGTGGTTTGCTCTCATTGCACTTGCACCTACTCTACCAGACGAATTCTACATTTTAATTATTGTAAGTAGGGCATATTGATTGTCGCAGTTACTTATATCATTGCATAAAACAATATGTTCTAAGAAATTATTATGTTATTTCTGTTGCAGCATTTTTGATAAACAAATTGATATTTTTTGAAACAACAATTGAATTATGAAACATTGAAATATTTTTCTATTTGTCAGATAGTGTGAAGATGTCAAAATTGAAGACAAGAAGTCAGTTGTCAACCCACTTGAGCCTGCTAGTTGGTAAAGGGAAGGAGCTTCCTGTATCAGAACTTCCAACAGTGAGAGACATGCTAAGATTAGGGTTACTCCTTCGAGAAAAAAATGCAAAGGACAGAAGGAACTATACAGATAAAGAACTCATAAATGACATGATAGTCCCTCTTCTGCATCAATGGACAAAAGCTAATGCACTATTCAAACCACCTGTGATTAATCAGTGTCGAACTATTGAGCTAAAACTAACGAAATTATGGCACAAAGCAGTTGAAACATCACTTGGTAAAGGAAACTTGGCCAGGAAAAATGAATTTCTGCACACACTTGATACTCTGTTTGACATTTTGACCTGCAAGTGCTCCATACAATTATGTTCTGAATCCAACTGTTCTCACTCAGGTAAGAGAGAAAATAATTCCCACATTGATTGTGGTTGTCCTCGTGAAAAGAAGATCCCTGTTTTAGAGCTTGAATTTATAAAGGCACGGAGGACAAAGGCAGAAGGCCAAGGAAGTATGCAAATGGGTTCAATAGATTATTCAGAAACAAAGAAGCAGATTGCTAATGCCAAGAAGAGAGAACAAATCCGAGAGAGGGAACAAAAGAAGAAAATGAAGAGTGAAGAAGCCATCCAAAGAGAGGAAGAGCTGTGTCAAGATGTTTATCACTTCTTTGATAGTTCTTCTGATGAACAGGAAGCAACATCAGATGATAGTTCCAAAGAGCCATCTGAACCTTTACCAAAGAAAATGAAATACAACACAAGAAATATTTCAAACATTGCTTTAGCTAGTATTCGCCACCATGCTGGACTTCGTGAGGCTGCAGAAATTGCAACTGCCACTTGGATAGATGCAGGCCTCATCAGCCGAGAGGATGTATCTTTGGTGATAGATCATAATAAAATTAGAAGAGCACAAGAAAAAATAATGAAGGAAATATCTGATCAGCATGAAAAAGATTTAAGCGAGGGAGGGCTCTCCTGTCTTTTGTTTGATGGAAGAATAGATGACACAAAAGTTTTGCTAGAAGTAGAAGGAGTGAACAGAAAGTTTCCAGGTCTCATCAAAGAAGAACACTACTCTGTCTGTTCTGAGCCTGGTGGTCGGTTTTTGTTTCACTTTGCTCCCGAAACTGAAGTAGAAGGGAAGAAACATGCAGAGGTCATTGCTGATCATATTTTATGTTGGGTTCAGGAGAGAGGACTTGGCAGTTCACTGCAGGCTGTTGGTGGAGATTCAACTGCAGTGAACACCGGATGGCAGGGGGGTGTAATGACGCATTTAGAGAAAAAACTAGGAAGAAGACTTGTTTGGATTGTATGTGATTTACATACAGGCGAGCTACCTCTTCGTCATCTCATCCAGGAACTTGATGGTCCTACAAAGAGCAACAACAAGTGGTCAGGTCCCCTTGGCATCATGCTGGATGAAGCAACACAACTAGAAATAAATACAACCTTTCCAAAGGTCGAAGTTGGCCCTCCCCTTCCGGCGTTGTCTGAAGGAGTCATCAAAGATCTCAGCACAGATCAATCCTATGCTTATCGTATTGCCCAAGCAATAAGATCAGGAGAAGTGCCTCAGTCATTGGCTCTCTTGGAGATTGGACCTGTCAGTCACAGCCGTTGGTTAACTACAGCTCTTCGTTTCTGCAGGATTTGGATTTCCAAACACGAATTGAAGGGCAAAGTGCTGAAGAATTTGAGGTTAATTGTTGAATTTATTATTGGAGTTTATCTTCCCCAGTGGTTTAGTGTGAAACTTAATCCTATGTGGGTGGATGGGCCCAATCACCTTTTGTTTCAATTGCAGCTAGTAAGAACACAGAGGAAGGTAGTGAGGGACATCGTGTTACCTGTGGCAAGAAGGTCCGCTTGGTATGCTCGATCAGAAGCAGTTTTGCAAGCAATGCTTTGCAGTCAATGTACCAATCTCCGAACCGAGGCTGTAGAAGTCATTCTAAAGATTAGAGGAACGCTAATAGATGACGACCAGTTGGGAGACTGTTCGTTTCATTCAAGAAAAGTTCCCCCAATAAACGTCAATGCCACCAAATTGTCAGAATTGGTTGACTTGAGTTTGGAAGTCTTAGAGCCACCATTGACAACAAGTCTAACTAGCCAAGAATTGAGAAGCCTTAAAGAGACTCCAATGCAAGTGCCGAAGTGGCCTTCCCACACTCAAAGTGTGGAGAGATGTGTGAAAATGGTCACAGAAGCAGCGGGCCATGTTTACAGCCACGAGAGGCGAGAAGGTTACATCAAAGCACAAATAGCAAGCAGACTACTGATGACAAGAAACCAAAGCAAAGAGAGTATGAAGGCATTGGTTACTTTCAAATAGACTACGGATAATAAAATATAATAATTTGAAACTTGAAACGGTAACATGTGTGCAAACGCTGGTTATGTTATTAATTCACAAATATGTACATTTAAAGATCCATTTGATGTAGGTAGGACTTATTATAAAAAAAAATTTATGCCAGAATATTGTTTTTGCATACTTAAAGACTACAATAAATTGCTACCAAATTACTCGATTTTCAATTTAGCCAGTTCACCCCCTAAATTGACACACCCTATTGTCTAGTGCCTTGTCCAGTCTCTGCAATGCCCGAGGGGTATCAGGTATTAGTGACACGTTTAGTTAGGCCTAGGAAGGGATCCTGGTGGTAAGGAATCTCCTGTTTGGTAGGAAATAATCATTTTGTAGTGATTGTTGTATATATATATTTCGTATGTCTGTGTAATATAGTAATGTTAAGTAATATTTGTTTGGTCTAACTCCTTACAGTATATTTTCGCCCTTCCGGCATCACTCTTATTTTATTATACACTTACTTATTCCCTTAAATTCATGTTTGCTAGTCATTACTCCCTTTAGAACATAAATTGAATTAATTAATTATCTTCCCTTTTGTGATTCACTTATTTCAACTGTTCTTACTTTTTCAAGTACATTTAGTTGAGTAGGTTTTTGGTGAGGATAATTATTGCCGTGTTCCCTATTTGTTCCTTTATTTGTTAATAACTGGGGTAGGATTCACTCCCCAAGTATAAAGGGTAGTGGGATCGCGACAAGTGGGGGCCTGTGTCCGGGAGCTAACCACCATTGTTGTGTCATATCAAGTGTTGTTACTCGCTAGGTGTTGTTTCATCGCTAAGTATTTTTGGATGCAAGTTGCTGTGTTCACAGTGTTCATTTATATTGCTCATGTTATTGCTTAAGCTACTGGTGAGTTAACCATTATCTTGTGTACCCTTGCTGTGTTTCACAGTTGATTGCATTTTGATATTATTAATCAGCTAGCTAGTTAGCTTAGCTGCCACGGTTACTTTTTTTTTCGCTACTCGATTTTGAGTTCAACATGTTTGACCTGGAAAGCTTTTTGGCTTCACCTTCAGCCGAAGTACTGAAGGGGCTTACTAAGGCAGAGTGGCAATCCCTCGCTGCTTATTATGAAGTAGAAGGCCGCTCTTCCATGAATAAGGCTAGGTTAGAAGAGGCTGTCCTCAACTACCTTATTGACAATGAAATCATAGCCCAACCGTCGGGAAATTCAGAGGAAATTGTTACACCAAGTAATTTGGCCTTACAAGTTGAACTCAAAAGACTCGAGGTGGAGCTGGAAACTCTCAAACAACGAGGTTTGGCTCAAGGTAGTAATACTTCAACATTCAGTGTAGACAAATGTCTCAACAGTGTTCCTAAATTTAATGAGGAAGAACCAGACAAATTCTTCTCTCTTTTTGAGAAAATTGCCCGACTTAACAAGTGGCCTGTTTCTCAATGGTCTCAACTTATTTATAGATCTTTTACTGGTAAAGCATTAGATGTGTTTTCTGCCCTCTCTTAGGATCAATGTCTAGACGATGCCCTTGTTAAGTCCGCGGTTTTGAGTGCTTATAAACTTGTTCCTGAAGCCTACCGGCAACAGTTCCGTAACTGCCGGAAGACTGACAAACAAACATTTGTGGAGTTCTTCAGGCAGAAACAGGTCCTTTGTCGGAGGTGGATTGAAAGTGAGTCTGCCCATGTAGAACATGACAAGCTTGTTGAACTAATCCTGCTAGAGGAGGTTAGAAAGTGTATCCCAGGCGACATTCGAGCACACTTGGATCAGAGAGGTATCTGTACCCTGGCTGATGCTGGTCCAGTGGCTGACCATTATTCCTTAACTAATAGAAATGTAAATTCCAGGTCTTATGCTCCCATGTCCCAGTCCTTCACTTCCTTCAAGCGGCCCACACCAACATCTACATCGGGGTCCCTGCCTCTTGTCATACCGACCCGACCCTCAGGTTCTGCATCATCTACCCCGGGTGAGCCTATGGTCCATGGGACAGGTGGATCCACTCCTACTGGTGAGAGAAACTCTAGTTGCAGGTACTGTAAGAAGCCAGGACATGTCATCAGCGACTGTCTCAAGTTAAAGAAAAGAAATTCCTCTCACCAAGGATCCCCCGCTCTTTTGGTCAGGGTGGCCGAGCAATCTGAGAAATTATTGGAGCCCTGTGTCACGCCTCAGTCAGACTGTTGCCCTGAATGCTTCCCCCTCTTCTATGATATCAACCTTTGAACCATTTTGTTCTCCTGGTTCCTTAGCTTTGGATCAATTCAGTCAACCCACTTCTGTTAAACTCTTGAGAGACACAGGCTCAGCCTTATCTCTTGTTACTAAAGAAGCTGCTCCATTCCTGGATTCATGCTATACTGGTAGCTGGGTGCTTGTGAACGGTTTGACCGGTGGGTCGCGTATTCCCCTTTGTCAAGTGTACCTGCGGTCATCCATAAAGTCAGGCTATGTCACGTTAGGAGTAGTAGATAGCTTACCTGTAGAAGGGGTCTCTCTATTGATAGGAAATGACCTCGTTGGCGACATGATGTTCCCTAATGTTGTGATCTCATCTTGTCCCACTGCCGAGAATAATACTGTGCAGTTAGAAGTAGACTTTCCAGGGTTGTTCCCTGCGTGTGCTGTGACCCGTAGCATGAGCCGCAGTACAGAGGTAGAAGAGACTAGTGAAGTTGATGAAGTTTCCCTCCAGGACTGTGAGAAGTCCGAGGATAATCTTATCCAGCCGGACCATACTGATCTTGGTCTCAGTGAATTTTTTGAGGATTCCCCACAACCAGATAACCTCCAGAGTAGTTCTGATGGAGATAGGAACCCAGATGTCACTAGTTTTGGTTCCTCTCCCATCACTAGGAGTAAGTTTATTGAGCTACAAGCAGGGGATCCTGAGCTAGTAGGTTTTCTCAATAGGTCAGTTACTGAGACAGAAGCTGAGCAAGAATCAAATTGCTACTACACTAGGTCTGGTGTATTAATGCGGAAGTTCCGTCCCTCCAATTCTCCTGCCAATCACCCTTGGTTAGTTCATCATCAAGTTGTTATTCCCAAACCTTTGCGGCAGGACGTACTTAGTATCGCTCATGATGGGGTGGGTGGTCATTTAGGAGTTAGGAAGACTTATGCAAAAATTTTATCCCAGTTCTTTTGGCCTAGGATGAAGAAAGACGTCAGCTCTTACTGTCGCACTTGCCATGATTGTCAGGTAGCGGGGAAACCGAACCCCAGTGTTAAACCATTCCCTCTGCAGCCTATCCCAGTCATTGAAGAGCCCTTTAGTAAGGTGGTCATAGATTGTGTCGGTCCCTTACCTAAGACCCCTCGTGGTCATCAGTTCTTGCTAACCATTATTGATTGTGCAACCCGTTATCCTGAAGCCATTCCCTTGCGCCGCATCACAGCGAAGAATGTTATCAAAGCCTTAACCCACTTCTTCACTCAAGTAGGCCTTCCTACAGTGGTGCAGTCAGATCAGGGTTCCAATTTTACTTCCCGGTTGTTTAATCAGGTAATGCAAACCCTGGGAGTCCGGCAGTTGAGGTCTTCGGCCTATCACCCTCAGTCACAGGGGGTGGTAGAGAGATTTCACCAGACACTAAAACTCATGTTGCGCACCTTCTGTCTGGAGACTGGGAAGGATTGGGACGAGGGAGTTGACCTGCTTTTGTTTGCTGTTCGGGACAGTAAACAAGAGTCGCTAGGATTCTCGCCCTTCCAGCTCGTCTATGGACATGAGGCGCGAGGGCCTCTTAAGGTGTTAAAAGAGTGTTGGTTGAGTGATCAGAGCGCGACGCCCTTAGCTTCATATGTGGTCCAATTCAAGGAGAAGTTGCGTCTGGCTGTAGAACTTGCCCAGTCCAACTTAAGGTGTGCTCAGGTGAAAATGAAACTGCATTTTGATAAGGCCCATCAGGCAAAACCTAGAGAATTCCAAGTGGGGGAGCAGGTGTTGGCCTTCCTGCCCTTACATGATCACCCTTTTAAATCCAAATACAGTGGTCCATATGAAGTACTAGAAAAACAGGGGTCCGTGAATTATGTGATTAGCACCCCTGAACGGCGTAAGAAAAAACGCCTTATCCATGTCAATCTTTTAAAGTCATATCATGTTCGTAACGAAACCCTGGGAAAAGCAGTTGCTTGTGTTGATCAATCCTTGCCAAATTGTATCATTGTGCCAGAGTGTAAGGATGATAAAGATCAGTGTTTTTCTGAAATAATGAATGGGTCTAGTGTAAAAGTTGAAAACTCGACTATCTTGGAGGACCCCAGTGCTAAGTTGTGCCATCTCTCTAGTGACCAAGCCAATAATATAAAGTCTCTATTACAGGAGTATCTTATTATAGTTGGTGATTACCCACTCTCTTGTTCAGTGCTGGAGCATGACGTTGAGACCAGGGGAGCCAAGCCAATCCGACAGCGTCCCTACCGTCTTAATGCCTTCAAGCGGGAGTGTGTGCGAGCCGAGGTACAGCGTCTTCAAGAGCTAGGCCTCGTCGAACCCAGCATCAGTCCATGGGCATCCCCTGTTGTTCTAGTTCCAAAGCCGAATGGGTCAATGCGGCTGTGTGTGGATTATCACAAGGTGAATGCCGTCACTGAACCCGATGGTTATCCCTTGCCACGCATCGACGACGTGATCGACGATCTTGGACAGGCAAGGTACGTGACCAAGTTGGATCTCCTCCAGGGCTACTACCAGATAAGACTGACTGAACGCTCCAGGGCCATCTCTGCTTTTGTCACTCCTGAGGGGTTGTACCAATTCACAGTCCTTCCGTTTGGTATGCGGAACGCCCCTGCAACCTTTCAACGCCTCATGAATTTCATCACGTCTGGTCTGGAAGGTGTCCGCTGTTACCTAGACGACCTTATCGTCTTCAGCAGTTCCTGGGAAGATCACATGAGTCGTCTACAAGCCCTCTTCTCCGTACTGGCTGCAAGCAAGCTGACGGTGAACCTCGTCAAAACTGAGTTCGGCCATGCCCACGTCACTTTCTTGGGGCATGTGGTCGGACAAGGGGAAGTCCAGCCTATAGCAGCCAAAATTGAGGCAATTCAACAGTATCCAGTGCCAGGCGATAAGAAGAGTGTGATGAGGTTGCTGGGTATGGCGGGGTACTACCGCCGTTTTTGTCCAAACTTCTCCTCCGTTGCCTCTCCCATGACTGACCTGCTGAGTGGCAAGAAAACCTTCAAGTGGACTACGGCTTGCCAGGAATCTTTTGAGAATCTTAAATCCCTGATGGTAAATGCTCCTGTACTACTTGCACCTGACCTCCAGAAACAATTCGCTCTCCATGTCGACGCCAGTGAAATTGGCGCCGGTGCTGTGCTTCTGCAAGAGGGTGAGAGTGATCAAGTGCTTCATCCACTGTGCTATTTTTCTAGAAAATTTAACAAATATCAAAGAAACTATGCCACCATTGAAAAGGAGGCTTTATCACTGATCATGGCACTAGAAAACTTCAAAGTATATATTGGCAGCACTGCTTATCCCATTCAAGTGTTCACTGATCATAACCCACTTACTTTTGTTGACAAGATGAAACATACCAACCAAAGACTTTTGAGGTGGGCTCTATCACTTCAGCCCTATAACTTGAACATTTCCCATATCTGCGGAAAAGAGAACGTGTTGGCTGATGCACTTTCTCGAGTCTGATTATTTAGTAACTATGTCTATATGCAAATTATTTTTTTGTTATATTGTCATTGAGTACCTTGTGTTTATATTATGAATTATTTTGCTTCATATTGATTTAAACCGATTGTGTTAGTTATTACTTTCACTGTGTAGCTGTATATCCATTTTCGCTTCCAGTTAGTTGTAAGCTCACTTTTTTGGGGGAGGTGTCACCTGCCTGTGGCGCTCGGGAACTCGCATAGCGTGAGGCATATGTTCACGCCTACATTTCATACAAGCTATTAATAAATTGTTAATTGTACTTATTATATTATTATTGTTCTTAGTTACTTAGGTTAATTATATATTTATGTATGTTATTAATATGCATCATTGTCTTACTCTGTTAAGTTCAAATCAATAGTAGTATTAATTAATTATATAAAATATCTAGCAAATGTTCTAGATCACGTGATATGAGACGCACTGCTCAGCGTGCCCACGCTCCGCAGTAGCGAAAAACCGTGGCATAGGGTAGACGTGTCCATTCGTTCTCTAGCCTTGACCCTTGTCTAGTGCCTTGTCCAGTCTCTGCAATGCCCGAGGGGTATCAGGTATTAGTGACACGTTTAGTTAGGCCTAGGAAGGGATCCTGGTGGTAAGGAATCTCCTGTTTGGTAGGAAATAATCATTTTGTAGTGATTGTTGTATATATATATATTTCGTATGTCTGTGTAATATAGTAATGTTAAGTAATATTTGTTTGGTCTAACTCCTTACAGTATATTTTCGCCCTTCCGGCATCACTCTTATTTTATTATACACTTACTTATTCCCTTAAATTCATGTTTGCTAGTCATTACTCCCTTTAGAACATAAATTGAATTAATTAATTATCTTCCCTTTTGTGATTCACTTATTTCAACTGTTCCTACTTTTTCAAGTACATTTAGTTGAGTAGGTTTTTGGTGAGGATAATTATTGCCGTGTTCCCTATTTGTTCCTTTATTTGTTAATAACTGGGGTAGGATTCACTCCCCAAGTATAAAGGGTAGTGGGATCGCGACAGTGGTGGTGAGGATGGTGGTGGTGAGGGATGGTGGTGGAGAGGATGGTGGTGGTGAGTGATGGTGGTGGTAGTGAGGGATGGTGGTGGTGAGTGATGGTGGTGGTGAGGATGGTGGTGGTGAGGGATGGTGGTGGTGAGGATGGTGTTGGTGAGGGATGGTGGTGGTGAGGATTGTGCTGGTGAGTGATGGTGGTGGAGGTGAGGGATAATGGTGGTGAGTGATGGTGGTGGTGAGGATGGTGGTGGTGGTGAGGGATGGTGGTGGTGAGGATGGTGGTGGTGGTGAGGATGGTGGTGGTGAGGGATGGTGGTGGTGAGGATGGTGGTGGTGGCGAGGAATGGTGGTGGTGAGGATGGTGGTGGTGAGGGATGATGGTGATGAGGATGGTGGTGGTGAGGGATGATGGTGGTGAGAGATGGTGGTGGTGAGGATGGTGGTGGTGAGGGATGATGGTGGTGAGGATGGTGGTGATGAGGATGGTGGTGGTGAGAGATGGTGGTGGTGGTGAATGATGGTGGTGGTGAGGGATGGTAGTGGTGAGGGATGGTGGTGGTGGTGAGTGATGGTCGTTGTGCAGATGGTGGTGGTGAGGGATGGTTGCTGTGGTGAGTGATGGTGGTGGTGAGGATGGTGGTGCTGAGTGATGGTGGTGGTGTTGAGGGATGGTGGTGGTGAGGGATGGTGGTGGTGAGTGATGGTGGTGGTGATGGTGGTGGTGGTTGGAGATGGTGGTGGTGAGGATGGTGGTGGTGAGGGATAGTGATGGTGAGGATGGTGGTGGTGAGTGATGGTGGTGGTGAGGATGGTGGTGGTGAGGGATGGTGGTGGTGAGGATGGTGGTGGTGAGGATGGTGGTGGTGAGGATGGTGGTGGTGAGGGATGGTGGTGGTGAGGATGGTGGTGGTGAGTGATGGTAGTGGTGAGGGATGGTGGTGGTGAGGGATGTTGGTGGTGAGTGATGGTGGTGGTGGTGAGTGATGGTGGTGGTGAGGGATGGTGGTGGTGGTGAGGGATGGTGGTGGTGGTGAGCGATGGTGGTGGTGGTGAGCGATGGTGGTGGTGGTGAGAGATGGTGGTGGTGAAGGATGGTGGTGGTGGTGAGGGATGGTGGTGAGGGATGGTGGTGGTGGTGAGGGATGGTGGTGGTCGTGAGTGATGGTGGTGGTGGCGAGTGATGGTGGTGGTGGTGGTGGTGAAGGATGGTGGTGGTAGTGATTATGTTAGTGGTGGTGGTGAAGGATGGTGGTGATGATGAGTGATGGTGGTGGTGGTGAGGGATGGTGGTGGTGGTGAGAGATGGTGGTTCTGAGTGGTAGTGGTTGTGGTGAGTGGTGGTGGTGGTGAGGGATGGTGGTGGTGGTGAGTGATGGTGGTGGTTAGGAATGGTGGTGGTGAGGGATGGTGGTGGTGGTGAGTGATGGTGGTGGTGAGGATGGTGGTGGTGAGGGATGGTGGTGGTGAGGGATGGTGGTGGTGGTGAGTGATGGTGGTGAGTAATTGAATTGTGACAGAATTGAATTGTAACAGTTTATTTAGCCAGAAAAATACAGATACAGAGTGGATAATAATAACAATATTAACATGGCTGAGCCATTTGAGAACCTGAGCTCTCTTTGATGCACCTGATATATACTATTCATTTATCTCAAGGAAGTATTATGTAACATTTAGTCTCATCTGGAATAGTACAATAGCATGGTAGTAATAATTACATCTCATAATGTTACCACGGTTATCACTTCAATATTTATATATTTTATTGTTATCATTATTTTTATTTCTTATTTATTTACTTATACATATACCTATACATATATACATACGCACATATATATATATATATACTTCATTTTTAGTCCATATAACACGCGGACTTTGAACATATAATCAACGACCTCACCAGCAAGGAATCGAACCCTCGACCTACTGGGTGTGACTAGGGAACGCTTACCGACTAGGCCACAAGGACACTAAAAGCAGTTCTAGACTCTGTTATATTTCTCACAAAGCCTGTTCATCGAGCTGATGGCGCCGTGAACCTCATTGGGAAACTGCCCGTGCCTCTTATGTGGTGTCAGTAGCATTTTACCGAATCCAGCTGGTATGAGTGATGGTGGTTCACGGCGCCATCAGCTCGATGAACAGGCTTTGTGTGAAATATAACAGAGTCTAGAACTGCTTTTAGTGTCCTTGTGGCCTAGCCTGTAAGCGTTCCCTAGTCACACCCAGTAGGTCGAGGGTTCGATTCCTTGCTGGTGAGGTCGTTGATGAAATATATATATATATTTATATATATATATATATTTATATATTTAATTTTTAGTCCATGTAACATGCGGACTTTGAACATATAATCAACGACCTCACCAGCCAGGACTCGAACCCTGGACCTAATGTATGGGACCAGGGAATGCTACCGACTATACCACAAGAGCACTTTAACTTCACTTTTGTAACCCTGAAACAGTGCAGCAGCCCTTCTGTTGGTTAGGTAACCACTTATTCAGTGTAACAGCCTACCTCCAATATCCATTTTGGCTAGTTCGTACAATATCAGTTGCCTATTGGCAATATCAAATGCAGCTTTTAGGTCAAGAAATGCACAGAAAAAAGGAAGGTGGTGGTGGGAGATGGTGGTGGTGAGTGATGTGCTGGTGGTGAGTGATGGTGGTGGTGAGTGATGGTGGTGGTGAGTGATGGTGGTGGTGGTGAGTGATGGTTCTGGTGGTGAGTGATGTTGGTAGTGGTGAGGGATGGTGCTGGTGGTAAGTGATGGTGATGGTGAGTGATGGTGCTGGTGGTGAGTGATGGTGCTTGTGAGTTTTCGTGGTGGTGGTGAGGGATGGTGGTGGTGGTGAGTGATGGTGCTGGTGGTGAGTCATGGTGGTGGTGGGTGATGGTGGTGGTGGTGGTGAGTGATTGTGCTGGTGGTGAGTGATGGTGGTGGTGAGGGATGGTGGTGGTGGTGAGTGATGGTGGTGTTGAATGATGATGGTGGTGGTGAGTGATGGTGGTGGTGAGTGATGGTGTTTGTGAATGATGGTGGTGGTGGTGAGTGATGGTGGTGGTGGTGAGTGATGGTGGTGGTGAGTGGTAGTGGTGGTGGTGAGTGTTGGTGGTGGTGAGGGATGGTGGTGGTGGTGAGGGATGGTGGTGGTGGTGGTGGTGGTGTTAGTAGTAGTGGTGGTGATGATGTTAGTGGTAGTGGTGGTGTTGATGTTAGTGGTAGTGGTGGTGATGGATGTGGTGGTGAGGGATGTTAGTGGTGAGGGTTGGCGGTGGTGAGGGAATGATCATGGTGGTGATGTTGGTGGTGTTGGTGGAGGTGCTAGCGGTGGTGTTAGCCATGATGGTGTTAATGATGGTAGGTCACAGACACACAGATGGACGTTAACACAACACACAACCTACATATACAAATACCAAAGCCGTAACTTGGTCTCCTATCAAAACTTGTACCTATATGCACAACAAACTGGTATAAATGACATGATCCGTCTAGTACCAAATCAAGAGTATACCCTCCAACCCTTATGAAACAATCATTAGTTATATGGTATTATTTTTGTAAATATCAGATGAAAAGCGTAATGATAAAATGCAATGTTTACATGAATTGAATTTCACGCATCTTAGATGCCAAATTTTAATTGAAAGTTGTTTATGAATTTTGTTTATAAAGTCAAAAGGACAATTATCTATGCTTGTACCTTTCATTTATATACATTAGATGTATATAGTAGTTTTTATGTTGGTTATATAAACTGCATTTGAATGAGATTACTATTAACCTAACTTAACTAAACCATAACTAAAGCACTCGTACAGACACATATCTATCTATCTATCTATCTATCTATCTATCTATCTGTCTGTCTGCCTGTCTGTCTGTCTGTCTGTCTGTCTCTCTCTGTCTATCTGCCTGCCTCTCTTTCTCTCTCTCTCTCTCTCTCTGGGAACCTGAATTTTAGTCGATGTTTTGGAACTTGTTCCGGGGTAATGGTTAGCCAGTGGCTCGTTGTCCGGTCTTCTCCGGTTATTCCTTGACACTGGGTTATGAAACTCGTTAACTTAGGGTGTGGTTGTTGTGTTTGTGACAACTTCTACACCTTAAACACTGGGTCATGCAGCTCGTTAACTTAGGATGTGGTTGTTGTGTTGGTGACAGCTTCGCCACCTTAAACAAATTCATGCTTAAGTGGCTGAAGGGCCGGCCATCCTCATGCAAATGGGGTTACAATGTATGTATGTAATAATAATAATAATACTACTAATAATAATTAACGGTTTATTGAAAGAGCATGGCAGCCGGGAGGCTGAAAATATACAGTAACATAATTGGGGAATGGGTCTCTTGATTTCCAAATAATATACAAGTAACATAAGTGATACAAATATGATATATAATAACTAGGTGGGGAGAAGGTCAAACTACAGGGCATTTCAACATAGTGACAGTGCAAAAAGTAAGATTGACTGGGAGTGAATACACTGGTTGATTACAAGTTATTGATAATTTTTATAATGGTTGGGACTGGGCTGTTCTTATAGCAATCAGTTCTAGCTCGTATGGGCTGGATGCGGTTGTGGTGTCGAACAGCAATTCTCGGACGAGGGATCTCGGGTGGTAGTAGGAGCCGGTGTCAAGGATGGTGCAGAAGCTTCTCACCAAATTTGCAGAGGAAGTCGTGGTGATGATCAGAGAGAGCCAAAGTGGGTCAGTGTGTTGAGCGCTTCTTGATATGTGGAGTAGGAAGGGGAGAGAATAATCTTGCATGCCCTGTTTTGCACTTTTCTAGGTGTTTACGTTGTGTGGCATTTAGGGAGGAAGACCAGGTAGGGGAGGCATAGGTGAGCTTGGGAAGTATGAATGTTGAGTAAACACTGAGGAGCTCGGGTGCAGGAACTCCGAGGGACTTGAGTCGGCGGAGGAGGTGGAGACGGAAACTGGAGGATTTGACAACTTCACTGACGTGTGGTTTCCAATTTAGTTTGTTGTCTATGGTGATGCCGAGGAGCTTAGTGGAATCTACAACCTGGAGTGTGTTGGGACCTAAAGTAATGGAAGGGGGTGGGACAATGTCGGAGGAGAGGTTGATGTGCATAACCATGGTCTTGGTATGGTTGATGGTGACGTGGTTGTTGGTGGCCCAGTTTTGGAGACTGTTCAATAAATCCTGAAGGGCGGTATAGTCGGGAGCACAATTGTTGACGTTGATCCCAATGGTAGAGTCGTCGACATATTTCCAGCGAGCAGGGGTTTCTCTTAGGGCATCATTGATAAGCATAAGGAAGCATAGTGGTCCCATTTTGGTGCCTTGGGGGACGCCACAGGTGAGTGACTGAAAGGTGGAGACAGCCCCTAGGAAGTGTACAGCTTGGCGTCGGTCACTGAGGAAGTCTGTAAGCCATGGTATAAAACTTCTTCGAAACCCGAGGTACAGGTATATGTAGTCGAGAAAGCTGACAAGACAGTGAGTGGTGGAGGAAGTTTTCATATTACCAAATTGCTGAGGATCTACGGCGCCTGCAATATCAGCATAAGCCCAGTCAAACACAAAACTTTCGCAGATTAAGCTGGGTATTGGGGTAATTGCAATGGGTCGTAGCTGATTTAAGGATTATTGGCTGGTTGACTTGGGCACTGGTGACCCATATGAAGTCTTCCAGTCAGCTGGGCATTTGGCTTGACTGAGGGAAGCATTGATGATGGAGCAGATGGGTTTAGCAAGCTCGGGTAGAACTCCTTGAAGAATTTCATTGGTAAGTCAATGGTGGTGGTGGAGCGTTTTAACTTCAGTTTGTCCAGACGTTTTGCTACTTCCAATTCTTCTACTAAATCAGTGGGAAAGGGGGCTGGTAGGTAAGCAGGGAAATTGGTTGTGTCAGGCCGGAGGAGCGTCTGGCAAATAGTCGCAAATTTGATTATTTGATTGCTCAGCTGCGTCAACATCAGTGAGATGGCTAATAGGGTGTGTCATATGGAGGCGAATTTTTTTTGTTTGAGTTTGAAAAATCGGCCCATGGTATTAATGATGTAGTTCTATGTGCAGAATCATGTGATATCTTCAGATTTGAAAAGTTTTCATTTTTTGCTCGGTAAATTTTAACTTGAAATCTTATGAAAATTCAGTATTCCCACCCTTTTACCAACACCACTAAATAGCTTATTTAAAGTAAAGTAAATGTATCAGGTTAATTTATTAGGATGAAAATGATCCAGAATAGTGAAACGAATGATCTTGACACATTTATTAAATTTAATATTCCTTTAGAAAACAAAATCATCAAATACAAAAACCGGTTTTACTACTACGACCCGGTGTTGCTGCACACCATAGAGAACATGTCTTTCTTGCTTCTGTTTCTACTCATCACCTCCCTGCTGACCACCTCAGCTCGGATGTAGCCTTCCCTCCTCTCCTGGCTGTACACGTGACTGCTGGCCTCGCTCACTTGCTGTACACAACGCTCTTTACTCTGGGTGTGCGAGGGCCAGGCAGGGACATGCAGGGGGTTGTCCAGGAAAGCTCTGACTTGAACATTGGTGAGGCTGCAGGTAAGAGGGGGCTCACTGCCAGCCTGGATGTTATCCAGATCTATGAGATCAGTGAGGGTCTTGGCACCTAGATTGACTTCAGGAGTCTTCCTGACCCTGAAGGAATCGTCACCAACTGATTCGTCATGCCCAGATCCTCTCATAAGTCTCATATCCAAGATCTTTTTGACTGCCACTCTTCTCTCCTCCTCATCCTTACTGCAGAGCATTGTCTGCAGAACTGCCTCGGGATGAGCATACCAGGAAGATCTCCTCACAGTCTGCTCCACAATCTGAACAACCTTCCTTGGCTGACTCCTCAGGAGCTCAAGCTGGAAGAGAACATGCCTCGGACCTTCGGAGAACGATGACTTGACCTTGGTGTTGAACCAATTTGGCAAGTAGACACTCACGATGAATTGGACAATAAGTCTCAGGTTGTGAAGCTGGTTCCCTTTCAGTTTATGATGAGCGACCCAAATTCTGCAGAACCTGAGAGCCGTTGTGAGCCACCTAGAATGTGAGACTGGACCTATCTGCAGGTAAGCAAGTCTATAAGGCATGACCCCAGTTTTGATGGCACTGCAAATCATGCAACCATAGTACTGGTCAGTACTCAGGTCGTCAATGACAGTATGTGCAAGCTCAATGAGTGGAGGGCCAACTGTGATTTTTTCAAAGCTCGGATTTATTTCTAACTCAGTGGCAGAGTCCAGCATCTTGCCAAGCGGACCAGACCATCTGTTGTTTGAAAGAGTCTTACCATCCAGCTCCTGGATCAGATGTCTGAGTGGCAACTCGTTGGTGTGGAGGTCACAAACAATCCAGACCAGCTTCCTCCCAATCTTCCGCTCTATCCACTGTATGACCCCCCCCTTGCCACCCTGTGTTCGTGTTGGTGCTGTCCCCTCCAATGGCCTGCAGGGTCTGGTCTACGTTCCTCTCTCTGAGCCAGTTCACAATGTTATCTGCCACTATCTCAGCTGGTTTCCTGATGTCATCTTTCTCTGGAGTGAAATGCCACAAATACTTCCCTCCTGGTTCACTGCAGCAGGAGTAGTGTTCCTCCTTCACCATGGCAGGGAACAACTTGTCAGAATCTCCAACTTTCATGAACACTTTAGTGTCATCCCTTCTCCCATCAAAGAACAAACAATTGGTTCCATTTTCTCTTATTCCCTTATCAAACTCCTCTTCTAGGTTACTGACAAGTTTCTCCTGAGCTCTCCTTACTTTGTTATGATCTATCACCAGGTGAACATCATCAGGTGTTATCAAACCACCGTCAATCCAGGCAGCTGTTGCTATCTCTGCAGTTTCTCTGAGACCAGTGTGGTGTCGTATGCTGGCCAGAGTTATGCTCGGGATATCTTTCCTATTTCGAATCTTATGCCTGGAAGGTTTGGGATCATTATTTTCTGGGTTAGGGACAAAGTCACCATTCTCCTGGTCAGCACTCGGATCAGCCATGGGGAAGTCATTAAACTCTGAATCAGCTTGACTCCAATCATCGGCCTTTTTTACCTCACCCTGGGCCTTCTCAAGTCTCTTTTCCTCGGCAACTCTTCTCCTCTTCTGTCTCTGTGGTAGCCTCCTGTCTCTTGGACTCCGGAATATCTTGGCTAGAAATCATGAGAGCCCCTATACTGCCAGTCTTCTCTCTCTGTGCTTTGACAAATGCCAGTTCGATCACAGGAATCTTCAGTTCACGCTTGCAAATACAGGAGATGTGGGCCTCGGATTTACAGTCACGATCGCATCCAAACTCAGGACAGAGAACAATTGGGCACTTGCAAGTAATTATGTCAAATAATTGGTCCAGTTGCTTGGCAAAGCTGTCCTTAACTGCAAGTTTTCCTCTCCCAAGAGAGATATCTCTTGCCTTTTCCCAACTGGCTAGCAGTCTCTCACTAATCTTCTTCTGACTTGTTATGACTGGAGGCTTGAACTGAGCGTTAGCCAGAGTGTACTGTGCCAAGACAGCTTTGGTCATATCACTGGCAATGTCTTTATTTGTGTAAGTTCTTTGGTTCTTTTCACTGATTTGCCTGATTAAAACACCGTATCTCAAAGCATCTCTCAATGTAGGCAACTCCGACTTCAGGAGCTCTCTCCCAGACCCAAGATAGTGACTGAGATGGCTGGATTTTTGGTTCCTCGTCCTGACACAAGCAGCCATCGCAAATATTATCAACTTATAAATGCATCAGAATCTGAAACAGAAAAAAATATTGTTAGTTGGGCTGTTAAAGAATGAAGTCAGAAAGCAATGTTCACTATTTAATTGTAATGCACTAATGCAGCTGTACGTTAGATTTTCGATAAATTTCACGCTAAAATTTACCTAGCAAACGTTTGCAAAATATTGAAACTGAAATTATTTTCTGTTTATATACACTAAAATCTACCAAAAAAGTGATGGGCCATTAGTTTTAGCTGATCTTCCCTCCTATGACACACCCTAATGGCTAAGGAAGGGGAGGGGATGTGTCTTCTTGTCTAGTTCACAGAGTTCTTTAAGCTTACCATACCACTGACTGATGTTGGTCTGCTTCAGGTGTTACAATTTGGTTGGGTAGTGAGACTTCTTTGCAGTGCAGATTTGGGGGATGACTCGGTTGCGTAGAGACCTGTAGCGGTTGTGGTCATTGAGATAAAAGGCTCTTTCTCTCTGTTGCATAAGTCTTTTTATCCGAGGTGTGATCCAGGGCAAATCATCTGGGTGAGATCTGACGGACTTCTCTGGGAAGAAGTGGTGGTGAGCTTCCATGGTGGTGTTAGTATAATTTATCCATTTGGTGTTCACGTCATCCACACTAAGTACTTCGGTCCAGGGATGGTGAACTATCCACTGCCCGGAGAGACGCACTGCAGAGTCAGTAATCGGCCTGTAAGTTTTGATGATGTAGCGTCTCTGTACTTGATTGGGAGTGGCAGTGTAAGGGTGGAGGGGGAGGTTCTCTCTCTCAACCTCCCTTCTGTCTTACTCATACTTCTCTTGTCTTAGTTCCTTCAATTGTTCTTTCTACTTACTTCAGTTCATGGTTACTACATAACCTCAGTTCTTTGGTAGCATGGCGAGGGTCAGGGCACATGGGTATTGTAATTCTGATATCAAGTCACTTGGAGGGAAATAAAGGTGAAATACTGCAGGAAAATGAATACTCCTAATGTACTCTATGAAATGGTATATTAATATGAACTCCAAGGTGCAACTCCTCGGCTTTACTCAATTGCAATTACTCAGATCCTGTACTCTTACTACGCACAACCTTACTGGTGTTACATTACAGTTTCCAGGACCAATTCCTTGACTTTACTCACATTACATATGGACACATGACAACTCCTTGGCTTTACTCACACGCCATTCTGATAGTTACTAGTGTGCCCTGAAGAATGCAGTGATGGGTAGGGAAACACTGACTAACACTGAGTCCGTTTATTATGGATGAGAGAAATACAAGTGGTGACTCGCGTGTGCCATGCACGGCTCACACAGTCAGACTAAGGCTGCCTTGCCATATGGCAGCCTCGGGGCAATGTTGCCACATAACACGTGCAGTGTTGCCACGTGATTATATATATAAATGCTACTCGGCACAGTAGCTTATGTACAGGGTTGCTACTCGGCACAGTAGCTTATGTACAGGGTTGCTACTCGGCACAGTAGCATATGTACAGGGTTGCTACTCAGCACAGTAGCTTATGTACAGGGTTGCTACTCGGCACAGTAGCTTGGATACATAACCTACACATTCCAAGTGGGTGCTTTTACTTCACCCACATTACTAGGTACTTTTCATTACATCCAGTTATAAGACAAACTTACATATGATACCTTCACAGACTGTTGGTAGTGCATATGAGATGCACTCACAACACACAACACGTTATTACTGAAACCAACAAATTATACATGGGTTCCCTACCCAACATGGGATAATTATTTCCAATTAATTATCCCCAAACATATAAAACACACTCTGTGGACCATAACTGCCAGGAGTGCTCCAGGGTAGAACACTCAACAACTGATGACCGTTGTTGTGGTCGGTTGTACTCCGACACGTGGCGAGTCTGGGGTCCAGTCCCACGAGGAGGACTTGGAGCAAATTAATCATGTCGAATCAGCGCCATCGTTCATATATTGCTCACTGCTAGGTATCTACGGACTCTGGGGCTATGGGTGGGGTGTTCAGAGAACCCACACACTTGAATCTGGCTGGGAACAAATGGTGGAAGGCGTCACGGGGAGCATGGATAACTCAATCACAACAAATCCTTCGTCTCGCAACGTCAAACGACATTTACTTTATATTACTTCTCACACTGGGTGAATGACAATTCCACTGTTACAACATGAACACTGATAATTCACCCCATTGACTAAATCAAACTGAATGGCTATATTGGCAGGGGAAAACTCGTATAACATACCTGGGAACCAATGGTGGAAGGCGTCACGGGGAGGACGCTCTCGCCACGTTCAGTGCTTTATATACCCCTGAGTTGCCAGACGTGGCTATCTCACGCAATGACAGAAATTACAACAAACCAACTGTTACACATTCAAAGATGACCCTTGGTTGAAAAAGTCTGGTGAATTACTTGAGTTGATTTACATAAACTAATTCAAGATTGAGCTTGCCAGTAGAAAGTGGAATAAAAACGTATTGACATCTGTCTTCACAAGGCGGGGCTTAGAGAGGGATCAACAGTGTAAACAAGAAGGGGAAAAACGCGTTTCTTCTTAGGGTAGCTAACCAGCTACCCTTTCATGTTTTGCGGGCGTGGAGTATAATAAGAGTCAACAGGGTTAAAACAGACTAGCAGTCAATGTGACCATGACAGCAGCGGGGGACCAGAGCACTGATAGGTGTGTGCTACATCCGATAGGAGGCATTGGTTGAGGTGGTTGGTTGATAGATGATTAGTGGGTCCCATATTTTTTACCTGATTTAACTTGACTAGTCACGTCGCCCTTTCTCTTAAGCTCCTCTGCATGTGTGGTAGTGTTGGATGTCATGATTATGACCTGACCTCATGTTTAATAAGGTCACCCTGTGTACTTAAGCCTCTCTCGGTCCACGTAATTCAGTTGCCTCTGAAGATGTCTTGAATAAAGACGAAAGCTAAGGTGCTCCATTGTTTCCCTTTTCCCTGTGTGATTTTATCAAGATTTATCTTATCCACGTTTTCATTGTAGATCTACATGATATATATATATATCGCGCCTTGGGCGATGCTGAGTTCAAGGTCGTCTGAGGGAAGACCGCGCTCCCAGCACCTAGCGAGAGGTTGTGGAACTAGGCCTATACGATACTAAATGTAATTTACCGAATTAATATGGAGGCGAATTATGAAACTAAATAGCAGTTATTGAATTAAAAGTAATGATAGATCGTTTATCAGTCTGAATAATGTTATGGGTGTCCCAAGAAAGTTATTAGGCGGAAAATATGTCACGTAGGCCTAAGCTTGAGAGGCACGAGGCTGGCTAGTCCTCAGTCACGAGAAAGCGATAGGACCAACAAGACGTCCCTCATCCGTCCACAGAAATCGTCAAGTGGCCTAGTCACCTGTGTTAGTGTGGCCCTATTGCAGTATAACAAATAAGTCTCATTCGATCTCAGACAGGGTTAGATAGGGCAGTGATAAAGTTATCAAGAGCTAACAGTGAGTTAATTTCAGGGTTTCACTCGGAACCCACTTGACTGCGAGAGTGATGACTGCGAGAGATTGACTGCCATTTGAGACTGCCGTTGATGGTTGAGGATTGGCGATTGTCGCCGTTGGACAGATCAGTGTAGGCCTGTCACTGTTTAGCTGGGTATCAAAGGATCTCTTGAGTGAACCTAGCCGTCTGGGTGCCCAGCTAACGACGGGACGATCGTTGGGGTTATCAGCTCTCCTCTACCTCGGCTCACAATATCACATATCTCAAGCAGCTTAGTGAAACCCTTTTGTTAATGGGAAGCTAAAGCTGTACAAGGTCTGATTGGCTTACTCCCTTCCCCTTCATAAAGTGAAGCCAGCTGAGTGATACAGGGTCGCATCCTAGGGCCAAGAGTCAGTGGAGTTCAGAGGTACACTTTCCATGGTGGAGAAAGGCTGATTTGGGCCTTAAACTACGGGTTAGGGTGTGTCAATTTTGTCAACATGTTAAAAATCAAATTTGGTAGTCAAAATATTGTGCCTCTTTATGTCTAAACTTGAGATTAGCAAACAAAAATGAATTGAAATAACCCTCACCTACATCAATTATACCTTAAAGTTTCAAATATCAGTATTTCAACAAATTAATGAGACTTGATTAGAATTATTCACTTGATATTAACTAATCTCATGTAAGCATATGGATTATGGAGTATTTTATGGTTCTATAGCTTGTGTACAATATGCATGTCAGAACATGAACATGAACAGGCTCTCCGTGTGGGACAGTTTAATTCTTGTTTTGACTTGTACCAAGCGTGAGGATAAGGCGCCCGGTTCACTCTCCTTCTAGATATCATAGACGGTGGTTAGCTCTCATTGCACTTGCACCTACTCTACCAGACGAATTCTACATTTTAATTATTGTAAGTAGGGCATATTGATTGTCGCAGTTACTTATATCATTGTATAAAACATTATGTTCTAAGAAATTATTATGTTATTTCTGTTACAGCATTTTTGATAAACAAATTGATATTTTTTGAAACAACAATTGAATTGTGAAACATTGAAATATTTTTCTATTTGTCAGATAGTGTGAAGCTGTCAAAATTGAAGACAAGAAGTCAGTTGTCAACCCACTTGAGCCTGCTAGTTGGTAAAGGGAAGGAGCTTCCTGTATCAGAACTTCCAACAGTGAGAGACATGCTAAGATTAGGGTTACTCCTTCGAGAAAAAAATGCAAAGGACAGAAGGAACTATACAGATAAAGAACTCATAAATGACATGATAGTCCCTCTTCTGCATCAATGGACAAAAGCTAATGCACTATTCAAACCACCTGTGATTAATCAGTGTCGAACTATTGAGCTAAAACTAACGAAATTATGGCACAAAGCAGTTGAAACATCACTTGGTAAAGGAAACTTGGCCAGGAAAAATGAATTTCTGCACACACTTGATACTCTGTTTGACATTTTGACCTGCAAGTGCTCCATACAATTATGTTCTGAATCCAACTGTTCTCACTCAGGTAAGAGAGAAAATAATTCCCACATTGATTGTGGTTGTCCTCGTGAAAAGAAGATCCCTGTTTTAAAGCTTGAATTTATAAAGGCACAGAGGACAAAGGCAGAAGGCCAAGGAAGTATGCAAATGGGTTCAATAGATTATTCAGAAACAAAGAAGCAGATTGCTAATGCCAAGAAGAGAGAACAAATCCGAGAGAGGGAACAAAAGAAGAAAATGAAGAGTGAAGAAGCCATCCAAAGAGAGGAAGAGCTGTGTCAACATGTTTATCACTTCTTTGATAGTTCTTCTGATGAACAGGAAGCAACATCAGATGATAGTTCCAAAGAGCCATCTGAACCTTTACCAAAGAAAATGAAATACAACACAAGAAATATTTCAAACATTGCTTTAGCTAGTATTCTCCACCATGCTGGACTTCGTGAGGCTGCAGAAATTGCAACTGCCGCTTGGATAGATGCAGGCCTCATCAGCCGAGAGGATGTATCTTTGGTGATAGATCATAATAAAATTAGAAGAGCACAAGAAAAAATAATGAAGGAAATATCTGATCAGCATGAAAAAGATTTAAGCGAGGGAGGGCTCTCCTGTCTTTTGTTTGATGGAAGAATAGATGACACAAAAGTTTTGCTAGAAGTAGAGGGAGTGAACAGAAAGTTTCCAGGCTGTACTACATCACACACCCACCTGTACTACATCACACACACACACCTGTACTACCTCACACACACACACCTGTACTACATCACACACCCACCTGTACTACATAACACACACACACAAACACCAGTACTACCTCACACACACACCAGTACTACCTCACACACACACCTGTACTACCTCACACACACACCAGTACTACCTCATACACACACACACCTGTAGAACCTCACACACATAACAGTACTACCTCACACACACACCTGCACTACCTCACACACATACACACACCAGTACTACCTCACACACACACCTGTACTACCTCACACACATACCAGTACTACCTCACACACACACACACACACACACCAGCACTACCTAACACACATACACACACACCAGTACTACCTCACACACACACCTGTACTACCTCGCACACACTCCTATAAAACCTCACACACACACACACACACATCTGTACTACCTCACACACACACGCATGTACTACTTCACTCACCCACAACTGTACTACCTCACACACACACACACACACACACACACACACACACTATTGTACTACCTCACACACACACTAGTACTACCAAACACACTCAGGAGAGCTAACTCACACACACCTGTACTACCTCATACACACACACCAGTGCAATAAGTGATTACCATACAGTGCTCGATAGTGCACCCCAAGGAAAAGTCAGACAGTGGGCACTTTATCGGTCATCTT
Organism: Homarus gammarus; assembly: GCA_958450375.1. Lineage (NCBI taxonomy): Eukaryota > Metazoa > Arthropoda > Malacostraca > Decapoda > Nephropidae > Homarus > Homarus gammarus. The sequence continues at coordinate 5,691 of CAUDMG010002250.1, read as the reverse complement.
TAAAGTGCCAGTGACAAGGACCACCGCGGTGTTTACATATATCGTGAAAACTTTGTCGGCGACCCCAAGCACCAGGGACAAAGACCACCGTCTTTACGACTGACAAATCCTAACAGATGTCTACCAGTGTCAGTGTCCCTCAAAGTGCCGCCAGTGACAAACACTTCCGTCCGCCCACAACAGATATCAACAGATGGCCACCAATCACTTACTCCCGACGCACTCTGTACCATCTAAAGCGTGGGAACGGTTATCCTGATGGCAGTGTTATTGCGCTACTCAAGTCACTGAACATATTCCATGCACGGAGCCGTAGACAAGGCCGTCATGCACATAAGCCCATTAGAACCGTAACCTCCACTAGGAAACCGGAGAAACCCACCCCTGACAGACCATACCACCACACTGAAGTTCCCCGGATATGGTATGATCTCCCGTCTTTACTGCTATCCAACGTCACTTCCCTAGCTAACAAGTTCGACGAGCTGGCAACTACAGTCAGGTCAACCGCCGCGAGCGTCGTTGCCATATGTGAGGCTTGGCAAATTGTGCCTGAAACATGTCATATTGAGGGATATCAACTCTTTCATCACCTTCGTTCACAAAGACGCGGAGGGGGCGTTGCCCTCTTCTGTCAAGATGACCTACGCCCGTCACGCCTGGATGTTCAAGTCCCAGCAGATGTGGAAGCATTATGGGTACGTGTCGTGTTAAGGGCCCACCCACGCAACACCGCCTCCATTATAATCTGTGTGGCATACCATCCGCCTCGATCACCCACCAGAGACACTCTTATCAATCATCTCATCACCACCTCAGACCACCTCAGAGTTAGGTACCCATGTGCCAAGTTAGTATTATGTGGGGATTTAAATGAAATTGACACCACTGATATCCAGGACCAACTATCACTATCACAAGTTGTGACCTTCCCCACACACGGTCAAAATACCCTTGACCTTATCTTAACTGACTTAGCGGACCAGTACCAACCACCTCAACCAATGCCTCCTATCGGGTGTAGCACACACTTATCAGTGCTCTGGTCCCCAGCTGCCACTCCCACTCAAGTACAGAGACCCTACATCAAGACCTACAGGCCGATTACTGACTCTGCAGTGCGCCTCTTCGGGCAGTGGATAGTTCACCATCCCTGGACTGAAGTACTTAGCGTGGATGACGTGGAAACCAAATGGATAAATTATACCAACACCACCACGCAAGCTCACCACCACTTCTTCCCCGAGAAGTCCGTCAGATCTCACCCAGCTGACTTGCCCTGGATCACACCTCGGATCAAAAGACTTATGCAACAGAGAGACAGAGCCTTTCATCTCAATGACCACATCCGCTACAGGTCACTTCGCAACCGAGTCATCCGCGAAATACGCACTGCAAAGAAGTCCCACTACCCAACCAAATTACAACACCTGAAGCAGACCAACATCAGTCAATGGTATGGTAAGCTTAAAGAACTCTGTGGACTAAACAATAAGACACACCCCCTCCCCTTCCTTAGCCATCTCACTAGTGTTGACGCAGCTGAGCAAACAAATAACCATTTCGCTACTATATGCCAGACGCTCCCACAGCTTGACACAACCACTCTCCCTGCTTACCTACCAGCCCCCCTTCCCACTGACTTAGTAGAAGAATTTGACGTAGCAAAACGCCTGGACAAACTAAAATTAAAACGCTCTACCACCCCCATTGACTTACCAATGAAACTCTTCAAGGAGTTCTCCCCGGAGCTTGCTAAACCCCTCTGCTCCATCATCAATGCTTCTCTCAGTCAAGCCAGATGCCCAGCTGACTGGAAAACCTCTTATGTATCACCAGTGCCCAAGTCAACCAGCCCACAATCCTTAAATCAGCTACGACCTATTGCAATCACCCCAATACCCAGCCTAATCTGTGAAAGTTTTGTGTTCGACTGGGCTTATGCTGATATTGCAGGAGTCGTAGACCCTCAGCAATTTGGCAACATGAAAACTTCCTCCACCACTCACTGTCTTGTCAGCTTTCTCGATTACATATACCGCCATCTCGAGAAACGAAAAACGTCTGTAGCTGTCGCCTTCATTGATTTCACTAAAGCGTTCGACCTAGTCGACCACAATATAATCATCAACAAAGCTATTGACCTCGGGCTTCGAAGAAGCCTCATACCATGGCTTACAGACTTCCTCAGTGACCGACGCCAAGCTGTACGCTTCCGAGGGGCTGTCTCCACCTCTCAGTCACTCACCTGTGGCGTCCCCCAAGGCACCAAGATGGGACCACTCTGCTTCCTTATGCTCATCAATGATGCCCTAAGAGAAACCCCTGCTCGCTGGAAATATGTCGACGACTCCACCATTGGGATCAGCGTCAACAATTCTGCTCCCAACTATACCGCCCTTCAGGATTTATTGAACAGTCTCCAAAACTGGGCCACCAACAACCATGTCACCATCAACCATACCAAGACCATGGTTATGCACATCAACCTCTCCTCCGACATTGTCCCACCTCCTTCCATTACTCTAGGTCCGAACACACTCCAGGTTGTAGATTCCACGAAGCTCCTCGGCGTCACCATAGACAACAAACTAAATTGGAAACCACACGTCAATGAAGTTGTCAAATCCTCCAGTTTCCGTCTCCACCTCCTCCGCCGACTCAAGTCCCTCGGAGTTCCTGCACACGAGCTCCTCAGTGTTTACACAACATTCATACTTCCCAAGCTCACCTATGCCTCCCCCACCTGGTCTTCCTCCCTAAATGCCACACAACGTAAACACCTAGAAAAGTGCAAAAGAGGGCATGCAAGATTATTCTCTCCCCCTCCTACTCCACATATCAAGAAGCGCTCAACACACTGACCCTTTCGACTCTCACTGACCATCACCACGACCTCATCTGCAAATTTGGTAAGAAGCTTCTACACCATCCCCGACACCGGCTCCTACTACCACCTGAGATCCCTTGTCCGAGAATTGCTGTGCGACACCACAACCGCATCCAGCCCATACGTGCACGAACTGATCGCTATAAGAACAGCCCAGTCCCAACCATTGTAAAAATTATCAATAACTTGTAATACTGTAACACTGTCACTATGTTGAAATGAACTGTAGTTTGAGCTTTTCCCCATCTAAGTTATTATATGTCTTATTTGTGTCACTTATGTTACTTGTATATTATTTGTAATTCGTAACCCATTCCCCAAATATGTAACTGTATATTTTCAGCCTTCTGGCTGCCAAGCTCTTTCAATAAACCGTTAATTATTAATAATTATTATTATTATTATTACCTCACAAGCCTACACACACACCAGTACGACATCACAGACATACCTGTACTATCTCACACACACACCTGTACTACCTCACACATACACACACACCTGTACTACCTAACACACACACACACAAACACCAGTACTACCTCACACACACATCTGTACTACCTGACAGACACACCAGTACTACCTCACACACACATCTGTACTACCTGACAGACACACCAGTACTACCTCACACATACACAACTGTACTACCTCACACATACACCTGTCCTACCTCACACACACACCAGTAATACCTCACACACACACAACTGTACTACTTCACACACACACCTGTACTACCTCACACACACACAACTGTACTACCTCATACAGACACCTGTACTACCTCGCACACACACCGGTAAAACCTCACACACACACACACACACACACACACACACACACACACACACACACACACCGTAACCGAGTCATCCGCGAAATACGCACTGCAAAGAAGTCCCACTACCCAACCAAATTACAACACCTGAAGCAGACCAACATCAGTCAATGGTATGGTAAGCTTAAAGAACTCTGTGGACTAAACAATAAGACACACCCCCTCCCCTTCCTTAGCCATCTCACTAGTGTTGACGCAGCTGAGCAAACAAATAACCATTTCGCTACTATATGCCAGACGCTCCCACGGCTTGACACAACAACTCTCCCTGCTTACCTACCAGCCCCCCTTCCCACTGACTTAGTAGAAGAATTTGAAGTAGCAAAACGCCTGGACAAACTAAAATTAAAACGCTCTACCACCCCCATTGACTTACCAATGAAACTCTTCAAGGAGTTCTCCCCGGAGCTTGCTAAACCCCTCTGCTCCATCATCAATGCTTCTCTCAGTCAAGCCAGATGCCCAGCTGACTGGAAGACCTCTTATGTATCACCAGTGCCCAAGTCAACCAGCCCACAATCCTTAAATCAGCTACGACCTATTGCAATCACCCCAATACCCAGCCTAATCTGTGAAAGTTTTGTGTTCGACTGGGCTTATGCTGATATTGCAGGAGTCGTAGACCCTCAGCAATTTGGCAACATGAAAACTTCCTCCACCACTCACTGTCTTGTCAGCTTTCTCGATTACATATACCGCCATCTCGAGAAACGAAAAACGTCTGTAGCTGTCGCCTTCATTGATTTCACTAAAGCGTTCGACCTAGTCGACCACAATATAATCATCAACAAAGCTATTGACCTCGGGCTTCGAAGAAGCCTCATACCATGGCTTACAGACTTCCTCAGTGACCGACGCCAAGCTGTACGCTTCCGAGGGGCTGTCTCCACCTTTCAGTCACTCACCTGTGGCGTCCCCCAAGGCACCAAGATGGGACCACTCTGCTTCCTTATGCTCATCAATGATGCCCTAAGAGAAACCCCTGCTCGCTGGAAATATGTCGACGACTCCACCATTGGGATCAGCGTCAACAATTCTGCTCCCAACTATACCGCCCTTCAGGATTTATTGAACAGTCTCCAAAACTGGGCCACCAACAACCATGTCACCATCAACCATACCAAGACCATGGTTATGCACATCAACCTCTCCGACATTGTCCCACCTCCTTCCATTACTCTAGGTCCGAACACTCTCCAGGTTGTAGATTCCACGAAGCTCCTCGGCGTCACCATAGACAACAAACTAAATTGGAAACCACACGTCAATGAAGTTGTCAAATCCTCCAGTTTCCGTCTCCACCTCCTCCGCCGACTCAAGTCCCTCGGAGTTCCTGCACACGAGCTCCTCAGTGTTTACACAACATTCATACTTCCCAAGCTCACCTATGCCTCCCCCAACTGGTCTTCCTCCCTAAATGCCACACAACGTAAACACCTAGAAAAAGTACAAAAGAGGGCATGCAAGATTATTCTCTCCCCCTCCTACTCCACATATCAAGAAGCGCTCAACACACTGACCCTTTCGACTCTCACTGACCATCACCACGACCTCATCTGCAAATTTGGTAAGAAGCTTCTACACCATCCCCGACACCGGCTCCTACTACCACCTGAGATCCCTTGTCCGAGAATTGCTGTTCGACACCACAACCGCATCCAGCCCATACGTGCACGAACTGATCGCTATAAGAACAGCCCAGTCCCAACCATTGTAAAAATTATCAACAACTTGTAATACTGTAACACTGTCACTATGTTGAAATGAACTGTAGTTTGAGCTTTTCCCCATCTAAGTTATTATATGTCTTATTTGTGTCACTTATGTTACTTGTATATTATTTGTAATTCGGAACCCATTCCCCAAATATGTAACTGTATATTTTCAGCCTTCTGGCTGCCAAGCTCCTTCAATAAACCGTTAATTATTATTATTATTATTATTATTAGTACTACCT
>CAUDMG010002248.1:1050000-1337729 GCA_958450375.1 Homarus gammarus | reverse complement strand
TAATACCGTTAAGCTGGATGAATGGTGGAGGTGTGGCTGAACCATGGGCAAACTGAAAGAAAATTTCAGTCTTAAATACATTCACCTCAAGGCCGAAGTGTGCATACGCATTTGCATAGAGCTTCAGAATCTCCTTTAGGTCACGTTCAGTGTGAGCGACAAGGGTGAGGTCGCCTACATACTGAAGTTCAGTAATGGAAGCTCCGACACCTTTGTTCCTTTTTTCCTGTGTCTTTGGCCGAAATGACTTTTCATCCGGGACTCGATATCCACAACCGTCGGCTAAATTGGCACTAGCACGAGAGAGGAAGGCAACCAAGAAATTGAAAAAGACAGTTGGTGCCAGTACACATCCTTGTTTTACCTCCGTTTGAATGGGGAAGAACCCAGACTGGGTGCCAGTGTGCAGGGCACTGCCGTTCATGCCAATGTGAAGTTGCCTCACAATGAAGATGAATTTTGGTGGTAGGCTAAACGGCTGAGGGTCTACCAGAGGGCTTCCCTGTTCACCGAGTTGAAGGCCTCCGTTAAATCGATGATAGCCATTTTCAGGTCACGACGCTGTTCTCTGCACTTTTCCTGTATCTAGCGGGCAGCAAAGATCATATCAGTGGTGCCACGTGATGGTCTACAGCCATATTGAGATTCTGGGAGGAAATTTTCCGCCTCAGGAAGAAGTCTGTTTAGTAGGACTCGGGCGATAATCTTGCCAGCTACTGACAGCAGCGAGATCCCGTGGTAGTTGCCATATTCTGATCAGTCTCCCTTGCTCTAATAAATATTGATGATGGAGGCGTCTTCAAGGGCTTGGGGATTTCCTCCTTTTCCCACAAATTCTCCAGGAGAGAGTGGAGACAGCTGGTAAGCAGAGGTCCTCCTACTTTATACACTTCGCCTGGGATTCCATCAGACCCTGGAGCGTTGTTATTTTTCATCTGTTTGGTGGCAGTAGCTACCTCATCTGGGGATGTAAGATAGCTGAGATGGGATAACTCTGCATGCTGAGGGACCTAGTGGGTAGCCAGGATATCCACACTGGTGTTTCGGTTGAGCAGTGAAAGGTAGTGTTCTTTCCAGTGCTGAAAGATGCCTTCTTCTTCTTTAATTACGGAGTTACCAATGGATAAATGGAGGGGGCTGCGTCATAAGTGATTAACCCCAAAAATGTTTTAGTGGAATTGAAAAATTCACGCACCTTGTGCTGATCTGCAAGTTTTTGTGTTTCACATGCTTTATTTGTAAACCAGTCGTTCTTTAGATGGGAGGTTCCCGCTGGGCAGCTGCTTTCTTCTTTTGGAAGGTTTCAGCTTTGGTCCGAGTCTGAAGGGTGTTCTGCCATTTAGTTATAGCAGCACGTATATTGAAAATAACATTGATTTTTCGATGATTTTCATCAAACCAGTCCTGGTGTATTCTTTCGATCTGGTCGATGGTCTCTCTGCTGGTTTTTCTCATAAAAGTGTTGAGAATATCCCATTCAGCTCTGGAATGCTCACTGAAACCATGTGCTACTGCTGGATCGTCTAGATGCATAGTGTTAAAACCTCTTCTGGTGGCTTGCTGCCTTAGCAGTTTTGGCGCGACGTGAAGTGAGAGTTTGGCTCTGACGAACCGATGATCAGTGACACAGTCGTCTGAGTCATGCATGGCTCCGGTGATGAGGATTGTGGGTATTGCAATGAACCCTTGAACTTGTCGGCCTGCCTAAACAAGGTATTGGTGATAGTGAGGTTGTGTGCAGCACACTTGCTGTAGAGGCCGTTGGGATTACACTTGCCTTGTCTATTTCTCCCTATGGTTCCTTGCCAAATGTCAGCATCTATGCCAACTCTGGCATTGAAGTCACCAAGGAGCACAACCTTATCTTCTCTGGGGATAGATGTTAACAGTCTGTCAAGGTCGGCATAAAAGGCCTCCTTGATGTCAACCTCTGCATCCAGTGCTGGGGCGCAGGCACTGATGAAAAAGGCATGAGGTGAGTGATTCAGTGAGACTCGGAGCATCATGCGGCACTCATTAACCCCAACAGGCATTTCAGTTAGTTTGGGAAGGATGCGTTGCCGGATGGCAAACCCAACTCCAGAAATGCAGTTCCACTCCGCAGCAAGCTTACCCTTCCAGAAGAAGGTATACCCGGATCCCTGTTATGTGAGTCAACCCTCGTCTGGGAACCGGGACTCAGTAATGGCTGCCACGTCGATGCTATACCTAGCCAGCTCTTTTGCCATAAGGGTGGTTCTTCTTTCAGGATGCTCATTTGTGCCAGTATCCAAAAGGGTCCCGACATTCCATGCATTGTCCATAAGAGGTTGCATTGTTTGTTTTCGTTTTGATCTGTGATTATGATTGTGTTTTCGACTGCATAAGGATCACCTTACTGGTTGTGGTTGTCCATTAGGGTTGCTCATTTTTCCCAATTTTAGAAAATTGTAAGTGGGGGTGTTTTTTCCCATTATTTCGTTACTCCTAAATTCATTGGTGCCAGAATTAATGAAATCCAACATGTTCTAAGGGTCGCGAATCCAAATATAAAAAATGATTTTTTGCGAAAAAACGTCAAAACTCAAGCTTTTTCTCTTATAGATCAGCAATCGCGCTGCTTTTCACTACTTAACCCTAATGGCTGGCTAGAGCAGCTATGCAGCTTTCCATTGACACCTAATTCGATTGCATGCACCTCTTAGTTGACCTTCTAGTTCAGGTCAAAGGCTTTACCTGCGTTAAGGGAACCAGATTCCAAAATATTCATAGTTTTGACTTTTCCATTTATTCGAAAACATATATCAATATTTTGCCGTCACAGTCTTTTCCATGATATATTTCCCTCTTAAAAAAACAAACATCATTGAAATAGGTCAATAACTCTAGGAGGAGATGCAATTTGAAAGTTCAATCCCCCTCTATTCAACTCTCACAGTTGCATCAGAGCAGACTTGCTGAAGCCACTCATCTGCTTCCTGTGCTTTGCCACAAGTTGCATGACATCCTGCAGCTGCTGCTCATCCTTCGTGACTGAACCAATGAAGTCCTGCATAAGCTTTATTCCCCTTTCGGCCACGTCATTGGTTACCTTCAGGCTTCTGGAGAAATCTTTCAGCTTCATGAACTCTTCGTTTTTCTCCCAGTCTTCCACCGGTGACATCAGCCATGCTGTGCCGCACACATGATGCTCCTTGAAGATCATCCATGAACGTTCATCTATCAGGTCGGAAAGCCGTGTAGTCTGTTGGATGACCAAGTTGTCGTTGGCGTAGTCGTTCGTTTCTTCGAGGCAGCTCAATTTGGTCGCCATCTCCTTTTTCTCTGCCGCACTCAACTTCTCGCTGCACAGCGACAGAACGACGGTCTGTGGCCTTAGATACCACAGGTGGCGGCTCGCGACCGCCAGCGCCGCATCAGCCACCTCACAGTCCACGGCCCTGTAGCGGAGGAGTTCGTGATGCAGTTGCAGGTCATTCACAGGCGCATCCTCGGCTACTGGTGATTTCAGCCACGCCGGTGTGTACAGCAGAGACACAAAGATCGCCATCCTCTGCAGCTTGACGCACAGGTCACTGCTGAGCTCTAGCTGGTGGCTAAACATGTAGATCTTGAGGTAGTATATGATCTTCGCCATCCAGCGAGCGTGGTGACATGCGCCAGGACGCAGAAAGTGCGTGCCGCGCGGAGGATTCACACCGAGGACGAGGAGCGTTAGTTCTGCCGCTTCTCGGTAATCCTCTCTGGCCCATTCTGTGACGGTCAGCAGGTAGCTAACGGTCCTGTGTCGGAGGTGACTGAGCCAGTCAGACTCTGGTAGATTTGCAATGTCCAGCCTGAGATACTGAGAGTGATCTAGTTGACTCCACCTTTTCTTAAGAGTCTGGAAGAGAGGGTCCGTAGGGGCCGATGTTTTGCCGAAGATGTTGCTGGCAGCGGCTCTCACCACCAGTTCCATGACGTGGTGTCTGCACCCAAGCCTCAACAGCTGTTTTTCCAGCAGCGCCTCCAGATGGACAACCGCACCTTGGACTCGCCCTGTGTTGGACGACGTTGTATCAAAGCACAGTGCCTTGACGTTTGAAGCGCAGCTCCAGTCCTCGATAGCACGAGCTGTTGCGCGTGCCTGGGTCAGGCCAGTGCCGTCCTTCACTGGCAAGACAGCAAGCAGCTTCCCTTCCTCATGGCCGCGCCCTGAGATGAAGATGGCCTGTCGGTGTTCTTCTTCTCCCACGACGTTCTGAAATGAGAGAAATATAAAAATTCAGACAGATAATGAAGAATTATCAAGGCTGCCTTTTTCTCCAAGCTTTTTGTTAATGATTTGATACATTTCTAACAATATATTACAATAGTCTAGGCTTTGGTAAAATATTAATGTAGTACCTAAACGTGTTCTCACCTTAACCAGCTTACCATCCCAGTGCACCACTGCATGTGGTGGAGGCGTGAAGGCTTCCCTTTGTGCGGCAGCTACCTGACGACGGTGTGAAGCTCGCGCCCGTCTCGCAGTCTCTCTCGAGATCCGGAACTCAGACAGATCGCCTGGCGGGTTAACAGAGCGCAGCACTGCTGCGACCACCGAAACTATCTGCGAGCAAAAGCAGGCAAGGGTGTCAGTAGAAAATGTCGACTGTTTAAGTGCTTATCAAATAATTAACAGAAATTTCAAACATTCCAAACACATTTATGGATACACTTACTTCGTTATTGGATATCCGAAGACGGTCAGCGAGTTCCTTTAATGCTGGCTCTTGGAGAATGCGACGTGGAAGCTGAACCGTCACATAAGGGTGCTTTGATGTGTACCTGCCAGGTTGTATCGCTGTGTCCTTTTTCTCCATTTCTACTTCCGTTGGGGTGTCAGCCACCACAGAGGTTTGAGGTCTCGAATCACTGCTGCTTGGTTCACAGGCTGCGAACCTTCCCTGTTTCGACCTTTGCTTCTCGACTCGTTCCTCCTGCTTTCTCTTCTTAGCGGCAAAAATCTTATCGTTACCACTCATGAACGCTTTTCTTTCTCCGCGTTGGTCTTGATAGAAGGCGATGTCTTGTTGTTTGTCGGCCGGTGTAAGCAGCCGGTTCTTCTCGATGTCCTCTACGGCGTCCGGTGCTCCGATGTCCCACAACAGGTCAAGTTGAGACTTGAAGTTTTCAACCTTGTCCTTTGCAGCCCTGTCCCCGACTTTTTTGTAGACTTCTCCAGTGCTCCCATAACCTTGTCAGCTTCTCCCGGCACCCCCTCTCTGAGATAGTCTTGATGCGAGCTAAATTCCAGAACGTGAGTACGTTTCTCACTGTTTCTTTAAACGTCTCCTGTCTGTCACCAGATTCATTCACTGTGTGAAAGAAGAACTTCAGGACTTGACGCATCGTCGGGAGTTTACTGCCTCTAATTGACGATGCTGGCTGGCCTACTAGATAGATTTCAGTGGCAGAACGGGTAGTGGATGATGTTGGCCTGACAGTCCCCTTAGCATTCTCCCCCGACTGCGACTCACTCTCTTCCATGATTGTATGTATATAAACAGATGAACTCTGTAAGAAAAAAACGTTTTGTAATAAAACAAAATAGGCAAACAAAATAGGGTCACATAAGAGCAATTTAATCACCTGTAGAAAATACAACATAAATAGATAACCATAAATTTACTACCACACTATATAGCAGATTTGAGTAAATTATAAAATAACACCACAGTACCAACAACAACACAACACATGTCAAAACACTGCAAAGAAGCGCAGGGTTTTAAAGCTGCCAATGTGAACCTAGTGAATTTATAACTCCGTTAACGCAGGTAGGCTACAGCCTTTGACCTGACTTATTAGGTCAAATAAGAGGTGCATGCAATCTAATTAGGTGTCAATGGAAAGCTGAATAGCTGCTCTAGCCAGCCATTAGGGTTAAGTAGTGAAAAGCAGCGCGATTGCTGATCTATAAGAGAAAAAGCTTGAGTTTTGACGTTTTTTCGCAAAAATTCATTTTTTATATTTAGATTCGCGACCCCTAGAACATGTTGGATTTCATTAATTCTGGCACCAATGAATTCAGGAGTAACAAAATAATGGGAAAAAAACACCCCCACCCACAATTTTAAAAAAGTGTGAAAAAAGGAGCAACCATGCCCATTCAGGTTGGTTCTTTAGGCAGTTTATGTTTAGGGCACCTCTTCTAGCCCCCTCCCCATGTGGGGTGAGTCTAGTGGCTCCTCGAAAGGGCTGCTCAGTCACACATACAGGACCGGAATGCACTACTGCCAAGATCCTAGTGCATTAATGACCATCTTATCTGTGCCGCCCATGTGCGAGTTGTGACTAGAGACTCCCGGCAGTCAGCTCTGCCTGTCCTCGTTGCCACTCGCTCATCGTCATAGGACTATTTGTGGTGTATATATAGGGGTTCTGATGATGATGAGGAGTATGATGAGCTGGATGTTGGCTACACATGAGTTGATTTATGTGGTTAGGCAGGGGCGCAGGCTACAACCACACATATTGGCTCTCCCTTTTCCTGATCCAGTGGTGCAAATGTTGCAAAGACTGGGGAGAGGGAGAGTTGCAATGGACTGCTGAGAGCCCAGTTTGTTGGGTTTCGCCTGAGTAGCTTGTCCAACATGCATTGCCTTCGTCTGCAGGTGTAGTCGTTGCGTTCCCATGGTGGTCACCTCTTCTGCCGATACAGCCTTTGGGGTCTTGTTGGAGCTCTGTATGCATATCTGCCTGACGAGGGGCTCCACCGCAGATTTTCCATTCGGGGTTTACTACCGTTGCCTTATACCTCCCAAGTTTAATCCGCAAGGCAGTGGGGCAGTGGTTGGTAGGCGCCAGGACATGTCCACGTGCCAGTGGGCCTATATGTCATCCCTCTGGGGCCCACCGCTATTCCGAGATCCCCTTCTGGTTTAGCCTGGGCCCAATCGGTACCCAGTTACCGTGTGTTGCCACGAGGAGGCACCGCAGGAGTCTTGATGGTGAAGAGACTGTGTACTGGTAGGGGAAGACAAATGCAAGTTGCTTCCCTGTTCGTCATGAGGGCTTGCAAGCGGCAGTAGCTGAAAGCGAGAGGAAGCAAGCAGTGCTTGCACCTTAACACTAATATAATGCTGCCACAGTACACGCATTTGCACCTCACGCACACACACACACACACACACACACACACTGTTACACCACGTCAAGCCCCTCATAACACCATCTGTGAGGGAATTAGTACACCACGTCAGGCCCTTCGTAACACCATCTGTGAGGGAGTTACTACATTACGTGTCTGCTGTTCAACACCTCAGCGCACATGACCTACGTGACCTCCACTGTAAAAATTATTCTGTATGTTCACTGTATGTTCCTTTACTAATCTATAATGAAGACTTTTGTTAAACCACCAGTGTATGTAATAATTCATTTATGTCCAATGTATATTTTCAGCCTTTGGGCTGCAGAACTTTTTCAATAAACCGTTAATTATTATTATTATTATCATTATTACACACACACTGCTCTACCTGTTACTCGCAGAATAGGATTGGTATAAGAGCGCCCCTGCTACATGGACGTCAGAGGCCAGTCAAAGGGCAAACTCACCCCTCCACCATTTCTGACGAAATTCCCAGTCAGTGATATACGGCACATCTGTGACCCCCAGCAAGTGACACCATTGCTCGCATTCCCAGGGTTTCCATGCGTGGTCCTCAGCTCGTGTTTCCTACCTCACCTGTGTCTCTAGCAGGTGACAACATTCCTCGCATTTCCAGCTCGTATCGTCCATGACCCGACACTGTGCACCATGCCTGCACTTGGTTAACACAGGCAGTGTGACTCGCTGGGCGTGTGTGTTTGTTTGCCCATTTTTGTGTATGGATATGTTTTTATTTTTGAGTGTACGTATGTGTGTGTGTATTTATGTGTGCTCCTGTGTATGTGTTGGCCGGGAAAAATGGAAAGGAGAATAGACAACGTTTATGATGCACAGGTTAACTTTTAATGAAACACATTCCAGTGTTTTTGTTGTTTTTGTTTGTCTTTGCGAAAAATTATATCCATAGACTATATCTGGGAATATTAAAGGAGAAAATCTCTAAGATGTAAAATAATCGACAAGGTAAACGATGATACAATCCACCTACCTTGTTCAGTGACCATTAATAGCCAATAGTGGAGCCCTGTCTTCTTCCTTCCACCTGGGACCAGTGATGAGAACTATCGCCTAAGACCAGTGAAGAGAACTATCGCCCGGGAACAGAGATGAGAACTATCGCCTGGGACCAGTGATGAGAACTATCGCCTGGGACCAGCGGTGAGAACAGTCACCTGGTACCAGCGGTGAGAACAGTCACCTGGTACCAGTGGTGAGAACAGTCACCTGGGACCAGTGGTAAGGATCATTATCTAGAATGAAATGGATAATAGAAACGTATTATAGAGGGTGGATGGGGCGAGGAAGAGAGGAAGAGAAAGGAGATATTGAGAAAAGGACAAAAATGGAAGACGGCGAGGGAGGGTAATAAGCTAAACGGATAATGATTTCCCATCAGGTAGGGGAGATATGAAATCGAGTGTTAATCTGTGTGGGTTGAGGGAACACCTAACAACCAGTGGTATGTGGCAAAGGCTGTGGAAGAGAGGGAAACAGACAGAGGGAGCCAGAGTTTAATCGATAAAGAGAGAGGTAGATAGAGAGAGAGACATACAAAGAGAGAAACAGACAGACAAAGGGGAAATAGAGATAGAGTGACACAAAGAGACAGACAGACAAAGGGGAGAGAAAGAGACAGACAGACAGACAGACAGACAAACGGACAGACAGACAGACAGGGAGACAGACAGACAGACAGACAGAGAGAGAGACGGAGAGAGACAGACAGACAGACAGAGAAAGAGAGAGAAAGACAGATAGAGGGGAGAGAAAGATAAAGAAAGATAGAAGGAGGGAGACAGACAGACAGACAGACAGACAGATGGAGAGATAGAGACAGACAGACAGACAAGGGGAGACTCGAAAAGGAATACGGCGATGACATTTATCTCATCTATGTTATCTGCAATTTTTTCCTCAACTAACCAAAAATCTTTAAACTTTCTCTGTTGGTAATTTTTTTAATGTTAATATTAACTTTCTGTCTTAGATTAATAATAAAATCAAGCGATATAAAGAACTACTTACTGTACATCCATAAGGCCCAAATATCTGACTCAGCTACACTAATTGACACATATTTACATCAAAATGGACCAAATACACAAATTATTAAGAGTTAAATTCTAGAGACTGTTACCTGAAACATTAAACTTAATGAAATCTCATCCAAAGATTCTCTTATCACTTTTCACCACGACTTTTTTCTTCATTTAATCTTGAAGAACTGAACTAGCAAGACTACTATGTTGAGGGGAATTTCTATGTGATGCCCATGTGTCTGCTCTGTTTGTTTTATATATCAGTGTTAATAGAGTGAGGTAAAGACGCGCTCCTCTACCGCAGGTAGCTTACATGATTCCTATTTTCTTTCTCATATAATTTATGAGTAATGAACGTATTTATAACTTTGTTTAATCTACCTCTAAGAGTAAAAGTGTTTAATGAGACTTAAAAACATTAAGTATACTCTCTCACATACCAAGAACTAACTAGCTATGTGTATCTCCAGATATAGCTCTGAGACCCCCCAAAAATATATAAAATAAATTAAACTACTTTGAATTGTATATAAGATTTTTTTTTTTTTGCATTTTTTGTTACCAGAAAATAGTTTTAGTTAGTAGACCATCTCACTCGCTGTTGCGTTGTGTCTTAGGAAACTCCTCTGTTGTCTTGTCCCTACACCATTTGTATCTCACAACAGGTTCTTCTTACTCTCTTATCTTGCTTTGGCAGACTTTCAAGCTTTCATTTCCTCAAACACCTTTTCCTTTCCTCAATTTATTTCTTTTGTTATACCTATTTCCTACCCTTTTCTTGTATGTCTTCTTCTCTTGTATGTTTTCTCTTCTTCTCTTGGCAGTCCATCATCACGTTCACTCTCTTGGAAATTATTAACTTCCTCTCTTCCTCGTTACTTTGTTATATTTTTTGGTCGATGTCTCCTTTCCACTCCTTTTTATTATATTTTTTTCGTGCATCTTTCATTTTCTAGTTTCCTCTTGTTTCTCGGTCTCTCGTTCCTCTTTCTTAACATTTCACACCTTCTTTATTCTTTCGTTTTTCTTTCCTCTTCTTCTAATGTTTCATGTACCTTGGTTTTTATTCACATAACATTCACTTTTCACTCCAATTTCTTCTTCTACTACAGGCATTTTTACCTCCTCTTACCGACTAATTTTATGAATTTGTTAAATTAATGTAACTCCTTAGTAAAAGGTCTTTCTGGTCCTTATTATATTCTCCTTGACTAAGTGGCCTCTTTGGTGTGTTTCTGTTCTCCATCCTCTAAATATATCATGTGTAGTTAAGCCTCATAATTGCCACTAAGAGACTCACGCCAGATGTGAGAAGCAGTCTCTCTTTCTCTCTCTCTCGTGTGTGTGTGTGTGTGTGTGTGTGTGTGTGTGTGTGTCTCTGTGTGTTTGTGTAATAATAATAATAATAATAATAATAATAATAATAATAATAATAATAATAATAATAAGAATAAGAATACTACTACTACTAATAATAAAAATAATGATAATAATAATAATAATAATTAACGGTTTAATGAAAGAGCATGGCAGTCGGAAGAATATACAGTTACATAATTGGGGATTGGTTCTCTTGATTTACATATAATATACAAGTAATATAAGTGATACAAATATGATACATAATAACTAGGTGGGGAGAAGCTCAAACTACAGGGCATTTCAACATAGCAACAGTGCAAAAATTAAGATTGACTGGGAGTGAATACACTGGTTGATTACAAGTTATTGATATTTTTTACAATGGTTGGGAAGGGGCTGTTCTTATAGCTATCAGTTCGTGCTCGTTTGGGCTGGATGCGATTGTGATGTCGAACAGCAATTCATGGACGAAGGATCTCGGGTGGTAGTAGGAGCCGGTGTCGAGGATGGTGCAGAAGCTTCTCACCAAATTTGCAGATGAGGTCGTGATGATGGTCAGAGAGAGCCGAGAGGGTCAGTCTGTTGAGCGCTTCTTGATATGTGGAGTAGGAAGGGGAGAGAATAATCTTCCATGCCCTCTTTTGCACTTTTTCTAGGTGTTTATGTTGTGTGGCATTTAGGGAGGAAGACCAGGTAGGGGAGGCATAGGTGAGCTTGGGAAGTTTGAATCTTGAGCTCGGGCGCAGGAACTACGAGGGACTTGAGTCGGCGGAGGAGGTGGAGACAGAAACTGGCGGATTTGACAACTTCAATGACGTGTGTTTTCCAATTTAGTTTGTTGTCTATGGTGACGCCGAGAAGCTTAGTGGAATCTGCAACCTGGAGTGTGTTGGGACCTAAAGTAATGGAAGGGGGTGGGACAACGTCGGAGGAGAGGTTGATGTGCATAACCATGGTCTTGGTATGGTGGATGGTGACGTGGTTGTTGGTGGCCCAGTTTTGGAGACTATTCAATAAATCCTGAAGAGCGGTATAGTCGAGGGCAGAATTGTTGACACTGATTCCAATGGTGGAGTCGTCGACATGTTTCCAGTGAGCAGTGGTCCCATCTTGGTGCTTTGAGGGACGCCACAGGTGAGTGACTGAAAGGTGGAGACAGCCCCTCGGAAGCGTACAGTTTGGTGTCAGTTACTCATGAAGTTGAAAGGCATGGTATAAGACTTCTTCAAAACTCGAGGTCAATAGCTTTGTTGATGATTAAATTGTGGTCGACTAGGTCAAATGCCTTGGTGAAATCAATGAAGGCGACAGCTACAGACGTTTTTCGTTTTTCTAGATGGCAGTATATGTATTCGAGAAAGCTGACATGACATTGAGTGGTGGAGGAAGTTTTCATATTACCAAATTGTTGAGGATCTATGGCGCCTGCAATATCAGCATAAGCCCAGTCAAACACAAAACTTTCACAGAATAAGCCGGATATTGAGGTGATTGCAATGGGTCGTAGCTGATTTAAGGATTGTGGGCTGGTTGACTTGGGCACTGCTGACACATATGAAGTTTTCCAGTCAGCTGGGCATCTAGCTTGACTGAGGGAAGCGTTGATGATGGAGCAGAGGGGTTTAGCGAGCTCCGGAGAGAACTCCTTGTAGACTTTCATTGGTAAGTCAATGGGGGTTGTGGAGCGTTTTAACTTCAGTTTGTTCAGACGTTTTGCTTCTTCAAATTCTTTTACTAAGTCAGTGGGAAAGTGGGCGTGGTAGGTAAGCAAGGAGATTGGTTATGTCAAGGAGGAGGAGCGTCTGGCATATAGTAGGGAAATGATTATTTGATTGTTCAGCTGCGTCAACATTAGCGAGATAGCTAAGGAAAGGGAGGGGGTGTGTCTTATTGTTTAGTCCACAGAGTTCTTTAAGCTTACCATACCACTGACTGATATTGTTCTGCTTCAGGTGTTGCAATTTGGTTGGGTAGTGAGACTTCTTTGCAGTGCGTATTTCGCGGATGACTCGGTTGAAAAGAGACCTGTAGCGGTTGTGGTCATTGAAATAAAAGGCTCTGTCTCTCTGTTGCATAAGTCTTTTGATCCGAGGTGTGATCCAGGGCAAGTCAGCTGGGTGAGATCTGACGGACTTCTCGGGGAAGAAGTGGTGCTGAACTTCCGTGATGGTGTTAGTATAATTTATCCATTTGGTGTCCACGTCATCCACACTAAGTACTTCAGTCCAGGGATGGTGAACTATCTACTGTCCGAAGAGACGTACTGCAGAGTCAGTAATCGGCCTGTAGGTCTTGATGTAGGATCTCTGTACCTGAGTGGGAGTGGCAGCTGAGGACCAGAGCACTGATAGGTGTGTGCTACACCTGATAGGAGGGATTAGTTTAGGTGGTTTGTACTGATCTGCTAAGTCGGTTAAGATAAGGTCAAGGGTAGGTTGACCGTGTTTGGGGAAGTTTACAACTTGTGATAGTAGCAGCTAGTCCTGGATATCAGTGGTGTCAATTTCATTATAATCCCCGCATAATATTAACTTGGCACATGGGTACCTTACTCTGAGGTGGTCTGAGGCGGTAATGAGAGGATTGAAAAGAGTGTCTCTGGTGGTGAGCGAGACGGTTGGTATGACATGCAGATTATGATAAAAGCAGTGTGACGTGAGTTGGCCAGGTGGCACAACAGGTACCCATAATGCCTCTACATCTGCTGGGACTTGAACATCCAGGCGTGACGAGCGGAGGTCATGTTGACAGAAGAGGGCAACGCCGTTCCCCTCCCTCCCCCCACCCCCCCGCGTCCATGTGAGCGAAGGTGATGAAAGAGATGATATCCCTCAATATGACACGTTTCAGGCACAATTTGCCAAGCCTCACATATGGCAACGACGTTGGCAGCGACTGACCTGACTTTGGTTGCTAGCTAGTCAAACTTATACGCTAGGGAAGTGACGTTGAAGAGCAGTAAAGACGGGAGATCATACCATATCCTCGGAACTTCTGTGTAATGGTACGGTCTGTCAGGGGTGGGTTTCTCTGGTTTCCTAGTTGAGGGTATGGTCCTAATGGGCTTTTGTTTATGACGCCCCTGTCTATGTTCAGTGACTTCAGTCGCGCAATAACACTGACATCACGATAACCGATCCCACGCTTTAGAAGGTACAGAGAACGTCGGGAGTAAGTAATTGGTGGCCATCTATTGAAATCTGTAGTTGTGGACGGACGGAAGTGTTTGTTCCCGGTGGCCATAAACTCACTGGCGGCACTTTGAGGGCCACTGACACTGGTAGGCATCTGTTAATATTTGTCAGTCGTAAACACCGTGAGTCCTTGTCTCTGGCGCTTAGGGTCACCGACACAGTATCCACGATATATGTAAACACCACAGTGGTCCTTGTCACTGGCACTTTGAGTGTGGCCGACAAAGTGCCAACTATCTGGTATTACAATGCTGTGTTTGTGTGCTTTTCCTTAGAATTCACTATTGGAACACTGTCTGGTAATCAATCATTGCACTGATCACTTGAATGTTTTGCTGAATAAATCCCGGTGTAGTAAGGCTGGTTGGCCGTTGGGATATAGCAGGGGGATGGGAGGGGCGGGGGCAGGGCCAAACAGACTCGGACTGGCTGCCAAAACCGGTAGCGCCTGCAGGGCACGTCTTGTCTCACTGATGGTTGATGTGTGTGTGTGTGTGTGTGTTTGTGCGTGTGTGGATGTGTGTGTGTGTTTGCTGGTACAGATTTTCGTAGTTGTTTTCTAAATTTATTCGTGTGTGTATTTTATCATTTATCAACTAAGTTGGGGAATAGCTAGCACGTTACACCGTTCTACAGGCACGCCTTTGACTCTCTTGATAAAACGGCGTGATTGAATTTTACGAACAATGTGATCCTACATAAATTTGAAAGGCGTCTTTGTTGCCTGCGGGGGGCTTCCTGTATGTGAGAAAGCATTGCATGTGTGCATTCTTGTACGCTTTTTTGTGTGTGTATGTTTAAGCACAATAAATGTACATTTTCTTATAGTTATCGATATATATATATATATATATATATATATATATATATATATATATATATATATATATATATATATATATATATATATAGTTTACTTGTGTTTATATGACAGGAAGATAATACAAATAAGATCTTGGTTAATACCCTTAACAAACACGATTTCATTTATAACTCAGTGTTTACCAGGGAGAGTCTTTCAGTCATTCAACGGAAGGGTGTTTAAGATTTTGAATAAATATTGAGTCTCACCGAGCGGCTGAATGTGTTACAGGAAAAATAAAAACAAAAATCATAATGTCGTGGTTGTTTTGGCACTAACCAACGACTTGTGCGTTTATTACTCGTTTGTTTGCCACTGTGTAGTGTTTATCACCTTAAAAAACCTTAGATACTTTTTTTAATCACTTGGCTATTTTATGCTATGATAAACACTGATTAAAGAGGGTTAGCTGCCTTGTATTTGTCTACTAGAAGGTTTTATTGGTGTTTAGTTTCATACAATATAATAAATAATATGTGATGTGCTTTACCATTGATTTTTTTTAAATGCAGACTGTAGTCTATTAGAGTCACTCTCTCTCTCCGTGGTGTTTTGAAGGAGAACACAACGCCTGTGGCTACATTTACATAATCACGCAGATGTTAATTACCTGGCAGGACAAAGAAAATAAATACTATAACAGGAAAGAGAGGGAAATAAAGAAAATGCTATTCTTCTACTTCGGTGGTAATTTTGACACGTGCCAGTATATATTTTCTCCTAATGGTACAACACGACAGAGCCTCACTTTGAAAACGTCGTGGAAAAAAGTGTCTGGTTCACTAATGAGGGGTGTCGTATGGATCAGTATATATCCAGCTCTCACTATCATCTTTGCGTACGACTGGTTTTATTGCCTTCTCCATCACAGACTGTCCGCGGACCATTTCTCAGAGAAAAATAACATTGGTTAATTACTCATTCACCAGTTTTTAATTGTTTCCCTTCGACGTGAGAGAGCCATTATTTCCGCCCCTCTGCGCCTCTTTCTCTCTCTCTCTCTCTCTCTCTCTCCGTACACACACACACACGCACATACACAAGTTCATCAAGATTATTATGACGAGACAAAATAAATTGTGAACAGTGAAAAGAGAATGTGCTGACAAGAAGTAAAGATGAGAACTGCCTGATTGATAACATGTAAATTAAATATTGGTAAAATCCGGCTGTGATTTATTATTCAGAATTTGAACAATGGAGAAAATTATAAATAATAAAAGGCTAGCGTAGAACATCCTCGGTGGAGTTAAAGTTCATTTGACATCACTTATATGACGTAACAAAATAAATTTATTAATGCTTAAAAAAATATACCTGTATATATATATATATATATATATATATATATATATATATATATATATATAATATATATATATATATCTTGATAAAACTCAATATATATATATATATATATATATATATATATATATATATATATATATCTTGATAAAACTCACACGGGAAAAGGGAAACAACGGAGCACCGTTGTTTCCCTTTTCCCGTGTGATTTTATCAAGATTTATCTTATCCACGTTTTCATTGTGGATCTACATGAAATATATATATATATATATATATATATATATATATATATATATATATATATATATATATATATATATATATATATATATTTATATTTATATATATATATATTATATATATATATATATATATATATATATATATATATATATATATATATAAATATATATATATACGTATACGAGTATGTACTGTATACTGTATAGTTAGTATACAATTGTCCTAGTTGCGTTTCATGTAAAATGATTAACGTGAAATTTTTAATGACGATCATTCTGAAATGGTAAAGCATATAAACAACTTAGTAAAATCCCTTCTATAGTGGGTTTGTGAACGGCACAGGTGAACAGGAGTCCATACTTTACCTTTATACCTAAAACCTTAAAGCCTTCCACTCGAGTAAACTAAAACACTTACCTGTCGCAGTATAATATGAAACTCAGTTCCACTCTCGAAATGTAAGTATTCAAGAGGGTAAACGCGGGAGAATGGCGGTAGCCTTATCGGGGACCTCATACTCGCCGTGCCAATGGTCGTCGACGATGAGTTTTCGTGTTTAAACGACCATGAATTGGATAAAAGTCAGAAAACTGCGAAAGTTAGTGAGACTATGTGTATGGGATTTGCATAACACTGAAGCATGGCCTACAAGATAGAAAATATTACTCTATAGGTCATATTTAAAAATTAATACCATAATATCAAAATATAAATAAGAAAATTAAAAAATTTAACCACAAGAAATCACCAATACGTATAATATGTCATATCTCCGTAAACATATTCCACTATCCAAGGCTTACTGAGATTAATGTTAGTGTTTTCCCAGACGTAAACACACATTTGGACTTCAACAATAAATATGGACAACAAGATCATTCATTGGTCTTAAGAAGAAAATACAATACTTGGCTATAAATAGACCTGGCCGATAGTGCAGTGAAATAGACACCGATTCCCTTTCAGCGCCACCGAGAGGTGTAAGAAAATAACAACAAACCCTTTCCTTGTAAAATATGAATTAGGCTGTTTCTGTACCTTCCATAACCTTACAAACATTCACAAAAATTCACTAAACATAGCTTTTACACTCACCCTTGGCTATGGACCGAGCTCCAGCTGAGGACAAGTGATCTCCCATAGGGGTCGTGGAGAAAATTAAGTGATGTTTGGGAACGAGTTTTCAGGACGGGTCAACACGGTGCACCAACCCTCGCCTTCCAGCTTTAAGTCAATGTTTATCTCTGCCTCTGATGACATTTTACTGCTGCTCCTGCTGTTCCTACCTACCATGTGAAGTAATGCCTTGGTCCTAGTCTGGTGCTGCTGACCCGACTTACCGTGTGAGGTGTTGCCAGGGTTCTCGCCTTTGCTGCTGACCCGACCTACTGTGTGAGGTGTTGCCTTGGTTCTCATCTGGTGCTGCTGACCCGACGTACTGTGTGAAGTGTTGCCCGTGTCCTCGTCTGGTGCTGCTGACCCGACCTACTGTGTGAGGTATTGCCTAGGTTCTCGCCTGGTGCTGCTGACCCGACTTACTGAGTGAGGTGCTGCCTTGGTCCTCGTCTGGTGCAGCTGACCCGACCTGCCATGGCTTTCTACGTTCCTTAAAT
Organism: Homarus gammarus; assembly: GCA_958450375.1. NCBI lineage: Eukaryota > Metazoa > Arthropoda > Malacostraca > Decapoda > Nephropidae > Homarus > Homarus gammarus. Next base: position 1,319,991 of record CAUDMG010002248.1, on the reverse strand, counting down.
GTCAGCTGCACACTCAAGTACAGAATTTTACATTCCATTTCAGCCATAATTTTCGTATCTATTCTTATTGCCTTTCACACTTTTATCAGCGGACTACACACACCCTCTACACTTCCTTTTGTATTCTTCCTTCTGCCAACTAATGTACTATAGCGCTATCCGAATGTATGTCTATCTGTCTGTTTGTCTGTTTTTTTTTTTTGTTTTTTTTATAGGTTAAGGTGGGGAAAGGATGGAAGGCATGCTGGGGCTCAAGGCACAGCCAGACATGAGGGATGGAGATGTCACAACTTATAGTCGTGGGGGGAAAGGTTGGAAAAGAAGTTTAATGAGTTAAACAGAGGGGGACGACACCCCTTGTTTTACATATTACAGAGTTTGTTGCCTAACTAAGCTAACCTAGGATTTAGGATGAGGTTGCACAATGGTTATTTTAGTAAACAGTGACTAGATTTATTCTACAATTACAAGCTTATTAAAATCTTATACTGTATTACGTTATGGACTCATTTGATTGTGACTTGTTCAATGTGAATTTATATCATCTAAGTTTTAATCTAAGGTGGATCACTGTGGCGGACATAGATGGGTCGCGGGTTGGGTTGTTGTAGTGCGGGCGGACTCCGGGGCTACCAGGCGTGGGGTCTCCCTCCGTTCATGTCTTCCCCACGTAGGTGGTCTGGGCTGTGAGGGTCGTCCAGGAGCTTGTCCCAAACCTTCTTCCCTAGGCAATGGAACCTCACGTTGAAGGCCTCTGTTTTATTTCTTATGTGGATGGTTTCCACTGTGTCCTGGTAGGGTGGCGGTTGGCCACTGGCTGATCTCAAACACTTGTTTTGGAAGCTCTCTAGTTGTTGTAGTTTAGTCTTCCCGAGTGTGACGAGTGGTATAGATGGGTACTCCAACATGGGCCTCACCAGCGCCTTGTACAGGTGAACTTGTATCTTTTCAGGCATCAGTTTAAAACGTTTTAATTTGGCTGCGGCGACTTTGGCTTTCTTAAGTCTGTCCTTCACGTGGGGAATGATGCCTGTCCGAGAGATGATGAAGCCGAGCAACCTGCCTTGTTTAGAGTACTCAATCTCTTCGTCGTCGATCATCAATGGGGCCGGCTTGAATTTGGCTATGGGTATGACCTCAAATTTCGTTTTGTTTGTTTTTATTGTCCATTTATTTTCATACTCCGAGATATCCTCTATTGCCCGAGCAGTGAGTCGCGCCATCCTTGCTGTGGACCTTCCTGGGCAGGTGACGATCTGTGTTACATCGTCGGCATACATGACGTACTCGCTGCCGTGTAGAGTGTGTAAAGAGTTGGTGAGAGACAAAAGCCCTGAGGCACGCCGCTCGATAGTGAGAATTCTTCTCCAAAATGTTCTTGCATCTTGATTTTGGCTCTACAGTCCATAATGAAGTTGCACAGCAGGCGCGTCAGATTTTCGGGTAGCCCCAGTTGTATGATCTTATACTGCAGCCCTGCGTGCCAAACTTTGTCAAACGCCTTGCTGACGTCCCTCAGTACTATATTGCACTGCAGGCGGCCAGTCATGGCATTGGCGATCTGCTCGTAGGCCTGAGCGGTGGATGTGCCTCGGTACTGGCGGAAGCCGAACTGGCGGGGATTATGCACGTCTTCGTCCTCCAGATACATCCGCAATCGCTTGTTGACTATCTTTTCGAAGATTTTGGCAGGTCCCTCTAGCAGCGATATTGGTCGAAAGTTTTCGACTTTGTTTGGAGGCTTCCCTGCTTTTGGTATGAGGCAAATAACGGCGCTTTTGAACATCTTAGGGAAGTATCCAGAGGCGAGGCAGGCGTTGCATATATGAGCAAGCCTCTCTATCATGTTGTCGGGGAGTTGAGCCAGGATCTTCTTGTTAATGTGACTTTGACCAGGTGATTTGTTTTTAAACCCTTTTATGACGGCTGACACATCTGCAGGAACTATGCGCTCCGTCAGGTAGCTTCCGTCCACCAGTCTAATGAAGTCAGTCCGTGAGAGCGGCTAGAGCAGGTGCTGATGGTCCTGCAACTGACTTAAAATGTCCTCCTTAAACTCCCTGTCGAAGCCCTCGTTCTCCGAAATGGCAAAATCGTTTTCATCAAACTTAGTGGAAAAATCGCAAAAAATCGTAGAGTGGAACAAACTTGGACCCATGTCGATGGTTTCTGTAGGAAGCCATTAATAAACCATTATATTTATGATGGAAAACGCACTAATTAACTATGCATGTCCACGGACTTGCCGTACCCTCATTCGCTGTACGCTGTTAGCAGGATACAATACAGTATAGTACAATACCATACAATACAAAACGAACTATAAATATTTGTAAGAATAAAACATAATTATATAGACATGTAAGACTCACAACTTGATAAGATATCCGTAAGACATTAGCTATTGGAATTGTGATCAAATGTTTTGTTATTAATCCAGTGTGAAATGTATCGGTATTGGTGGTACTATCCTAATGGTCTCTAATCCTGTTGATTAGGTGAGGTTAATCTGGGTTTATTGAGACTAAAGATAAGGTGTGGGGTTTATTCTACCTGTGTTAGTCTCAGGTACGATCTTTATTGTAACAATCACGACCATGATTATAACAACCAAGACTATGATTATAGCAACCAGGACCATGATTATAACAACCAGGACCATGATTATAACAACCACGACCATTATTATAGCAACCACGACCATGATTATAACAACCAGGACTATGGTTATAACAACCACGACCATGATTATAATAACCACGACCATGATTATAACAACCAGGACCATGATTATAACAACCACAACCATGATTATAGCAACCACGACCATGATTATAACAACCAGGACCATGATTATAACAACCACGACCTTGATTATAACAACCACGACCATCATTATAGCAAACACGACCATCATTATAACACCCACGACCATCATTATAACACCCACGACCATGATTATAACACCCACGACCATGATCATAACAACCACGACCATGATTATAATAACCAGGACCATGATTTTAACAGCCACGACCATGATTATAACTAGCACGACCATAATTATAACAACCACGACTATGATTATAACAACCACGACCATGATTATAACACCCACGACCATGATTATAATAACCACGACCATGATAATAACAACCACGACCATGATCATAACAAACACGGCCATGATTATAACACCCACGACCATGATTATAATAACCACGACCATGATTATAACTACCACGACAATGATTATAACAACCACGACTATGATCATAACCACGACCACGATTATGACAACCACGACCATGATTATAACAACCACGACAATAATTATAACAACCACGACCATGATCATAACAACCACGACCATGATTATAACAACCACGACAATAATTATAACAACCACGACCATGATCATAACAACCACGACCATGATTATAACAACCACGACAATGATTATAACAACCACGACTAGATCATAACCACGACCATGATTATGACAATCACGACCATAATAATAACAACCACGACCATGATCATAACAACCACGACCATGATTATAACAACCGCGACAATGATTATAACAACCACGACTATGATCATAACCACGACCATGATTATGACAACCACGACCATGATTATAACAACCACGACAATAATTATAACAACCACGACCATGATCATAACAACCACGACCATGATTATAACAACCACGACAATGATTATAACAACCACGACTATGATCATAACCACGACCATGATTATAACAACCACGACCATGATTATAACTCCCACGACCATGATTATAATAACCACGACCATGATAATAACAACCACGACCATGATCATATTAACCACGACCATGATTATAACAACCACGTTATGATTATATCAACCACGACTATGATCATAACCACGACCACGATTATGACAACCACGACTATGATCATAACCACGACCATGATTATAACAACCACGACAATGATTATAACAACCACGACTAGATCATAACCACGACCATGATTATGACAATCACGACCATGATTATAACAACCACGACCATGATTATAACAACCACGACAATGATTATAACACCACGACATGATTATACAACCACGACTATGATCATAACCACGACCATGATTATGACAACCACGACTATGATCATAACACCACGACCATGATTATAACAACCACGACAATGATTATAACAACCACGACTATGATCATAACCACGACCATGATTATGACAACCACGACCATGATTATAACTCCCACGACCATGATTATAATAACCACGACCATGATAATAACAACCACGACCATGATCATATTAACCACGACCATGATTATAACAACCACGTTATGATTATATCAACCACGACTATGATCATAACCACGACCACGATTATGACAACCACGACTATGATCATAACCACGACCATGATTATAACAACCACGACAATGATTATAACAACCACGACTAGATCATAACCACGACCATGATTATGACAATCACGACCATAATAATAACAACCACGACCATGATCATAACAACCACGACCATGATTATAACAACCACGACAATGATTATAACAACCACGACTATGATCATAACCACGACCATGATTATGACAATCACGACCAAGATCATAACAACCACGACCATGATTATAACAACCACGACAATGATTATAACAACCACGACTATGATCATAACCACGACCATGATTATGACAACCACGACCATGATTATAACACCCACGACCATGATTGTAATAACCACGACCATGATAATAACAACCACGACCATGATCATATTAACCACGACCATGATTATAACAACCACGTTGTGATTATAACAACCAAGACCAGGATTATATCAACCACAATTATGATTATAACAACCACAACCATGATTATAACAACCCCGGCCTTGATCGTAACCACGACCATGATTATAACAACCACGACCATAATAATAACAACCACGACCATGATCATAACAACCACGACCATGATTATAACAACCACGACAATGATTATAACAACCACGACTATGATCATAACCACGACCATGATTATGACAATCACGACCAAGATCATAACAACCACGACCATGATTATAACACCCACGACCATGATTATAATAACCACGACCATGATAATAACAACCACGACCATGATCATATTAACCACGACCATGATTATAACAACCACGTTGTGATTATAACAACCAAGACCAGGATTATATCAACCACAATTATGATTATAACAACCACGACCATGATTATAACAACCCCGGCCTTGATCGTAACCACGACCATGATTATAACAACCACGACCATGATTATAACAACCACGACCATGATTATAACAACTACGACTATGATTATAAGAACCACAACCATGATTAAAACAACGACGACTATGATTATATCACCCACGACCATCATTATAACACCTACGACTATGATCATAAACCACGAGCATGATCATAACCAAGACCATGATTATAACAACCACGATCATGATTATAACAACCACGACTATGATTATATCAACCACGACCATGATTATAACACACGACAATGATTATAACAACCACGACCATGATTATAACAATCACGACCATGATTATAACAATCACGACCATGATTATAACAACCACGACTTTGATTATATCACTCACGACCATGATTATAACAACCACGACCATGATTATAACAACCACCACCATCTGGAAAACTATGTTGCTGTACTCTGTCAGCCGGACGGCGGTTGCTCGCTAGCCAAGCTCGAGGGTTCGAACTTTCACGCCTCGCTAAACTGTACCACCGGACTCGCCACCGGGCACGAAGGGCCCACGATCACTTATGTATAACTAAAGCGCTCTTGCCATCCATTCTATTACCCATATTTGCATGTGTCATTTTTCTCTCGGTTATTCTTTTCAAATTACACAGGACAACAAAGTTTTTATAATTCCCAGTTGCATGAGATTTCTTTACTGTTTCTTACCATTTCTGATCTGCTGATTTCATATTTGAAACCAGTTTTGTTCTGCATGCTCCAGTTTTCATGAAATTTGAGGTTTTACATTCTAGCCGTTTGCGGTCAAATTAATTAATTACACGATTATGGTATCAATAGGGAGATATAATTTTGTCTGTTTTTTCTTTCAGATTTGGTCATGGCTACAAAGAGAAATCAATGTGTGAACAAACCTGATGCCTTCTGTTATATTTGTGGATACTTCACGCTTATTCGTCAGAGGCGCAATATAACATCGTTTGTGAGGCGCGGCTATAAAGCGTACTTCGGACTTACTCTTGGCGACCAAGACAAAAAATGGGCTCCACATGCTGTGTGTCATAACTGCGAAGAAATGCTGCGTGACTGGACAAAAGGAAAACGTAAGGGCTTACCGTTCGGAATTCCCATGACCTGGCGAGAACCGAAGGACCACACAACTGACTGCTATTTTTGTCTGATCAATACGAAGGGTGTTGGCAAGAAAAACAGACATAAAATATCGTATCCTAGTATCCCTTCAGCAATTCGACCTACTTTGCACTCTGATGAGCTACCAGTTCCAGTTTTTAATGGGTTGTCTCCAGCTGAAGAGGAGGGAAGCGACAAAGACCAAGAGAGTGAACATGAAACTCAAGAAATACTTGCAGATTCCGACGATTCTTCTGATGGTACACCAGAGTCATCAACCCCTCAGAAGTTTAGTCAGCCAGAGCTGAATGACCTTGTGCGTGATTTGGGTTTCTCCAAAAATGCAGCAGAAGTTCTAGCTTCTAGGTTGCAAGAAAAGGCTCTACTGAACCAGACCACAAAAGTTTCAGACTTCAGAAAGCGGGAACAGGATTTTGTGCCATTCTTTACAGAGGAGAATAAGTTTGTTTACTGTCATAATATCCCGGGTCTTCTCCAGGAATTAGGGATTCCATTGTATAGTCCAAATGACTGGCGATTATTTCTAGATAGTTGTAAGCGTAGCCTGAAGTGTGTGCTACTACATAATGGTAATGTCTATGCAGCTGTTCCAGTGGGTCATTCTGTGTGCTTACGAGAGGAGTATAATGACATTAAAACTGTGATTCACCTGCTAAAATACCATGAGCACAACTGGACAATTTGTGTTGACCTCAAAATGGTGAACTTCCTTCTTGGCCAACAAAGAGGATTTACAAAGTATCCCTGCTTTCTTTGCATGTGGGACAGCCGAGCTAGAGACAGGCATTGGAACCTGAAGGAGTGGCCCTTACGTGAGACTCTGGAAGCTGGTATGCCAAACATTGTCAATGATCCAATCGTCAGTCGAGAAAAGATCATATTTCCTCCTCTCCATATCAAGCTGGGCCTGATGAAACAGTTTGTCAGAGCATTAAATACTGATGGTGAATGCTTCCAACACATAGTCTCTGCTCACCCTGCTTTGTCATTTGAGAAGATAAAGGCAGGTGTGTTTGATGGACCACAAATTCGTGCACTTGTACGTGATCAAGACTTTGTCAGAAAGATGGACGACAAGGAAAGGGGTGCATGGCTTTCATTTGTGGCGGTAATGGAAAACTTTCTTGGTAATAAAAAGGCTGACAACTATGAAACCCTTGTAGCAACCATGTTGTCAGCCTTTCATGACCTTGGATGCAATATGAGTGTCAAACTCCATTTCCTATATAGTCATCTTGATAGATTCCCTGAGAACCTAGGGGCAGTAAGTGACGAGCAAGGCGAGCGGTTTCATCAGGATCTCAAGACCATGGAAGACCGCTACCAAGGGAGATGGGACAAACATATGATGGCAGACTACTGCTGGAGCATTAAACGAGAGTGCCCTGAGACATTTCACAAACGCAAGAGCTTCAAGCGCAAATTCCTACCTGGCTAAAATGTGATTGGGCTTTGTCTCCTCATAGTAACAAATTTCTTACCTAACAATGAGTTTTATACAAATTTCAACCTTTGTTTTAGATGGAACATGTTTCAAATTGTGTTGTTGAATAAATTTAGAATATGTAATATTTTATTGTTTATTACCCAGCTAATTTAATGACAGTTTAATGACATATTTTTCAAGATAGACGACGAGGTCAATAAGACGAAGACGAAATTTTGAAATTTCAAAATACCTTGATTGCAAAAAAACTAGAGCTTACAGAAAGAAACTAACTTCAGATATGAGATCAGCACACCCAAATTAGGTAGAATCAAGTGTTTATAGCAATGCAACAAAAACTTTGTTGACCAGTGTTATCAGATGCATTTCACTTTTCTCATCTCATCAGCTTATATAATATTCTCCTGGATTCTCTTTGTCCCTTCATATTCCTTTCAGTCTCATTCTCGCTTCACTCAAGTAATAGCTAGTTTTACTGTACGTAGTTGCTGCCTCTAGTAGAAGAATTTGAGGTAGCAAAACGCCTGGACAAACGAAAATTAAAACGCTCTACCACCCCCATTGACTTACCAATGAAACTCTTCAAGGAGTTCTCCCCGGAGCTTGCTAAACCCCTATGCCCCATCATCAATGCTTCTCTCAGTCAAGCCAGATGCTCAGCTGACTGGAAGACCTCTTATGTATCACCAGTGCCCAAGTCAACCAGCCCACAATCCTTAAATCAGCTACGACCTATTGCAATCACCCCAATACCCAGCCTAATCTGTGAAAGTTTTGTGTTCGACTGGGCTTATGCTGATATTGCAGGAGTCGTAGACCCTCAGCAATTTGGCAACATGAAAACTTCCTCCACCACTCACTGTCTTGTCAGCTTTCTCGATTACATATACCGCCATCTCGAGAAACGAAAAACGTCTGTAGCTGTCGCCTTCATTGATTTCACTAAAGCATTCGACCTAGTCGACCACAATATAATCATCAACAAAGCTATTGACCTCGGGCTTTGGAGAGGTCTTATACCATGGCTTACAGACTTCCTCAGTGACCGACGTCAAGCTGTACGCTTCCGAGGGGCTGTCTCCACCTTTCAGTCACTCACCTGTGGCGTCCCCCAAGGCACCAAGATGGGACCACTCTGCTTCCTTATGCTCATCAATGATGCCCTAAGAGAAACCCCCGCTCGCTGGAAATATGTCGACGACTCCACCATTGGGATCAGCGTCAACAATTCTACTCCCAACTATACCGCCCTTCAGGATTTATTGAAAAGTCTTCAAAACTGAGCCACCAACAACCATGTCACCATCAACCATACCAAGACCATGGTTATGCACATCAACCTCTCCTCCGACATTGTCCCAGCTCCTTCCATTACTTTAGGTCCGAACACACTCCAGGTTGTAGATTCCACGAAGCTCCTCGGCGTCACCATAGACAACAAACTAAATTGGAAACCACACGTCAGTGAAGTTGTCAAATCCTCCAGTTTCCGTCTCCACCTCCTCCGCCGACTCAAGTCCCTCGGAGTTCCTGCACCCGAGCTCCTCAGTGTTTACACAACATTCATACTTCCCAAGCTCACCTATGCCTCCCCCACCTGGTCTTCCTCCCTAAATGCCACACAACGTAAACACCTAGAAAAAGTGCAAAAGAGGGCATGCAAGATTATTCTCTCCCCTTCCTACTCCACATATCAAGAAGCGCTCAACACACTGACCCTTTCGACTCTCACTGACCATCACCACGACCTCATCTGCAAATTTGGTAAGAAGCGTCTACACCATCCTCGACACTGGTTCCTACTACCACCTGAGATCCCTAGCCCGAGAATTGCTGTTCGACACCACAACCGCATCCAGGCCATACGTGCACGAACTGATCACTATAAGAACAGCCCAGTCCCAACCATTGTAAAAATTATCAATAACTTGTAATAGACCAGTGTATTCACTCTCAGTAACTACTACTTCTTGCACTGTCACTATGTTGAAATGCACTGTAGTTTGAGCTTTTCCCCGCCTAGTTATTATATATCTTATTTGTATCACTCATGTTACTTGTATCTTATTTATAATTCGAAACCCATTCCCCAAAAATGTAACTGTATATTTTCAGCCTTCTGGCTGCCAAACTCTTTCAATAAACCGTTAATTATTATTATTTATTATTATTATTCAACTACATCGTCCAGCTTACTCTTCGTGATATAATAATAATTCATCTTCTCCATGGTTAAGCATCCATATATGTTAATGTATTTCTTTCTCATTAAACCCTCCAATCCATACTATCAATGTTTATGTTTTCTTGGTATTTTAGAAGTTACCTCAAAATCCAGTGTACCTCCCAATCATCTGGTGTTGCTTAAATTATCTTGTCACCTCATTAATTGTCAAAGAGGTTTCAATTGTACTTATTCGGGTTTTAATCATAACTTTTGCTTTCCTCCTCCTCTTGCATAATCACTAATAGTAATCCATATTTCATACCCTAATTTCAGCTTGATCCATAATATTCTGAGACTAACCTCATTGCATTAGACTTTGTAACTCCATATTTCATATCTCAACCTTTTTTTGTTCCTACACTTCCAGACACTCCTAAAATTTATGCCTCTGGCTTGTTCCGAGTTCTCTTCTCTTTTACTCTTCAACTTTGTTTCACTGAAAGCCAAGGCAGCATGTTTCCTTTTGTTCAATATAACTTCATTTTTAGATATAATACTGACAACATCTACTCACACACTTATCTTAATCTTCTTTATTTGTTCTTTCTTGTATTTGTTTGGCGGTGGTGATACTATATACACACACACACACACATATATATATACATATATATATATATATATATATATATATATATATATATATATATATATATATATATATATATATATATTATATATATATATATATATTTCATTAGTCCAATAAAGCACGCGGACTTCTACATACAATCAACACCTCAACCCGCCAGGATTCGAACCCACGGCCCACAAGCCTATGACTGTGACCGGGGAACGCTAACCTAATAACCACAAGGAAAGAAGAAAACACGAAGTTCCCAAGCGCTTTCGTGTAATTCACATCTTCAGGGGTGAGTACAGAGGAGGGTGAGACCAGGTCCACATTGGTCAGGTATTAGGTAATGACCCTACTAATCTTTAAATAGCACACAACGGTTGGTGGTCAGGTCAGAGGGTAAGGTGACCTGAAGATGTGAATTACACGAAAGCGCTTGGGAACTTCGTGTTTTCTTCTTTCCTTGTGGTTATCAGCATATATATATATAATATATATATATATATATATATATATATATATAAAATAAATAATATATAATGTAATCAACGACCTCACCAGCAAGGAATCGAACCCTCGACCTACTGGGTGTGACTAGGGAACGCTTACCGGTTCGATTCCTTGCTGGTGAGGTCGTTGATTATATGTTCAAAGTCCGCGTGTTAATTGGACTAAAAATGAAGTATATATATATATATATATATGAAAGTAAATCACTGTAGGTGCGCGTGATCTAGGTATATGCTGATAACCACCAGGAAAGAAGAAAACACGAAGTTCCCAAGCGCTTTCGTGTAATTCACATCTTCAGGGGTGAGTACAGACTAGTCTGTACTCACCCCTGAAGATGTGAATTACACGAAAGCGCTTGGGAACTTCGTGTTTTCTTCTTTCCTGGTGGTTATCAGCATATACCTAGATCACGCGCACCTACAGTGATTTACTTGCATATATATATATATATATATATATATATATATATATATATATACTTCATTTTTAGTCCAATTAACACGCGGACTTTGAACATATAATCAACGACCTCACCAGCAAGGAATCGAACCGGTAAGCGTTCCCTAGTCACACCCAGTAGGTCGAGGGTTCGATTCCTTGCTGGTGAGGTCGTTGATTATACATATATATATATATATTTATATATATATATATATATATATATATTTATATTTATATATATATATATATGCTGATAACCACAAGGAAAGAAGAAAACACGAAGTTCCCAAGCGCTTTCGTGTAATTCACATCTTCAGGTCACCTTACCCTCTGACCTGACCACCAACCGTTGTGTGCTATTTAAAGATTAGTAGGGTCATTACCTAATACCTGACCAATGTGGACCTGGTCTCACCCTCCTCTGTACTCACCCCTGAAGATGTGAATTACACGAAAGCGCTTGGGAACTTCGTGTTTTCTTCTTTCCTTGTGGTTATTAGGTTAGCGTTCCCCGGTCACAGTCATAGGCTTGTGGGCCGTGGGTTCGAATCCTGGCGGGTTGAGGTGTTGATTGTATGTAGAAGTCCGCGTGCTTTATTGGACTAATGAAATATATATATATATATAAATATATATATATATATATATATATATATATATATATATATATATATATATATATATATATATATATATGTATATATATATGTGTGTGTGTGTGTGTATATAGTATCACCACCGCCAAACAAATACAAGAAAGAACAAATAAAGAAGATTAAGATAAGTGTGTGAGTAGATGTTGTCAGTATTATATCTAAAAATGAAGTTATATTGAACAAAAGGAAACATGCTGCCTTGGCTTTCAGTGAAACAAAGTTGAAGAGTAAAAGAGAAGAGAACTCGGAACAAGCCAGAGGCATAAATTTTAGGAGTGTCTGGAAGTGTAGGAACAAAAAAAGGTTGAGATATGAAATATGGAGTTACAAAGTCTAATGCAATGAGGTTAGTCTCAGAATATTATGGATCAAGCTGAAATTAGGGTATGAAATATGGATTACTATTAGTGATTATGCAAGAGGAGGAGGAAAGCAAAAGTTATGATTAAAACCCGAATAAGTACAATTGAAACCTCTTTGACAATTAATGAGGTGACAAGATAATTTAAGCAACACCAGATGATTGGGAGGTACACTGGATTTTGAGGTAACTTCTAAAATACCAAGAAAACATAAACATTGATAGTATGGATTGGAGGGTTTAATGAGAAAGAAATACATTAACATATATGGATGCTTAACCATGGAGAAGATGAATTATTATTATATCACGAAGAGTAAGCTGGACGATGTAGTTGAATAATAATAATAAATAATAATAATTAACGGTTTATTGAAAGAGTTTGGCAGCCAGAAGGCTGAAAATATACAGTTACATTTTTGGGGAATGGGTTTCGAATTATAAATAAGATACAAGTAACATGAGTGATACAAATAAGATATATAATAACTAGGCGGGGAAAAGCTCAAACTACAGTGCATTTCAACATAGTGACAGTGCAAGAAGTAGTAGTTACTGAGAGTGAATACACTGGTCTATTACAAGTTATTGATAATTTTTACAATGGTTGGGACTGGGCTGTTCTTATAGTGATCAGTTCGTGCACGTATGGCCTGGATGCGGTTGTGGTGTCGAACAGCAATTCTCGGGCTAGGGATCTCAGGTGGTAGTAGGAACCAGTGTCGAGGATGGTGTAGACGCTTCTTACCAAATTTGCAGATGAGGTCGTGGTGATGGTCAGTGAGAGTCGAAAGGGTCAGTGTGTTGAGCGCTTCTTGATATGTGGAGTAGGAAGGGGAGAGAATAATCTTGCATGCCCTCTTTTGCACTTTTTCTAGGTGTTTACGTTGTGTGGCATTTAGGGAGGAAGACCAGGTGGGGGAGGCATAGGTGAGCTTGGGAAGTATGAATGTTGTGTAAACACTGAGGAGCTCGGGTGCAGGAACTCCGAGGGACTTGAGTCGGCGGAGGAGGTGGAGACGGAAACTGGAGGATTTGACAACTTCACTGACGTGTGGTTTCCAATTTAGTTTGTTGTCTATGGTGACGCCGAGGAGCTTCGTGGAATCTACAACCTGGAGTGTGTTCGGACCTAAAGTAATGGAAGGAGCTGGGACAATGTCGGAGGAGAGGTTGATGTGCATAACCATGGTCTTGGTATGGTTGATGGTGACATGGTTGTTGGTGGCTCAGTTTTGAAGACTTTTCAATAAATCCTGAAGGGCGGTATAGTTGGGAGTAGAATTGTTGACGCTGATCCCAATGGTGGAGTCGTCGACATATTTCCAGCGAGCGGGGGTTTCTCTTAGGGCATCATTGATGAGCATAAGGAAGCAGAGTGGTCCCATCTTGGTGCCTTGGGGGACGCCACAGGTGAGTGACTGAAAGGTGGAGACAGCCCCTCGGAAGCGTACAGCTTGACGTCGGTCACTGAGGAAGTCTGTAAGCCATGGTATAAGACCTCTCCAAAGCCCGAGGTCAATAGCTTTGTTGATGATTATATTGTGGTCGACTAGGTCGAATGCTTTAGTGAAATCAATGAAGGCGACAGCTACAGACGTTTTTCGTTTCTCGAGATGGCGGTATATGTAATCGAGAAAGCTGACAAGACAGTGAGTGGTGGAGGAAGTTTTCATGTTGCCAAATTGCTGAGGGTCTACGACTCCTGCAATATCAGCATAAGCCCAGTCGAACACAAAACTTTCACAGATTAGGCTGGGTATTGGGGTGATTGCAATAGGTCGTAGCTGATTTAAGGATTGTGGGCTGGTTGACTTGGGCACTGGTGATACATAAGAGGTCTTCCAGTCAGCTGAGCATCTGGCTTGACTGAGAGAAGCATTGATGATGGGGCATAGGGGTTTAGCAAGCTCCGGGGAGAACTCCTTGAAGAGTTTCATTGGTAAGTCAATGGGGTGGTAGAGCGTTTTAATTTTCGTTTGTCCAGGCGTTTTGCTACCTCAAATTCTTCTACTAGAGGCAGCAACTACGTACAGTAAAACTAGCTATTACTTGAGTGAAGCGAGAATGAGACTGAAAGGAATATGAAGGGACAAAGAGAATCCAGGAGAATATTATATAAGCTGATGAGATGAGAAAAGTGAAATGCATCTGATAACACTGGTCAACAAAGTTTTTGTTGCATTGCTATAAACACTTGATTCTACCTAATTTGGGTGTGCTGATCTCATATCTGAAGTTAGTTTCTTTCTGTAAGCTCTAGTTTTTTTGCAATCAAGGTATTTTGAAATTTCAAAATTTCGTCTTCGTCTTATTGACCTCGTCGTCTATCTTGAAAAATATGTCATTAAACTGTCATTAAATTAGCTGGGTAATAAACAATAAAATATTACATATTCTAAATTTATTCAACAACACAATTTGAAACATGTTCCATCTAAAACAAAGGTTGAAATTTGTATAAAACTCATTGTTAGGTAAGAAATTTGTTACTATGAGGAGACAAAGCCCAATCACATTTTAGCCAGGTAGGAATTTGCGCTTGAAGCTCTTGCGTTTGTGAAATGTCTCAGGGCACTCTCGTTTAATGCTCCAGCAGTAGTCTGCCATCATATGTTTGTCCCATCTCCCTTGGTAGCGGTCTTCCATGGTCTTGAGATCCTGATGAAACCGCTCGCCTTGCTCGTCACTTACTGCCCCTAGGTTCTCAGGGAATCTATCAAGATGACTATATAGGAAATGGAGTTTGACACTCATATTGCATCCAAGGTCATGAAAGGCTGACAACATGGTTGCTACAAGGGTTTCATAGTTGTCAGCCTTTTTATTACCAAGAAAGTTTTCCATTACCGCCACAAATGAAAGCCATGCACCCCTTTCCTTGTCGTCCATCTTTCTGACAAAGTCTTGATCACGTACAAGTGCACGAATTTGTGGTCCATCAAACACACCTGCCTTTATCTTCTCAAATGACAAAGCAGGGTGAGCAGAGACTATGTGTTGGAAGCATTCACCATCAGTATTTAATGCTCTGACAAACTGTTTCATCAGGCCCAGCTTGATATGGAGAGGAGGAAATATGATCTTTTCTCGACTGACGATTGGATCATTGACAATGTTTGGCATACCAGCTTCCAGAGTCTCACGTAAGGGCCACTCCTTCAGGTTCCAATGCCTGTCTCTAGCTCGGCTGTCCCACATGCAAAGAAAGCAGGGATACTTTGTAAATCCTCTTTGTTGGCCAAGAAGGAAGTTCACCATTTTGAGGTCAACACAAATTGTCCAGTTGTGCTCATGGTATTTTAGCAGGTGAATCACAGTTTTAATGTCATTATACTCCTCTCGTAAGCACACAGAATGACCCACTGGAACAGCTGCATAGACATTACCATTATGTAGTAGCACACACTTCAGGCTACGCTTACAACTATCTAGAAATAATCGCCAGTCATTTGGACTATACAATGGAATCCCTAATTCCTGGAGAAGACCCGGGATATTATGACAGTAAACAAACTTATTCTCCTCTGTAAAGAATGGCACAAAATCCTGTTCCCGCTTTCTGAAGTCTGAAACTTTTGTGGTCTGGTTCAGTAGAGCCTTTTCTTGCAACCTAGAAGCTAGAACTTCTGCTGCATTTTTGGAGAAACCCAAATCACGCACAAGGTCATTCAGCTCTGGCTGACTAAACTTCTGAGGGGTTGATGACTCTGGTGTACCATCAGAAGAATCGTCGGAATCTGCAAGTATTTCTTGAGTTTCATGTTCACTCTCTTGGTCTTTGTCGCTTCCCTCCTCTTCAGCTGGAGACAACCCATTAAAAACTGGAACTGGTAGCTCATCAGAGTGCAAAGTAGGTCGAATTGCTGAAGGGATACTAGGATACGATATTTTATGTCTGTTTTTCTTGCCAACACCCTTCGTATTGATCAGACAAAAATAGCAGTCAGTTGTGTGGTCCTTCGGTTCTCGCCAGGTCATGGGAATTCCGAACGGTAAGCCCTTACGTTTTCCTTTTGTCCAGTCACGCAGCATTTCTTCGCAGTTATGACACACAGCATGTGGAGCCCATTTTTTGTCTTGGTCGCCAAGAGTAAGTCCGAAGTACGCTTTATAGCCGCGCCTCACAAACGATGTTATATTGCGCCTCTGACGAATAAGCGTGAAGTATCCACAAATATAACAGAAGGCATCAGGTTTGTTCACACATTGATTTCTCTTTGTAGCCATGACCAAATCTGAAAGAAAAAACAGACAAAATTATATCTCCCTATTGATACCATAATCGTGTAATTAATTAATTTGACCGCAAACGGCTAGAATGTAAAACCTCAAATTTCATGAAAACTGGAGCATGCAGAACAAAACTGGTTTCAAATATGAAATCAGCAGATCAAAAATGGTAAGAAACAGTAAAGAAATCTCATGCAACTGGGAATTATAAAAAATTTGTTGTCCTGTGTAATTTGAAAAGAATAACCGAGAGAAAAATGACACATGCAAATATGGGTAATAGAATGGATGGCAAGAGCGCTTTAGTTATACATAAGTGATCGTGGGCCCTTCGTGCCCGGTGGCGAGTCCGGTGGTACAGTTTAGCGAGGCGTGAAAGTTCGAACCCTCGAGCTTGGCTAGAGAGCAACCGCCGTCCGGCTGACAGAGTACAGCAACATAGTTTTCCAGAAGGTGGTGGTTGTTATAATCATGGTCGTGGTTGTTATAATCATGGTCGTGAGTGATATAATCAAAGTCGTGGTTGTTATAATCATGGTCGTGATTGTTATAATCATGGTCGTGATTGTTATAATCATGGTCGTGGTTGCTATAATCATTGTCGTGTGTTATAATCATGGTCGTGGTTGATATAATCATAGTCGTGGTTGTTATAATCATGATCGTGGTTGTTATAATCATGGTCTTGGTTATGATCATGCTCGTGGTTTATGATCATAGTCGTAGGTGTTATAATGATGGTCGTGGGTGATATAATCATAGTCGTCGTTGTTTTAATCATGGTTGTGGTTCTTATAATCATAGTCGTAGTTGTTATAATCATGGTCGTGGTTGTTATAATCATGGTCGTGGTTGTTATAATCATGGTCGTGGTTACGATCAAGGCCGGGGTTGTTATAATCATGTTCGTGGTTGTTATAATCATAATTGTGGTTGATATAATCCTGGTCTTGGTTGTTATAATCACAACGTGGTTGTTATAATCATGGTCGTGGTTAATATGATCATGGTCGTGGTTGTTATTATCATGATCATAATTGTGGTTGATATAATCCTGGTCTTGGTTGTTATAATCACAACGTGGTTGTTATAATCATGGTCGTGGTTAATATGATCATGGTCGTGGTTGTTATTATCATGGTCGTGGTTATTATAATCATGGTCGTGGGTGTTATAATCATGGTCGTGGTTGTCATAATCATGGTCGTGGTTATGATCATAGTCGTGGTTGTTATAATCATTGTCGTGGTTGTTATAATCATGGTCGTGGTTGTTATGATCTTGGTCGTGATTGTCATAATCATGGTCGTGGTTATGATCATAGTCGTGGTTGTTATAATCATTGTCGTGGTTGTTATAATCATGGTCGTGGTTGTAATGATCATGGTCGTGGTTGTTATTATTATGGTCGTGATTGTCATAATCATGGTCGTGGTTATGATCTAGTCGTGGTTGTTATAATCATTGTCGTGGTTGTTATAATCATGGTCGTGGTTATGATCATAGTCGTGGTTGTCATAATCGTCGGTTCGTGGTTATGATCATAGTCGTGGTTGATATTAATCATAACGTGGTTGGTATAATCATGGTCGTTGGTTGTCATAATCATGGTCGTGGTTATGATCATAGTCGTGGTTGTTATAATCATTGTCGTGGTTGTTATAATCATGGTCGTGGTGTTATGATCATAGTCGTGGTTGTCATAATCATGGTCGTGGTTATGATCATAGTCGTGGTTGATATAATCATAACGTGGTTGTTATAATCATGGTCGTGGTTGTTATAATCATGGTCGTGATTGTC
Organism: Homarus gammarus; assembly: GCA_958450375.1. NCBI lineage: Eukaryota > Metazoa > Arthropoda > Malacostraca > Decapoda > Nephropidae > Homarus > Homarus gammarus. The sequence goes on along the minus strand of CAUDMG010002248.1, from coordinate 1,301,265 downwards.
ATAATCATGGTCGTGGTTATGATCTAGTCGTGGTTGTTATAATCATTGTCGTGGTTGTTATAATCATGGTCGTGGTTATGATCATAGTCGTGGTTGTCATAATCGTGGTCGTGGTTATGATCATAGTCGTGGTTGATATAATCATAACGTGGTTGTTATAATCATGGTCGTGGTTAATATGATCATGGTCGTGGTTGTTATTATCATGGTCGTGGTTATTATAATCATGGTCGTGGGAGTTATAATCATGGTCGTGGTTGTTATAATCATGGTCGTGGTTATGATCATAGTCGTGGTTGTTATAATCATTGTCGTGGTTGTTATAATCATGGTCGTGGTTGTTATGATCATGGTCGTGGTTGTTATAATTATTGTCGTGGTTGTTATAATCATGGTCGTGGTTGTCATAATCATGGTCGTGGTTATGATCATAGTCGTGGTTGTTATAATCATTGTCGCGGTTGTTATAATCATGGTCGTGGTTGTTATGATCATGGTCGTGGTTGTTATTATTATGGTCGTGATTGTCATAATCATGGTCGTGGTTATGATCTAGTCGTGGTTGTTATAATCATTGTCGTGGTTGTTATAATCATGGTCGTGGTTGTTATGATCATGGTCGTGGTTGTTATAATTATTGTCGTGGTTGTTATAATCATGGTCGTGGTTGTTATAATCATGGTCGTGGTTGTTATAATCATTGTCGTGGTTGTTATAATCATGGTCGTGGTTGTCATAATCATGGTCGTGGTTATGATCATAGTCGTGGTTGTTATAATCATTGTCGTGGTTGTTATAATCATGGTCGTGGTTATTATAATCATGGTCGTGGGTGTTATAATCATGGCCGTGTTTGTTATGATCATGGTCGTGGTTGTTATTATCATGGTCGTGGTTATTATAATCATGGTCGTGGGTGTTATAATCATGGTCGTGGTTGTTATAATCATAGTCGTGGTTGTTATAATTATGGTCGTGCTAGTTATAATCATGGTCGTGGCTGTTAAAATCATGGTCCTGGTTATTATAATCATGGTCGTGGTTGTTATGATCATGGTCGTGGGTGTTATAATCATGGTCGTGGGTGTTATAATGATGGTCGTGGGTGTTATAATGATGGTCGTGTTTGCTATAATGATGGTCGTGGTTGTTATAATCAAGGTCGTGGTTGTTATAATCATGGTCCTGGTTGTTATAATCATGGTCGTGGTTGCTATAATCATGGTTGTGGTTGTTATAATCATGGTCCTGGTTGTTATAATCATGGTCGTGGTTATTATAATCATGGTCGTGGTTGTTATAACCATAGTCCTGGTTGTTATAATCATGGTCGTGGTTGCTATAATAATGGTCGTGGTTGTTATAATCATGGTCCTGGTTGTTATAATCATGGTCCTGGTTGTTATAATCATAGTCTTGGTTGTTATAATCATGGTCGTGATTGTTACAATAAAGGTCGTACCTGAGACTAACACAGGTAGAATAAACCCCACACCTTATCTTTAGTCTCAATAAACCCAGATTAACCTCACCTAATCAACAGGATTAGAGACCATTAGGATAGTACCACCAATACCGATACATTTCACACTGGATTAATAACAAAACATTTGATCACAATTCCAATAGCTAATGTCTTACGGATATCTTATCAAGTTGTGAGTCTTACATGTCTATATAATTATGTTTTATTCTTACAAATATTTATAGTTCGTTTTGTATTGTATGGTATTGTACTATACTGTATTGTATCCTGCTAACAGCGTACAGCGAATGAGGGTACGGCAAGTCCGTGGACATGCATAGTTAATTAGTGCGTTTTCCATCATAAATATAATGGTTTATTAATGGCTTCCTACAGAAACCATCGACATGGGTCCAAGTTTGTTCCACTCTACGATTTTTTGCGATTTTTCCACTAAGTTTGATGAAAACGATTTTGCCATTTCGGAGAACGAGGGCTTCGACAGGGAGTTTAAGGAGGACATTTTAAGTCAGTTGCAGGACCATCAGCACCTGCTCTAGCCGCTCTCACGGACTGACTTCATTAGACTGGTGGACGGAAGCTACCTGACGGAGCGCATAGTTCCTGCAGATGTGTCAGCCGTCATAAAAGGGTTTAAAAACAAATCACCTGGTCAAAGTCACATTAACAAGAAGATCCTTGCTCAACTCCCCGACAACATGATAGAGAGGCTTGCTCATATATGCAACGCCTGCCTCGCCTCTGGATACTTCCCTAAGATGTTCAAAAGCGCCGTTATTTGCCTCATACCAAAAGCAGGGAAGCCTCCAAACAAAGTCGAAAACTTTCGACCAATATCGCTGCTAGAGGGACCTGCCAAAATCTTCGAAAAGATAGTCAACAAGCGATTGCGGATGTATCTGGAGGACGAAGACGTGCATAATCCCCGCCAGTTCGGCTTCCGCCAGTACCGAGGCACATCCACCGCTCAGGCCTACGAGCAGATCGCCAATGCCATGACTGGCCGCCTGCAGTGCAATATAGTACTGAGGGACGTCAGCAAGGCGTTTGACAAAGTTTGGCACGCAGGGCTGCAGTATAAGATCATACAGCTGGGGCTACCCGAAAATCTGACGCGCCTGCTGTGCAACTTCATTATGGACTGTAGAGCCAAAATCAAGATGCAAGAACATTTTGGAGAAGAATTCTCACTATCGAGCGGCGTGCCTCAGGGCTTTTGTCTCTCACCAACTCTTTACACACTCTACACGGCAGCGAGTACGTCATGTATGCCGACGATGTAACACAGATCGTCACCTGCCCAGGAAGGTCCACAGCAAGGATGGCGCGACTCACTGCTCGGGCAATAGAGGATATCTCGGAGTATGAAAATAAATGGACAATAAAAACAAACAAAACGAAATTTGAGGTCATACCCATAGCCAAATTCAAGCCGGCCCCATTGATGATCGACGACGAAGAGATTGAGTACTCTAAACAAGGCAGGTTGCTCGGCTTCATCATCTCTCGGACAGGCATCATTCCCCACGTGAAGGACAGACTTAAGAAAGCCAAAGTCGCCGCAGCCAAATTAAAACGTTTTAAACTGATGCCTGAAAAGATACAAGTTCACCTGTACAAGGCGCTGGTGAGGCCCATGTTGGAGTACCCATCTATACCACTCGTCACACTCGGGAAGACTAAACTACAACAACTAGAGAGCTTCCAAAACAAGTGTTTGAGATCAGCCAGTGGCCAACCGCCACCCTACCAGGACACAGTGGAAACCATCCACATAAGAAATAAAACAGAGGCCTTCAACGTGAGGTTCCATTGCCTAGGGAAGAAGGTTTGGGACAAGCTCCTGGACGACCCTCACAGCCCAGACCACCTACGTGGGGAAGACATGAACGGAGGGAGACCCCACGCCTGGTAGCCCCGGAGTCCGCCCGCACTACAACAACCCAACCCGCGACCCAACTATGTCCGCCACAGTGATCCACCTTAGATTAAAACTTAGATGATATAAATTCACATTGAACAAGTCACAATCAAATGAGTCCATAACGTAATACAGTATAAGATTTTAATAAGCTTGTAATTGTAAAATAAATCTCGTCACTGTTTACTAAAATAACCATTGTGCAACCTCATCCTAAATCCTAGGTTAGCTTAGTTAGGCAACAAACTCTGTAATATGTAAAACAAGGGGTGTCGTCCCCCTCTGTTTAACTCATTAAACTTCTTTTCCAACCTTTCCCCCCACGACTATAAGTTGTGACATCTCCATCCCTCATGTCTGGCTGTGCCTTGAGCCCCAGCATGCCTTCCATCCTTTCCCCACCTTAACCTATAAAAAAAACAAAAAAAAAAAACAGACAAACAGACAGATAGACATACATTCGGATAGCGCTATAGTATATTAGTTGGCAGAAGGAAGAATACAAAAGGAAGTGTAGAGGGTGTGTGTAGTCCGCTGATAAAAGTGTGAAAGGCAATAAGAATAGATACGAAAATTATGGCTGAAATGGAATGTAAAATTCTGTACTTGAGTGTGCAGCTGACATTTAAGGAACGTAGAAAGCCATGGCAGGTCGGGTCAGCTGCACCAGACGAGGACCAAGGCAGCACCTCACTCAGTAAGTCGGGTCAGCAGCACCAGGCGAGAACCTAGGCAATACCTCACACAGTAGGTCGGGTCAGCAGCACCAGACGAGGACACGGGCAACACTTCACACAGTACGTCGGGTCAGCAGCACCAGATGAGAACCAAGGCAACACCTCACACAGTAGGTCGGGTCAGCAGCAAAGGCGAGAACCCTGGCAACACCTCACACGGTAAGTCGGGTCAGCAGCACCAGACTAGGACCAAGGCATTACTTCACATGGTAGGTAGGAACAGCAGGAGCAGCAGTAAAATGTCATCAGAGGCAGAGATAAACATTGACTTAAAGCTGGAAGGCGAGGGTTGATGCACCGTGTTGACCCGTCCTGAAAACTCGTTCCCAAACATCACTTAATTTTCTCCACGACCCCTATGGGAGATCACTTGTCCTCAGCTGGAGCTCGGTCCATAGCCAAGGGTGAGTGTAAAAGCTATGTTTAGTGAATTTTTGTGAATGTTTGTAAGGTTATGGAAGGTACAGAAACAGCCTAATTCATATTTTACAAGGAAAGGGTTTGTTGTTATTTTCTTACACCTCTCGGTGGCGCTGAAAGGGAATCGGTGTCTATTTCACTGCACTATCGGCCAGGTCTATTTATAGCCAAGTATTGTATTTTCTTCTTAAGACCAATGAATGATCTTGTTGTCCATATTTATTGTTGAAGTCCAAATGTGTGTTTACGTCTGGGAAAACACTAACATTAATCTCAGTAAGCCTTGGATAGTGGAATATGTTTACGGAGATATGACATATTATACGTATTGGTGATTTCTTGTGGTTAAATTTTTTAATTTTCTTATTTATATTTTGATATTATGGTATTAATTTTTAAATATGACCTATAGAGTAATATTTTCTATCTTGTAGGCCATGCTTCAGTGTTATGCAAATCCCATACACATAGTCTCACTAACTTTCGCAGTTTTCTGACTTTTATCCAATTCATGGTCGTTTAAACACGAAAACTCATCGTCGACGACCATTGGCACGGCGAGTATGAGGTCCCCGATAAGGCTACCGCCATTCTCCCGCGTTTACCCTCTTGAATACTTACATTTCGAGAGTGGAACTGAGTTTCATATTATACTGCGACAGGTAAGTGTTTTAGTTTACTCGAGTGGAAGGCTTTAAGGTTTTAGGTATAAAGGTAAAGTATGGACTCCTGTTCACCTGTGCCGTTCACAAACCCACTATAGAAGGGATTTTACTAAGTTGTTTATATGCTTTACCATTTCAGAATGATCGTCATTAAAAATTTCACGTTAATCATTTTACATGAAACGCAACTAGGACAATTGTATACTAACTATACAGTATACAGTACATACTCGTATACGTATATATATATATTTATATATATATATATATATATATATATATATATATATATATATATATATAATATATATATATATAAATATAAATATATATATATATATATATATATATATATATATATATATATATATATATATATATATATATATATATATATATATATATATTTCATGTAGATCCACAATGAAAACGTGGATAAGATAAATCTTGATAAAATCACACGGGAAAAGGGAAACAACGGTGCTCCGTTGTTTCCCTTTTCCCGTGTGAGTTTTATCAAGATATATATATATATATATATATATATATATATATATATATATATATATTGAGTTTTATCAAGATATATATATATATATATATATATATATATATATATATATATATATATATATATATATATATATATATATATTTTTTTAAGCATTAATAAATTTATTTTGTTACGTCATATAAATGATGTCAAATGAACTTTAACTCCACCGAGGATGTTCTACGCTAGCCTTTTATTATTTATAATTTTCTCCATTGTTCAAATTCTGAATAATAAATCACAGCCGGATTTTACCAATATTTAATTTACATGTTATCAATCAGGCAGTTCTCATCTTTACTTCTTGTCAGCACATTCTCTTTTCACTGTTCACAATTTATTTTGTCTCGTCATAATAATCTTGATGAACTTGTGTATGTGCGTGTGTGTGTGTGTACGGAGAGAGAGAGAGAGAGAGAGAGAGAAAAAGAGGCGCAGAGGGGCGGAAATAATGGCTCTCTCACGTCGAAGGGAAACAATTAAAAACTGGTGAATGAGTAATTAACCAATGTTATTTTTCTCTGAGAAATGGTCCGCGGACAGTCTGTGATGGAGAAGGCAATAAAACCAGTCGTACGCAAAGATGATAGTGAGAGCTGGATATATACTGATCCATACGACACCCCTCATTAGTGAACCAGACACTTTTTTCCACGACGTTTTCAAAGTGAGGCTCTGTCGTGTTGTACCATTAGGAGAAAATATATACTGGCACGTGTCAAAATTACCACCGAAGTAGAAGAATAGCATTTTCTTTATTTCCCTCTCTTTCCTGTTATAGTATTTATTTTCTTTGTCCTGCCAGGTAATTAACATCTGCGTGATTATGTAAATGTAGCCACAGGCGTTGTGTTCTCCTTCAAAACACCACGGAGAGAGAGAGTGACTCTAATAGACTACAGTCTGCATTTAAAAAAAATCAATGGTAAAGCACATCACATATTATTTATTATATTGTATGAAACTAAACACCAATAAAACCTTCTAGTAGACAAATACAAGGCAGCTAACCCTCTTTAATCAGTGTTTATCATAGCATAAAATAGCCAAGTGATTAAAAAAAGTATCTAAGGTTTTTTAAGGTGATAAACACTACACAGTGGCAAACAAACGAGTAATAAACGCACAAGTCGTTGGTTAGTGCCAAAACAACCACGACATTATGATTTTTGTTTTTATTTTTCCTGTAACACATTCAGCCGCTCGGTGAGACTCAATATTTATTCAAAATCTTAAACACCCTTCCGTTGAATGACTGAAAGACTCTCCCTGGTAAACACTGAGTTATAAATGAAATCGTGTTTGTTAAGGGTATTAACCAAGATCTTATTTGTATTATCTTCCTGTCATATAAACACAAGTAAACTATATATATATATATATATATATATATATATATATATATATATATATATATATATATATATATATATATATATATCGATAACTATAAGAAAATGTACATTTATTGTGCTTAAACATACACACACAAAAAAGCGTACAAGAATGCACACATGCAATGCTTTCTCACATACAGGAAGCCCCCCGCAGGCAACAAAGACGCCTTTCAAATTTATGTAGGATCACAGTGTTCGTAAAATTCAATCACGCCGTTTTATCAAGAGAGTCAAAGGCGTGCCTGTAGAACGGTGTAACGTGCTAACTATTCCCCAACTTAGTTGATAAATGATAAAATACACACACGAATAAATTTAGAAAACAACTACGAAAATCTGTACCAGCAAACACACACACACATCCACACACGCACAAACACACACACACACACACACATCAACCATCAGTGAGACAAGACGTGCCCTGCAGGCGCTACCGGTTTTGGCAGCCAGTCCGAGTCTGTTTGGCCCTGCCCCCGCCCCTCCCATCCCCCTGCTATATCCCAACGGCCAACCAGCCTTACTACACCGGGATTTATTCAGCAAAACATTCAAGTGATCAGTGCAATGATTGATTACCAGACAGTGTTCCAATAGTGAATTCTAAGGAAAAGCACACAAACACAGCATTGTAATACCAGATAGTTGGCACTTTGTCGGCCACACTCAAAGTGCCAGTGACAAGGACCACTGTGGTGTTTACATATATCGTGGATACTGTGTCGGTGACCCTAAGCGCCAGAGACAAGGACTCACGGTGTTTACGACTGACAAATATTAACAGATGCCTACCAGTGTCAGTGGCCCTCAAAGTGCCGCCAGTGAGTTTATGGCCACCGGGAACAAACACTTCCGTCCGTCCACAACTACAGATTTCAATAGATGGCCACCAATTACTTACTCCCGACGTTCTCTGTACCTTCTAAAGCGTGGGATCGGTTATCGTGATGTCAGTGTTATTGCGCGACTGAAGTCACTGAACATAGACAGGGGCGTCATAAACAAAAGCCCATTAGGACCATACCCTCAACTAGGAAACCAGAGAAACCCACCCCTGACAGACCGTACCATTACACAGAAGTTCCGAGGATATGGTATGATCTCCCGTCTTTACTGCTCTTCAACGTCACTTCCCTAGCGTATAAGTTTGACTAGCTAGCAACCAAAGTCAGGTCAGTCGCTGCCAACGTCGTTGCCATATGTGAGGCTTGGCAAATTGTGCCTGAAACGTGTCATATTGAGGGATATCATCTCTTTCATCACCTTCGCTCACATGGACGCGGGGGGGTGGGGGGAGGGAGGGGAACGGCGTTGCCCTCTTCTGTCAACATGACCTCCGCTCGTCACGCCTGGATGTTCAAGTCCCAGCAGATGTAGAGGCATTATGGGTACCTGTTGTGCCACCTGGCCAACTCACGTCACACTGCTTTTATCATAATCTGCATGTCATACCAACCGTCTCGCTCACCACCAGAGACACTCTTTTCAATCCTCTCATTACCGCCTCAGACCACCTCAGAGTAAGGTACCCATGTGCCAAGTTAATATTATGCGGGGATTATAATGAAATTGACACCACTGATATCCAGGACTAGCTGCTACTATCACAAGTTGTAAACTTCCCCAAACACGGTCAACTTACCCTTGACCTTATCTTAACCGACTTAGCAGATCAGTACAAACCACCTAAACTAATCCCTCCTATCAGGTGTAGCACACACCTATCAGTGCTCTGGTCCTCAGCTGCCACTCCCACTCAGGTACAGAGATCCTACATCAAGACCTACAGGCCGATTACTGACTCTGCAGTACGTCTCTTCGGACAGTAGATAGTTCACCATCCCTGGACTGAAGTACTTAGTGTGGATGACGTGGACACCAAATGGATAAATTATACTAACACCATCACGGAAGTTCAGCACCACTTCTTCCCCGAGAAGTCCGTCAGATCTCACCCAGCTGACTTGCCCTGGATCACACCTCGGATCAAAAGACTTATGCAACAGAGAGACAGAGCCTTTTATTTCAATGACCACAACCGCTACAGGTCTCTTTTCAACCGAGTCATCCGCGAAATACGCACTGCAAAGAAGTCTCACTACCCAACCAAATTGCAACACCTGAAGCAGAACAATATCAGTCAGTGGTATGGTAAGCTTAAAGAACTCTGTGGACTAAACAATAAGACACACCCCCTCCCTTTCCTTAGCTATCTCGCTAATGTTGACGCAGCTGAACAATCAAATAATCATTTCCCTACTATATGCCAGACGCTCCTCCTCCTTGACATAACCAATCTCCTTGCTTACCTACCACGCCCACTTTCCCACTGACTTAGTAAAAGAATTTGAAGAAGCAAAACGTCTGAACAAACTGAAGTTAAAACGCTCCACAACCCCCATTGACTTACCAATGAAAGTCTACAAGGAGTTCTCTCCGGAGCTCGCTAAACCCCTCTGCTCCATCATCAACGCTTCCCTCAGTCAAGCTAGATGCCCAGCTGACTGGAAAACTTCATATGTGTCAGCAGTGCCCAAGTCAACCAGCCCACAATCCTTAAATCAGCTACGACCCATTGCAATCACCTCAATATCCGGCTTATTCTGTGAAAGTTTTGTGTTTGACTGGGCTTATGCTGATATTGCAGGCGCCATAGATCCTCAACAATTTGGTAATATGAAAACTTCCTCCACCACTCAATGTCATGTCAGCTTTCTCGAATACATATACTGCCATCTAGAAAAACGAAAAACGTCTGTAGCTGTCGCCTTCATTGATTTCACCAAGGCATTTGACCTAGTCGACCACAATTTAATCATCAACAAAGCTATTGACCTCGAGTTTTGAAGAAGTCTTATACCATGCCTTTCAACTTCATGAGTAACTGACACCAAACTGTACGCTTCCGAGGGGCTGTCTCCACCTTTCAGTCACTCACCTGTGGCGTCCCTCAAAGCACCAGGATGGGACCACTGCTCACTGGAAACATGTCGACGACTCCACCATTGGAATCAGTGTCAACAATTCTGCCCTCGACTATACCGCTCTTCAGGATTTATTGAACAGTCTCCAAAACTGGGCCACCAACAACCACGTCACCATCAACCATACCAAGACCATGGTTATGCACATCAACCTCTCCTCCGACGTTGTCCCACCCCCTTCCATTACTTTAGGTCCCAACACACTCCAGGTTGCAGATTCCACTAAGCTTCTCGGCGTCACCATAGACAACAAACTAAATTGGAAAACACACGTCATTGAAGTTGTCAAATCCGCCAGTTTCTGTCTCCACCTCCTCCGCCGATTCAAGTCCCTCGTAGTTCCTGCGCCCGAGCTCAAGATTCAAACTTCCCAAGCTCACCTATGCCTCCCCTACCTGGTCTTCCTCCCTAAATGCCACACAACATAAACACCTAGAAAAAGTGCAAAAGAGGGCATGGAAGATTATTCTCTCCCCTTCCTACTCCACATATCAAGAAGCGCTCAACAGACTGACCCTCTCGGCTCTCTCTGACCATCATCACGACCTCATCTGCAAATTTGGTGAGAAGCTTCTGCACCATCCTCGACACCGGCTCCTACTACCACCCGAGATCCTTCGTCCGAGAATTGCTGTTCGACATCACAATCGCATCCAGCCCAAACGAGCACGAACTGATAGCTATAAGAACAGCCCCTTCCCAACCATTGTAAAAAATATCAATAACTTGTAATCAACCAGTGTATTCACTCCCAGTCAATCTTAATTTTTGCACTGTTGCTATGTTGAAATGCCCTGTAGTTTGAGCTTCTCCCCACCTAGTTATTATGTATCATATTTGTATCACTTATATTACTTGTATATTATATGTAAATCAAGAGAACCAATCCCCAATTATGTAACTGTATATTCTTCCGACTGCCATGCTCTTTCATTAAACCGTTAATTATTATTATTATTATTATCATTATTTTTATTATTAGTAGTAGTAGTATTCTTATTCTTATTATTATTATTATTATTATTATTATTATTATTATTATTATTATTATTATTATTACACAAACACACAGAGACACACACACACACACACACACACACACACACACACACGAGAGAGAGAGAAAGAGAGACTGCTTCTCACATCTGGCGTGAGTCTCTTAGTGGCAATTATGAGGCTTAACTACACATGATATATTTAGAGGATGGAGAACAGAAACACACCAAAGAGGCCACTTAGTCAAGGAGAATATAATAAGGACCAGAAAGACCTTTTACTAAGGAGTTACATTAATTTAACAAATTCATAAAATTAGTCGGTAAGAGGAGGTAAAAATGCCTGTAGTAGAAGAAGAAATTGGAGTGAAAAGTGAATGTTATGTGAATAAAAACCAAGGTACATGAAACATTAGAAGAAGAGGAAAGAAAAACGAAAGAATAAAGAAGGTGTGAAATGTTAAGAAAGAGGAACGAGAGACCGAGAAACAAGAGGAAACTAGAAAATGAAAGATGCACGAAAAAAATATAATAAAAAGGAGTGGAAAGGAGACATCGACCAAAAAATATAACAAAGTAACGAGGAAGAGAGGAAGTTAATAATTTCCAAGAGAGTGAACGTGATGATGGACTGCCAAGAGAAGAAGAGAAAACATACAAGAGAAGAAGACATACAAGAAAAGGGTAGGAAATAGGTATAACAAAAGAAATAAATTGAGGAAAGGAAAAGGTGTTTGAGGAAATGAAAGCTTGAAAGTCTGCCAAAGCAAGATAAGAGAGTAAGAAGAACCTGTTGTGAGATACAAATGGTGTAGGGACAAGACAACAGAGGAGTTTCCTAAGACACAACGCAACAGCGAGTGAGATGGTCTACTAACTAAAACTATTTTCTGGTAACAAAAAATGCAAAAAAAAAAAAATCTTATATACAATTCAAAGTAGTTTAATTTATTTTATATATTTTTGGGGGGTCTCAGAGCTATATCTGGAGATACACATAGCTAGTTAGTTCTTGGTATGTGAGAGAGTATACTTAATGTTTTTAAGTCTCATTGAACACTTTTACTCTTAGAGGTAGATTAAACAAAGTTATAAATACGTTCATTACTCATAAATTATATGAGAAAGAAAATAGGAATCATGTAAGCTACCTGCGGTAGAGGAGCGCGTCTTTACCTCACTCTATTAACACTGATATATAAAACAAACAGAGCAGACACATGGGCATCACATAGAAATTCCCCTCAACATAATAGTCTTGCTAGTTCAGTTCTTCAAGATTAAATGAAGAAAAAAGTCGTGGTGAAAAGTGATAAGAGAATCTTTGGATGAGATTTCATTAAGTTTAATGTTTCAGGTAACAGTCTCTAGAATTTAACTCTTAATAATTTGTGTATTTGGTCCATTTTGATGTAAATATGTGTCAATTAGTGTAGCTGAGTCAGATATTTGGGCCTTATGGATGTACAGTAAGTAGTTCTTTATATCGCTTGATTTTATTATTAATCTAAGACAGAAAGTTAATATTAACATTAAAAAAATTACCAACAGAGAAAGTTTAAAGATATTTGGTTAGTTGAGGAAAAAATTGCAGATAACATAGATGAGATAAATGTCATCGCCGTATTCCTTTTCGAGTCTCCCCTTGTCTGTCTGTCTGTCTCTATCTCTCCATCTGTCTGTCTGTCTGTCTGTCTGTCTCCCTCCTTCTATCTTTCTTTATCTTTCTCTCCCCTCTATCTGTCTTTCTCTCTCTTTCTCTGTCTGTCTGTCTGTCTCTCTCCGTCTCTCTCTCTGTCTGTCTGTCTGTCTGTCTCCCTGTCTGTCTGTCTGTCCGTTTGTCTGTCTGTCTGTCTGTCTGTCTCTTTCTCTCCCCTTTGTCTGTCTGTCTCTTTGTGTCACTCTATCTCTATTTCCCCTTTGTCTGTCTGTTTCTCTCTTTGTATGTCTCTCTCTCTATCTACCTCTCTCTTTATCGATTAAACTCTGGCTCCCTCTGTCTGTTTCCCTCTCTTCCACAGCCTTTGCCACATACCACTGGTTGTTAGGTGTTCCCTCAACCCACACAGATTAACACTCGATTTCATATCTCCCCTACCTGATGGGAAATCATTATCCGTTTAGCTTATTACCCTCCCTCGCCGTCTTCCATTTTTGTCCTTTTCTCAATATCTCCTTTCTCTTCCTCTCTTCCTCGCCCCATCCACCCTCTATAATACGTTTCTATTATCCATTTCATTCTAGATAATGATCCTTACCACTGGTCCCAGGTGACTGTTCTCACCACTGGTACCAGGTGACTGTTCTCACCGCTGGTACCAGGTGACTGTTCTCACCGCTGGTCCCAGGCGATAGTTCTCATCACTGGTCCCAGGCGATAGTTCTCATCTCTGTTCCCGGGCGATAGTTCTCTTCACTGGTCTTAGGCGATAGTTCTCATCACTGGTCCCAGGTGGAAGGAAGAAGACAGGGCTCCACTATTGGCTATTAATGGTCACTGAACAAGGTAGGTGGATTTTATCATCGTTTACCTTGTCGATTATTTTACATCTTAGAGATTTTCTCCTTTAATATTCCCAGATATAGTCTATGGATATAATTTTTCGCAAAGACAAACAAAAACAACAAAAACACTGGAATGTGTTTCATTAAAAGTTAACCTGTGCATCATAAACGTTGTCTATTCTCCTTTCCATTTTTCCCGGCCAACACATACACAGGAGCACACATAAATACACACACACATACGTACACTCAAAAATAAAAACATATCCATACACAAAAATGGGCAAACAAACACACACGCCCAGCGAGTCACACTGCCTGTGTTAACCAAGTGCAGGCATGGTGCACAGTGTCGGGTCATGGACGATACGAGCTGGAAATGCGAGGAATGTTGTCACCTGCTAGAGACACAGGTGAGGTAGGAAACACGAGCTGAGGACCACGCATGGAAACCCTGGGAATGCGAGCAATGGTGTCACTTGCTGGGGGTCACAGATGTGCCGTATATCACTGACTGGGAATTTCGTCAGAAATGGTGGAGGGGTGAGTTTGCCCTTTGACTGGCCTCTGACGTCCATGTAGCAGGGGCGCTCTAATACCAATCCTATTCTGCGAGTAACAGGTAGAGCAGTGTGTGTGCAATAATGATAATAATAATAATAATTAACGGTTTATTGAAAAAGTTCTGCAGCCCAAAGGCTGAAAATATACATTGGACATAAATGAATTATTACATACACTGGTGGTTTAACAAAAGTCTTCATTATAGATTAGTAAAGGAACATACAGTGAACATACAGAATAATTTTTACAGTGGAGGTCACGTAGGTCATGTGCGCTGAGGTGTTGAACAGCAGACACGTAATGTAGTAACTCCCTCACAGATGGTGTTACGAAGGGCCTGACGTGGTGTACTAATTCCCTCACAGATGGTGTTATGAGGGGCTTGACGTGGTGTAACAGTGTGTGTGTGTGTGTGTGTGTGTGCGTGAGGTGCAAATGCGTGTACTGTGGCAGCATTATATTAGTGTTAAGGTGCAAGCACTGCTTGCTTCCTCTCGCTTTCAGCTACTGCCGCTTGCAAGCCCTCATGACGAACAGGGAAGCAACTTGCATTTGTCTTCCCCTACCAGTACACAGTCTCTTCACCATCAAGACTCCTGCGGTGCCTCCTCGTGGCAACACACGGTAACTGGGTACCGATTGGGCCCAGGCTAAACCAGAAGGGGATCTCGGAATAGCGGTGGGCCCCAGAGGGATGACATATAGGCCCACTGGCACGTGGACATGTCCTGGCGCCTACCAACCACTGCCCCACTGCCTTGCGGATTAAACTTGGGAGGTATAAGGCAACGGTAGTAAACCCCGAATGGAAAATCTGCGGTGGAGCCCCTCGTCAGGCAGATATGCATACAGAGCTCCAACAAGACCCCAAAGGCTGTATCGGCAGAAGAGGTGACCACCATGGGAACGCAACGACTACACCTGCAGACGAAGGCAATGCATGTTGGACAAGCTACTCAGGCGAAACCCAACAAACTGGGCTCTCAGCAGTCCATTGCAACTCTCCCTCTCCCCAGTCTTTGCAACATTTGCACCACTGGATCAGGAAAAGGGAGAGCCAATATGTGTGGTTGTAGCCTGCGCCCCTGCCTAACCACATAAATCAACTCATGTGTAGCCAACATCCAGCTCATCATACTCCTCATCATCATCAGAACCCCTATATATACACCACAAATAGTCCTATGACGATGAGCGAGTGGCAACGAGGACAGGCAGAGCTGACTGCCGGGAGTCTCTAGTCACAACTCGCACATGGGCGGCACAGATAAGATGGTCATTAATGCACTAGGATCTTGGCAGTAGTGCATTCCGGTCCTGTATGTGTGACTGAGCAGCCCTTTCGAGGAGCCACTAGACTCACCCCACATGGGGAGGGGGCTAGAAGAGGTGCCCTAAACATAAACTGCCTAAAGAACCAACCTGAATGGGCATGGTTGCTCCTTTTTTCACACTTTTTTAAAATTGTGGGTGGGGGTGTTTTTTTCCCATTATTTTGTTACTCCTGAATTCATTGGTGCCAGAATTAATGAAATCCAACATGTTCTAGGGGTCGCGAATCTAAATATAAAAAATGAATTTTTGCGAAAAAACGTCAAAACTCAAGCTTTTTCTCATATAGATCAGCAATCGCGCTGCTTTTCACTACTTAACCCTAATGGCTGGCTAGAGCAGCTATTCAGCTTTCCATTGACACCTAATTAGATTGCATGCACCTCTTATTTGACCTAATAAGTCAGGTCAAAGGCTGTAGCCTACCTGCGTTAACGGAGTTATAAATTCACTAGGTTCACATTGGCAGCTTTAAAACCCTGCGCTTCTTTGCAGTGTTTTGACATGTGTTGTGTTGTTGTTGGTACTGTGGTGTTATTTTATAATTTACTCAAATCTGCTATATAGTGTGGTAGTAAATTTATGGTTATCTATTTATGTTGTATTTTCTCCAGGTGATTAAATTGCTCTTATGTGACCCTATTTTGTTTGCCTATTTTGTTTTATTACAAAACGTTTTTTTCTTACAGAGTTCATCTGTTTATATACATACAATCATGGAAGAGAGTGAGTCGCAGTCGGGGGAGAATGCTAAGGGGACTGTCAGGCCAACATCATCCACTACCCGTTCTGCCACTGAAATCTATCTAGTAGGCCAGCCAGCATCGTCAATTAGAGGCAGTAAACTCCCGACGATGCGTCAAGTCCTGAAGTTCTTCTTTCACACAGTGAATGAATCTGGTGACAGACAGGAGACGTTTAAAGAAACAGTGAGAAACGTACTCACGTTCTGGAATTTAGCTCGCATCAAGACTATCTCAGAGAGGGGGTGCCGGGAGAAGCTGACAAGGTTATGGGAGCACTGGAGAAGTCTACAAAAAAGTCGGGGACAGGGCTGCAAAGGACAAGGTTGAAAACTTCAAGTCTCAACTTGACCTGTTGTGGGACATCGGAGCACCGGACGCCGTAGAGGACATCGAGAAGAACCGGCTGCTTACACCGGCCGACAAACAACAAGACATCGTCTTCTATCAAGACCAACGCGGAGAAAGAAAAGCGTTCATGAGTGGTAACGATAAGATTTTTGCCGCTAAGAAGAGAAAGCAGGAGGAACGAGTCGAGAAGCAAAGGTCGAAACAGGGAAGGTTCGCAGCCTGTGAACCAAGCAGCAGTGATTCGAGACCTCAAACCTCTGTGGTGGCTGACACCCCAACGGAAGTAGAACTGGAGAAAAAGGACACAGCGATACAACCTGGCAGGTACACATCAAAGCACCCTTATGTGACGGTTCAGCTTCCACGTCGCATTCTCCAAGAGCCAGCATTAAAGGAACTCGCTGACCGTCTTCGGATATCCAATAACGAAGTAAGTGTATCCATAAATGTGTTTGGAATGTTTGAAATTTCTGTTAATTATTTGATAAGCACTTAAACAGTCGACATTTTCTACTGACACCCTTGCCTGCTTTTGCTCGCAGATAGTTTCGGTGGTCGCAGCAGTGCTGCGCTCTGTTAACCCGCCAGGCGATCTGTCTGAGTTCCGGATCTCGAGAGAGACTGCGAGACGGGCGCGAGCTTCACACCGTCGTCAGGTAGCTGCCGCACAAAGGGAAACCTTCACGCCTCCACCACATGCAGTGGTGCACTGGGATGGTAAGCTGGTTAAGGTGAGAACACGTTTAGGTACTACATTAATATTTTACCAAAGCCTAGACTATTGTAATATATTGTTAGAAATGTATCAAATCATTAACAAAAAGCTTGGAGAAAAAGGCAGCCTTGATAATTCTTCATTATCTGTCTGAATTTTTATATTTCTCTCATTTGAGAACGTCGTGAGGAAGGGAAGCTGCTTGCTGTCTTGCCAGTGAAGGACGGCACTGGCCTGACCCAGGCACGCGCAACAGCTCGTGCTATCGAGGACTGGAGCTGCGCTTCAAACGTCAAGGCACTGTGCTTTGATACAACGTCGTCCAACACAGGGCGAGTCCAAGGTGCGGTTGTCCATCTGGAGGCGCTGCTGGAAAAACAGCTGTTGAGGCTTGGGTGCAGACACCACGTCATGGAACTGGTGGTGAGAGCCGCTGCCAGCAACATCTTCGGCAAAACATCGGCCCCTACGGACCCTCTCTTCCAGACTCTTAAGAAAAGGTGGAGTCAACTAGATCACTCTCAGTATCTCAGGCTGGACATTGCAAATCTACCAGAGTCTGACTGGCTCAGTCACCTCCGACACAGGACCGTTAGCTACCTGCTGACCGTCACAGAATGGGCCAGAGAGGATTACCCAGAAGCGGCAGAACTAACGCTCCTCGTCCTCGGTGTGAATCCTCCGCGCGGCACGCACTTTCTGCGTCCTGGCGCATGTCACCACGCTCGCTGGATGGCGAAGATCATATACTACCTCAAGATCTACATGTTTAGCCACCAGCTAGAGCTCAGCAGTGACCTGTGCGTCAAGCTGCAGAGGATGGCGATCTTTGTGTCTCTGCTGTACACACCGGCGTGGCTGAAATCACCAGTAGCCGAGGATGCGCCTGTGAATGACCTGCAACTGCATCACGAACTCCTCCGCTACAGGGCCGTAGACTGTGAGGTGGCTGATGCGGCGCTGGCGGTCGCGAGCCGCCACCTGTGGTATCTAAGGCCACAGACCGTCGTTCTGTCGCTGTGCAGCGAGAAGTTGAGTGCGGCAGAGAAAAAGGAGATGGCGACCAAATTGAGCTGCCTCGAAGAAACGAACGACTACGCCAACGACAACTTGGTCATCCAACAGACTACACGGCTTTCCGACCTGATAGATGAACGTTCATGGATGATCTTCAAGGAGCATCATGTGTGCGGCACAGCATGGCTGATGTCACCGGTGGAAGACTGGGAGAAAAACGAAGAGTTCATGAAGCTGAAAGATTTCTCCAGAAGCCTGAAGGTAACCAATGACGTGGCCGAAAGGGGAATAAAGCTTATGCAGGACTTCATTGGTTCAGTCACGAAGGATGAGCAGCAGCTGCAGGATGTCATGCAACTTGTGGCAAAGCACAGGAAGCAGATGAGTGGCTTCAGCAAGTCTGCTCTGATGCAACTGTGAGAGTTGAATAGAGGGGGAATTGAACTTTCAAATTGCATCTCCTCCTAGAGTTATTGACCTATTTCAATGATGTTTGTTTTTTTAAGAGGGAAATATATCATGGAAAAGACTGTGACGGCAAAATATTGATATATGTTTTCGAATAAATGGAAAAGTCAAAACTATGAATATTTTGGAATCTGGTTCCCTTAACGCAGGTAAAGCCTTTGACCTGAACTAGAAGGTCAACTAAGAGGTGCATGCAATCGAATTAGGTGTCAATGGAAAGCTGCATAGCTGCTCTAGCCAGCCATTAGGGTTAAGTAGTGAAAAGCAGCGCGATTGCTGATCTATAAGAGAAAAAGCTTGAGTTTTGACGTTTTTTCGCAAAAATTCATTTTTTTATATTTGGATTCGCGACCCTTAGAACATGTTGGATTTCATTAATTCTGGCACCAATGAATTTAAGAGTAACGAAATAATGGGAAAAAACACCCCCACTTACAATTTTCTAAAATTGGGAAAAATGAGCAACCCTAATGGACAACCACAACCAGTAAGGTGATCCTTATGCAGTCGAAAACACAATCATAATCACAGATCAAAACGAAAACAAACAATGCAACCTCTTATGGACAATGCATGGAATGTCGGGACCCTTTTGGATACTGGCACAAATGAGCATCCTGAAAGAAGAACCACCCTTATGGCAAAAGAGCTGGCTAGGTATAGCATCGACGTGGCAGCCATTACTGAGTCCCGGTTCCCAGACGAGGGTTGACTCACATAACAGGGATCCGGGTATACCTTCTTCTGGAAGGGTAAGCTTGCTGCGGAGTGGAACTGCATTTCTGGAGTTGGGTTTGCCATCCGGCAACGCATCCTTCCCAAACTAACTGAAATGCCTGTTGGGGTTAATGAGTGCCGCATGATGCTCCGAGTCTCACTGAATCACTCACCTCATGCCTTTTTCATCAGTGCCTGCGCCCCAGCACTGGATGCAGAGGTTGACATCAAGGAGGCCTTTTATGCCGACCTTGACAGACTGTTAACATCTATCCCCAGAGAAGATAAGGTTGTGCTCCTTGGTGACTTCAATGCCAGAGTTGGCATAGATGCTGACATTTGGCAAGGAACCATAGGGAGAAATAGACAAGGCAAGTGTAATCCCAACGGCCTCTACAGCAAGTGTGCTGCACACAACCTCACTATCACCAATACCTTGTTTAGGCAGGCCGACAAGTTCAAGGGTTCATTGCAATACCCACAATCCTCATCACCGGAGCCATGCATGACTCAGACGACTGTGTCACTGATCATCGGTTCGTCAGAGCCAAACTCTCACTTCACGTCGCGCCAAAACTGCTAAGGCAGCAAGCCACCAGAAGAGGTTTTAACACTATGCATCTAGACGATCCAGCAGTAGCACATGGTTTCAGTGAGCATTCCAGAGCTGAATGGGATATTCTCAACACTTTTATGAGAAAAACCAGCAGAGAGACCATCGACCAGATCGAAAGAATACACCAGGACTGGTTTGATGAAAATCATCGAAAAATCAATGTTATTTTCAATATACGTGCTGCTATAACTAAATGGCAGAACACCCTTCAGACTCGGACCAAAGCTGAAACCTTCCAAAAGAAGAAAGCAGCTGCCCAGCGGGAACCTCCCATCTAAAGAACGACTGGTTTACAAATAAAGCATGTGAAACACAAAAACTTGCAGATCAGCACAAGGTGCGTGAATTTTTCAATTCCACTAAAACATTTTTGGGGTTAATCACTTATGACGCAGCCCCCTCCATTTATCCATTGGTAACTCCGTAATTAAAGAAGAAGAAGGCATCTTTCAGCACTGGAAAGAACACTACCTTTCACTGCTCAACCGAAACACCAGTGTGGATATCCTGGCTACCCACTAGGTCCCTCAGCATGCAGAGTTATCCCATCTCAGCTATCTTACATCCCCAGATGAGGTAGCTACTGCCACCAAACAGATGAAAAATAACAACGCTCCAGGGTCTGATGGAATCCCAGGCGAAGTGTATAAAGTAGGAGGACCTCTGCTTACCAGCTGTCTCCACTCTCTCCTGGAGAATTTGTGGGAAAAGGAGGAAATCCCCAAGCCCTTGAAGACGCCTCCATCATCAATATTTATTAGAGCAAGGGAGACTGATCAGAATATGGCAACTACCACGGGATCTCGCTGCTGTCAGTAGCTGGCAAGATTATCGCCCGAGTCCTACTAAACAGACTTCTTCCTGAGGCGGAAAATTTCCTCCCAGAATCTCAATATGGCTGTAGACCATCACGTGGCACCACTGATATGATCTTTGCTGCCCGCTAGATACAGGAAAAGTGCAGAGAACAGCGTCGTGACCTGAAAATGGCTATCATCGATTTAACGGAGGCCTTCAACTCGGTGAACAGGGAAGCCCTCTGGTAGACCCTCAGCCGTTTAGCCTACCACCAAAATTCATCTTCATTGTGAGGCAACTTCACATTGGCATGAACGGCAGTGCCCTGCACACTGGCACCCAGTCTGGGTTCTTCCCCATTCAAACGGAGGTAAAACAAGGATGTGTACTGGCACCAACTGTCTTTTTCAATTTCTTGGTTGCCTTCCTCTCTCGTGCTAGTGCCAATTTAGCCGACGGTGTGGATATCGAGTCCCGGATGAAAAGTCATTTCGGCCAAAGACACAGGAAAAAAGGAACAAAGGTGTCGGAGCTTCCATTACTGAACTTCAGTATGTAGGCGACCTCACCCTTGTCGCTCACACTGAACGTGACCTAAAGGAGATTCTGAAGCTCTATGCAAATGCGTATGCACACTTCGGCCTTGAGGTGAATGTATTTAAGACTGAAATTTTCTTTCAGTTTGCCCATGGTTCAGCCACACCTCCACCATTCATCCAGCTTAACGGTATTACCCTCTCTAATGATTCCCACTTCCTGTATCTCCTCTCCCACCTGTCCACCACCGAGGACATCGATGAAGAGATTTAACATCGGATCAGATGAGCATCTCAAGCCTTTGGCAGACTTCGTACCCGTGTCTTCAGCTGTAGGGAGCTGAAATTACTTACAAAGTTGCACTTATATCAAACAGTGTTCCTCCACACCCTGCTATATGACAGCGAGACATGGGTCACATACAGGAGGCACCTCAAGGCACTTGAAAATTTTCACCAACGTAGTCTACGTTCCATCCTCCGAGTTCGCTGGGAAGACAAGAGAACAAATGCCAGTATTCTCTTTGACACCAACTATAGGAGCATCGAGGTTACCATTATCCTTGAACAACTACCCTGGACTGGCCATGTTACCCACATGGACGACAGTAGACTGCCAAAGCAGCTACTTTACAATCACCTAACGACTAGTAAACGCAACGCTTGGAGCAATTGAAAAGGTATACTGTAAGGATTGTTTGAAGACGAACCTGAAAAATTTTCAAATCGACCCCTTCACCTGGGAGACGATTACTCCACACCCTTAACGCTCAGAGGAGCACCACACAAGAAAGTGTCAATACTTTCGAGTGAGCACGATTGCATACCTTATGCAGACAAGCGCCAACGCCGGAAAGAAGCTGCCGCCGCTTCTCCTGCACTCGATGTAGGTAGTAGGCAGCTATCAAACAGGGAGATACTACGGCCTGGGAAGATATTGGAAGCATAATGTGTTGTCTAATGGTAGACCCTCCTGCCATACGGCATCCCAAAAATTGTGTCCAATTTCCAGGTTGCTAATCTGACTTTCTGCCTCATTTACACACAATTGCAGGGTCTCAATTGTTTCTCTTACTTTGACAACACAACACACATATTTCGTTTCTCACTACTGATCTTTTTTTTCCTTTTTGTATTTCTTTGTGTTTTTTATTATTATCATTATTATTATTATTATCATTATTATTATTATCATTATTATTATTATTATTATTATTATTATTATTATTATTATCAGTGTTGTTTTTATTATCATTGTTATTATTCTTTATTTTTAATTTTGTATTTTCTATTCTAAATGTTATTTACTATCAACTAATTATTATTATTATTGTTATTATTATTAAAATTTCAACCCCCAGGCCCCGATGTGGGTCAGTGACCTGTGCCCTGGTGGGCTTATCATGCAAAAAGGGGGTGCTGGTGGTAGAGTGGTACCGCTCTTGCCTTCGCAAGCGATATGTCACGGGCTCGATTCCCGGGCCGGTGGAAGTTGTTTGGACATACTTCCTAGCCCCCATTAGTCCCTGTTCACATAGCAGTAAAGTAGGTACCTGGTGTAAATCGAAAGTTGCGAATTCGTATTCAGGGATAAGTTGTTGGAGCTTCCAATAACTTGATGACATAAACCATTGACTCCTCAGGCTTTTATGCCCTTGACTTTTCATGCTTCTGCGCCCTTAACTCATGAGACATAAAGGCAAGCATGAACTTAGCATGCTTCCCTGTTGGGCACTGTAAACGCTTCTGCGTTTCACCTTACACAAGGATGTAGGGGAGTGCCCAATAAATAATAATAAAAAAAATCACACAAAAAAAGCAAAAAAACAATGTACAACATCTGTGAACGACTCTGCCGGTCTCGTATTAGCCTCTTAAGTCACCTCAGAACTCACCAACGTAGGTGACATCCTAAATAACTCATATCATTGTATCATAGCTGGATGAGCGTCATACTAGATTGCCAGTGATAGCAAAGTAATAGTTAGTAGAAGTAGTATGTGTGTGTTATAGGTTAAGGTAAAAACCTGATCTCTACATAAGAAATAGTAATGATGTCTATGAATACGGATATACAATTTAGATTTAAACTTTCCTACAGTTCATATTTATCCGGGTGTTGTAGATCGTGTGTAGGTTTTGGAAGAGAGTGTGTGGATATTTGTTTGTTTGTTAATACTAGTGTTTCTGTGTGTAAATGACAGTTTAGCCAGCTTAAAGGAGCACTGGATTTTATTTAAGGAATTGTAAGCATAGCACTGAGGGGGTGAGGGTAAATACGTATACAGTTCAAAAATCTTCCCTTAAATATTAAAATTGGTGTAGTACTCAATATGTTGCAATAATTAATTACAAAGTACAAGGCAATTTATTATTTACTTGTCACCCTTGTCCTTCATTTTCTTTTTCATTTAGTTTTCAGATAATAATAAATAACGATATGAATTTCACCTCAGTATAGGACTCCTGTGTTCATGGGGAACTACTGGCAACTCCTGTGGCTTATGCGAATGATAAACAAACACAATGCAATATGAGTAATCATCGTGGTTCACAAGATGCTGGTGAGGGTTAGTGAACATTGAGTTACTTTCGTCGTTAGCAAATGGAAATGCCAAAATAATATCTTCTGAAAAAACTGTGGTAAATATAGGTTTTGGGTCAAGACAGTTGATCTTGACCATCAGCTGAGAGTTGTACCCGGTTTTGGGATCTAAAATTAATACTAAGAAACACCCCAAAGGTTCGAGCAAGGGTGGAACGTTATGTGAGTCTCACCTCTAAAAATTTCTCAGCTTGTTTCAGAGGAGTCATTATTCTGGAGGCATTGTATATGTGTTACTTTAAGCACAAAACAAATAGGTCTGAAAGTGTAGCTTGTAGTAAACTATAGTCAATATTTATATTTTTTTTCTTCTGTTTCTAAAGCCTGGAGTTCAAATTGAAAGGGAAAAACAAATACTTAAATCTAGACAACTTTGAGATCCCGTAAACATTTATGCTTATCAGAAATGTGTTTATGTTTTCTATTAGCGTTCGTCATACGGCCCAGAAAAAAAAGGTTTCAAAACTATCACCAACAAATTCAATATCCTATAAATTTACATAAAGAAAACAAAATTCTCTTGCGCATCGTCTTTCCCACTCAGCCTCATGCAGGCAGTAAAGAAACATTAACAAATTTGTGCATATCTGCCTCCAGATGAATCAGTGCCAGCAGACTCGAGGTTCTGCGTAATGCAATATTATATTCTATGATGTAGCCTTGCGCCAAGGTTGTGTAGGAGGTTCTCAGGCTAGATAAATCCGCGAACTCCATTATGTAGATTTTATATAACGAAATTATAGCTACAGAGTAACTGTACGATTTTGTGAGAGACACTATGACACAACGGACGAAGGATTTTGACAACCTTACCGAGACAATAGGAATCTAGGTGTTCATTTTGAAATTCATTGAATCCCGCCGTAAAGATACTTTTTGGAGGGCGTGTACACAGGATGAAATTACTTAAACATTCCTTAAATGTAGAAACTTGATATTATTAGTGAGGAAGGAAAGGATACAACGGTGGCGACAAACCCAGTATATTGATATCCAACCAAACCAGATGAATAAGAGCGCTGATACCACTAACGTCTTGCCTCTTGTCTTACAAATGTGAAATAAAATAATTAGGCATGTATTTTATACAACAATCACTATCTGCTTAGTTGACGGGCTTGTGCAAATTATTTAATAAAATAGATGAAAATTATATATAAAACCATTTTCTCACACTTGGATTGGCTGGAAAAAATCTACAGCGTGTGTAAAACAACTTATTCAATAACCTCTGGGACCCTCTTCAACTTTTTATCTTCTATTCACTAATTTACCTTGCTGTGAATGGGGTGGGTGTCTGAGGATTTTTTTTCCTTAAGGGAAATAGCCCACCCTTGCACAGGTCATTAACTCACAACGGGGCCTAGGGGAGCGAAAAAAATAATAAAAAGAAATTAAAAAATAGAAGAGAAAAAGACTATATTAATCTACACCACGAATATGTCGGAAACTAGCTTTTTGAAAGACAGATTGTAAGAGTATGGAAACACAAAAGAAGGCAGAACATTCCACAGTTTGGCTGTGTGAGAAAAGAAGGGTGTACTATAACGAGTTATTCTATTGTTACCGACACCCACACAGAAACGGTGGGGGCTGCCGGCACCGCCTTGCCGGCGGCACACAGGATGCCAAACCCACCGCGCATTGCCCGTTAAAGTACCTGTAAAAGAGGAGAGTGAAGCATCATTATGGCGAAGAGAAGGGGAAGGCAGATTATCGACTAAAGAAGGAGAGATAGTAAGACGAAATGCCTTTGATTCCACCCTATCTAACAGTTGGACAGAAGCAGAACCACCCTAGATATGAGAGCAGTACTCTAAGTTAGGACGAATGAATTCAGTTGGGGTGAGTACGGTACCTACTTGAGAGTGCAAAAAAAGGTTTACTCTCCACTCTGCTTCTAATGGCCCATCAGACCGTAAAATCTAGTATTATTTGTTATTGTATTGAACGTGATTCACCTCACTCATTGTTTAAAACTGGCAGAAAAAAATCGAAATAAAAGCTTCACGCATGTCATGGTTTTGGGTGGTTCGGTGGCTTTAGGAGTGGATTATATTATATAAAGATAATAATATGTCGTAATTCTTATTTCTTACCGTAGAGTTTGTTACCTTCACACTGATTACTTACAGGAGATTATGGCGTATCTACGTAGAAGTTCACTCCACCACTCGACATTCCATGATTTATACTTGATAAATGATGATTTAATGGATTCATTTAATTTCAACATCTATCTAAGTTACTGGTTATACTTTGTCATAACCAATCAGTCATTACCTTCAGTAATAATAAGATAGGATCACAGATACGGGCAGATAATTGCACTTACATTTATTTGTCAAGCTTCCATACAATGATTTACAATTTGCATGGATATATGATTCACTCACGTTCACGCTGTAATAAAATTAATCTTCTAAAAGAGAATTTTAACCTGGGGACACATGTGATAACTCTACTATGGGTATAACTTAACAGAGCCTTAATTCTTCAAGTGATACATTTACTGCCAGCCTGGATTGCTTTTGTTGCAACCAGGCTTCCGCACAAGGACTTCTTTCCACGGGCCACAGCAACAAAAAGTACTCTTGGGTTACCACACATGGTGTCGTGCAGGAGAACTCTGTAAGCGTGACTTGAATTAACCATCTAGGTGCAATAGACCAGCCTGGATTGCTTTTGTCGCAACCAAGGCTTCCACACGTGATATTTCCACGGGGATAACAAACCTAGGTTAACACGCTTAGTCTCGTGTCGACCTTCCACGGCCATAACAACAAAAGGTACTCTTGGTTTACCACACATAGTCTCGCGTCACTGACAGTCACGGTAGACGGTTGTCGCGGCAAGGAGAACTGGTAAGCGTGAACTGAATTAACCATTTAGGTGCAATAGACCAGCCTGGATTGCTTTTGTCGCAACCAGGCTTCCACACGTGATATTTCCACGGGGATAACAAACCTAGGTTAACACACTTAGTCTCGTGTCGATCACGGTCACAGTAGACGGGTGTCGTGCAGGAGAACTCTGTAAACGTGAACTAATTAACCATTTACTGTAGGTTTGATAGGCCAGCCTGGATTGCTCTTGTCGCAACCAGGCATCCACACGTGATATTTCCACGGGGATAACAACCTAGGTTAACACACTTAGTCTCGTGTCGACGACGGTTCACAGGACGGAGTGCAGTGGAGGACTCTGTGTGGTGCGGTGCCCCGCTCCCTTTCAGGAGGGAGAGAGTCAAGACGACTTCTTCACTAACCCATGGCTCAGGGGATACTACTTAAAATGAGGTTTTTGGGTGTGAAGCGATGAACAGTACAACACTGTTTCACTGCCCACCCCCCTAAAGGCTGGCTGACATACACTAATTGAAAAATACATGTCCCAGTTATGCCTCGCCGGGCGTCTTATCTCTGGTAAAACAAACTTTGGAGTTGGTTGCGTGGGTAAGCCTAACGCAACCCATGACAACGCAGAAGAGACATTAATTTTGTATATTTTCAGCCACCGGCTGCAACTCTATTAATAAACCGTTTATTATTATTATTATTATTATTTAAAGAATTTTACGAGAAAGGTGTAAACGGAAACCCATATTTCCATAAAAACATAAATTAATTGAATTTGAGAACAAAACACGCCCTACAACCAGTGTATTCATATGCTAATTGAGCTTACTTTAGAGACTTCATTACTGCCACGGTACGTTAAAGTTGAGTTGTTACCCAAGAATTGTGAGCATGACGATTTTCCAGGAATCATTGTTTGCTGGCCTCTGAGGGAAAGTGGCAGTTATCAATTTATTGAGTTGGTTGGATACCTATTCGAAAATATGGATTTAATAGCAACTCAGAGTGTAGAGTGACCTGTCAACTCAACACACCAACAATCGTCCTCCTGGGGTGTCCTGTCAACACAACACTCCACCAGTCGTGTCACTCAAATGTTATGTCAATAATAATGCTTCAACGCCTCTACATAGTGGGTGTTGGACACGCTTCACAGGAATTCTAGAGGGGAACTAGTAAAAAGGAGAAAGAGCGACATCACAGAATGACGCACCATGTCAGTAAACTCAACAGTTTCTTGCAGCATATAATAACTGCTGAGAATATATTTTTGACAGCACTGCATTAATATAGTTTATACAATTTCTAAGACAAGCAGACAGACAGACTGGCCAAAGAAATGCCATACTTTTCTATACTTTAAAAAGTCCAACATACAATAAGAACAGGAACTTAGAAGACAAAGTAAATATGTGCAAAAAATTATCGAAATATTTTTTAAAGAAATTTTATGTAAATTTTTTTTATTAATTTTAGTTCTACTTGGTAAAGTTAATGAAGGAAAATGTTATAATTATCTTGAAAGAAGTAGCAAGCCTTCTACCACAAGAGGACTGTAAGATGTTAGACATTTCCCACGTGTTCAAGATACGCTAAAGTCTGCATCTCTCCACGTCGTGTTGACGTCTCCATCACACATACACATTAGAATATATATTAGGTTCAGGTCTTGAAGGCGAAATATGATTTACCTCTCACTATAAACTGATTTTCCTGAACTCTCTTTATCTTTTTTCCACTTCCACAATGCCTCAAGAGTCGTCGCCTTACCTGCCCCCCCCTCCCTCACCTTACCTGTCTCCCACCTCTTGTCCCTGTCCCCTCACCTGTCAATTACCCCTTGTCCATATCCCCTTATCCTTCACCCATATTCACTCAACTTCCCCTCCTCTAACCGTTTCTCCTCTCTTATTCGTTTCCCTGACCTTCCACCTCTCCTCCGTTGCTCCCACCCCTGTTATTTCACCGTCTGCTCCCTCACTCCCAACCTGCTCTTCAATCTCTCCTCGCCTCAGTCTCACCCATACTATTCGACCTCTCCTCCCTCTCACCCATTCTCTCCTGTTTTGCCTTTCTCTCTTTTTCTTTCTTTTTTTGGTAGCATTTTTATTCTTCACATGTTTTTCTCTTGACTTTCATTGAGCAATTTGTCTGGTTTCAAGCTTCACCTCTTTCTTAATTCTCACTGTTTTTTTCTGTTATTGTTGTTTCTCGTTTTATTTCTATTTAATATGACTGATAATCTGATATAACTTTCCTATTTGCATCAATAACATCATTATTGTTATATTCTTCTTCTTCCAGTTTATTTTTTGCCTTATTATATATATTCTGATTTTCTCTTTCACTGTTACTCTACTCCTGTATTCCTCTCCCCTTTAGTCACGGTATAATATCGTATTACTCTTCATTTTTTCTCTTGAATTTTTACTGTATCTTCAACTGCTAATTCTATTATTCCCTCTTTATCTGTTTCATGTTTTTTGTGGGATGTTTTTCTTTAATCTACTCTGAATCAACATATTTTATATCTTCCGCCTTATACCATGAAGAGCTAGTTCTGTCTTCAAGCGATGGGGTTTGAAAAATACTTGCCTTGTCATCCCATAATAGGCAAATTATTTTCATCGACGAGGAAATGTATTGGTCACATTTTCCAGTATATATGTAATCTGAGCAATGTTAAAAGAATCCAATAATACAGTAATTTCCCTTTACATCTGCTCGAGGAATGGGATTGACGGAAACTTGAAGAGCCATTATATACAATACACGACTCAAGTGTAGAAATTAACGAGAGAATTCTACTTTGATGACCCTGAAAGACAGTGATAAAATAGCATACTGTAGCACTGGCATTACGGAAAACTGTACGGTATCCCCCTCCTGAGTCTTGTAATACTGGGGGTGGGGGGGGGGGGGGGTGGGGGGGAAGGGGGGGAGGGGGAGGTATCCACAAATTTATCTATGACGCCAACCATGAGCAGAATAATATGAAACCCGCCATAGAATTACAGAACTATGAATGTTGATCCGTAAAAATAATATTGGATTATAATTAGATGGTTACCGTTACGTTTATAACCCTATCTACTTTGGGCATTTTCGCCGTTATCCCAGTGTTAAAAAAATTGGTCTGATTTAATTCAACTTATTATCCCTCCCATGTTTTTGTTCCCAGCAGGATCAAATTTCTATACCAAATATTTAGTTATAAAAAATATTATCATCGTTTAATTTGTCATGAATAAAAAAAAGCAGAGTTATTAGTTCTATATGAACTGCAACAGAATTATCGGCTTAGTTATGAAGCA
Source organism: Homarus gammarus (assembly GCA_958450375.1). NCBI lineage: Eukaryota > Metazoa > Arthropoda > Malacostraca > Decapoda > Nephropidae > Homarus > Homarus gammarus. The sequence goes on along the minus strand of CAUDMG010002248.1, from coordinate 1,270,968 downwards.
AAATTCAAGAGGAAAAGAAATTGCATACCTGGACAGACACACTCACACACACATATCAGTCAGCCCTCAGTGAGACAAGACGTGTTTTGTAGGCGCTCCTGATTGGCAGCCAGGCCAAGTCTGTTAACCCCCCCCCCCCCCCGTTATATTCCAACTCCCTACCAACCTCACTCCACCGGGATTTCTCAGCAAAACATTCAAGTAATCAGTGCAATAGTGCAATGATTGGTTACCAAACAGTGATCCGATAGTGTATTCCAAGGAAAATCACAAAAATACAGCAGTGTAATACTGGACCGTGGGCACTTTGTCAGTCACCTTCAAAGTCCCAGTGACAAGGACGCGCGGTGTTTACGACCAGACAAAGATTAACAGATGTCTATCAACGTCAGTGGCACCTCAGAGCCCCGCCAGTGAGTTTATGGTCACCGCGGACAAACACTTCCGTTTGTCCACAACAACAGATATCAACAGATGTTCTCAAATTATTTACTCCAGACGCTCCCTGTACTTTCTAAGGCATGGGAACGGTTATCCTGAAGGCAGTGTTATAGCGCGACTTACATCACTGAACATATTCCATGCTCGCAATCGTAGCAAAAGTCCGTTAGGACCATCACCTCCACTAGAAAACTAGAGAAACCTACTCCTGACAGACTGTATCATTGCACTGAAGCTCCACGAATATGGTACGGTCTCCCGTCTTTTCTGGCTCTCCAACGTCACTTCCTTAGCTGATAAATTTGACGAACTAGCAACCACAGACCGATCACTCGCTGCCAACCTCGTTGCCCTATGTGAAACTTGGCAAATTGTTCCTGAAACGTGCCATACTGAGAGATATCAACTCTTTTATCACCTTCGTTCAAATGGACGCGGAGGGGGGTGTTGCCCTCTTCTGTCAAGATCGATTACGCCCGTCACGCCTGAATGTTTAAGTCCCAGGTGATGTGGAGGCATTATGGGCACGGGTCGTACCACGGGCCCACCCACGCCACACTGCTTCTATCATATACTATGTGGCATACCAACCACCTCTCTCATGCACCGGAGACACTCTTATCAATCGCCTCATTACCACCTCAGAGTTAGGTACCCACGTGCCAAGTTAGTATTATGCGGGGATAAAACGAAATTTACACCACTGATATCCAGGACTAGCTGCTACTATCACAAATTGTGATTCTTGTGAACCTCCCACACACGATCAAAATACCCTTGACCTTATCTTAACTGATTTAGCAGACCAGGACCAACTACCTCAACCAATGCCTCCATCGGGTGTAGCACACACCTATCAGTGCTCTGGTCTACAGCTGCCACTACCATCCAAGTACAGAGATCCTACATCAAGACCTACAGGCCGATTACTGACTGCAGTGCAACTCTTCGGGCAGTGGATAGTTCACCACCCCTTGACTGAAATACTTAGTGTGAATGACGTGGACACCAAATGGATAAATTATAACAACACACACCACGGAAGCGCACCACTACTTCTTCCCCGAAAAGTCCGTCAGATCAGACCCAGCTGGCTTGCCCTGGAACACACTTCAGATCTAAAGGCTTGTCCAGTAGAGAGACAGCCCTTTTTATTTCAATGACCGTAACCACTACAGGTCCCTTCACAACCAAGTCATCCGCGAAATATGCACTGCAAAGAAGTCTCACTTCCCAACCAGGTTGTAACACCTGAAGGAGACCAACAACAGTGAGTGGTATGGTAGGCTTAAAGAACTCTGTGGACTAAACAATAAGATACACCCCCTCCCCTTTCATAGCCGTCTCACTTCTGGTGATGCAGCTGAGCAATCAAACAACCTATTTCGCAGCTGTATGCCAAACGCTCCCCCGGCTTGACAAAACTAGTTTCCCTGCCTACATCACCAGCCCCCTTTGCCATTGATTGACTTACCAATGAAACTCTACCAGGAGTTCTCCCCGAAACTAGCTAAACCTCTCTGCTCCATCATCAATGCTTCCCTCAGCCAAGCTAGATGCCCAGCTCACTGGAAGACCTCATATGTGTCACCAGTGCCCAAGTCAACCAGTCCACAATCCTTAAATGAGCTACGACCCACTGCAATCACCCCAATACCCAGCTTAATATTTGAAAGTTTCGTCGTGTTTGACTGGGCTTATGCTGATATTGTAGGGGCCATAGATCCTCAACAATTTGGTAATATCAAAACTTCCTCCACCACTCAATGTTTTGTCAGCTTTCTCGACTACATATATCGCCGTTTAGAAAAACGAAAAAGTCTCTGGCTGTCACCTTCATTGACTTCACCAAGGCATTTGACCTAGTCGACCACAATTTAATCATCAAAAAAGCTATCAACCTTGGGTTTCGAAGACGTCTTATTCCATGGCTTACAACTTCCTTAGTGACCGACGCCAAGCAGTAGGCTTCCGAGGGGCTGTTTCTACTTTTCAGTCACTCACCTGTGGCGTCCTCCAAGGCACCAAGATGGGACCGCTCTGCTTCCCTATGCTTATCAATGATGCCCTAAGAGAAACCCCTGCTCGCTGGAAATATGTCGACGACTCCAGCATTGGGATAAGTGTCAACAACTCGGCTCCCGACTATACCGCCCTCCAGGATATATTGAACAGTCTCCACAATTGGGCCACCAACAACCACGTCACCCACCATACCACGACCATGGTTATGCACATCTACCTCTCCTCCAATGTCGTCCCACCCCCTTTCATTACTTTAGGCCCCAACACATCCTGGTTTTAGACTCCACTAAGCACCTCGCAGTCACTATAGATAACAGACCGAATTGGAAAACACACGTCAGTGAAGTTGTCAATCCTCCAGTTTTCGTCTCTACCTCCTCTGCCGACTCAAATGCTTCGCAGTTTCTGCGCCCGAGCTTCTCAGTGTTTACTCAACATTCATACTTCCCAAGCTCAACTACTGTATGCCTCCCCTGCATGGTCTTCCTCCCTAAATGCCACAAAACGTAAACCCCTAGAGAAAGTGCAAAAGAGGGCTTGCAAGATTATTCTCTCCCCTTCCTATTCCACATATCAAGAAGGGCTTAATACACTGGCCCTCTCGGCTCTCTCTGACCACCACCACGACCTTATCTTCAAATTTTGTGAGAAGCTTCTGCACCATCCTCGACACCGGCTCCTACTACCACCCGAGATCCCTCGTCTGCGAATTGTTGTCCGACACCACAACCGCATCCAGCCTGTACGAGCACGTACTGATCGCTATAAGAACAGCCCAGTACCAACCATTGTAAAAATTATCATTAATTTGTAATCAACCAGTGTATTCTCTTCCAGTCAATCTTACCATTTTGCACTGTTACTATTGTTGAAATGTCCTGTAGTATGACTTTCTCCCTACCTAGTTATTATATATCACATTTGTATCACTTAATGTTACTTGTATATTATTTGTCAATCAAGAGACCCATTCCCCAATTATGCAACTGTATATTTTCAGCCTTCCGGCTGCCATGCTCTTTCAATAGACCGTTAATTATTATTATTATTATTTTTATTATTATTATTAATATTATTATTATTATTATTATTACTCACGCACACACACACAATTGACGCCATACTCGTCATCGCATGCTCAAAGGAGTTTATAAATACTTTTAATTCACTAGAACAACATCAAAGTAGGCTAAAAAAAATCCTTTTATTCAAGTTTATTATTATTATTATTTTATCATAGTTTCGCCTACCAGGCCTTGATGTGAGTCATAAAATGACCTGTGCATGCCGGTAAAAAAAAAAAGAAAAAGAAAAGAAAAGAGGTTTCGGTCTAATGTTATCAACCAGGAATTCCATTAGTTTTGTAATTTCTATAAGGCCATCGTTATGAAAGTAATGATCAACTATACGTTTATCGATAGATTAAAAATCTCGTTTTGATCTACTGTTACGACCCTGGGGTAGATCGTTACATAAACACAAATCACTTAAGTCTTTCAAATATATCAGTATTTATTATTATATTCTTAATCCCAAGTTCTCCCAACAAAGGTCAAGTTAACAGGTCAAAACCTAAACAAGTCAATAAAAAATATGAACATTTATAAATTTCTTCCCAGTACCACATATGTACAAAGAATAAAATATATAACAATAATAATAAGACAAGATGTTTGGAAGTGGTTGCGTGAGGACTGAAGGTCCAACAAGATCACACAAAATTAATATCAAGCAAAACAAATCTCAATAGTCAAATGCCAACTCCCAAAATACCAAAGAGAGGGTATACTACTTAACTTAAGACAGCTGTGCCTAGACTGACTAGAGCAGTGGTTCCTAACCTGGGGGGCGTCAGTAATTTCCAGGGGGGGCGCAAGCCCTAGGGAAAAAGTAGGAATTTCTCTAATTATAATTATAGTTTTTATTCTCTTAACAAGAGCGTGGGCTAATATTGAGAAGTTTATGAAAAAATACAAAACTATCTCCTTATAACTTTAGTTTTCTATAGGCTACTTCTTTTACCCCCCTCCCTATCCCTCGAAACCTATGGGGGGGGGGGGGTTAACTCGTCCTGGACCTGTATACTGCTCGTTGGTGACTGGTGAGCCCCGTTCTCTCCCAGTCTTCTGCACACGTCCGTGGCAATAATTCCTCTTCTCTCACATTTATTCAGTTAAGGCTGCTGAGGTATGTCTTATCCCAGTTGCTATATTTACCTAAAAATAGTAAGCAGCCATAAGTTTATTGGTGAATTGTGAACACGCATGTGCTGCTCTGTTTGTTATTCGCAAGTTTTGAATTCCGTTTGTATTTTATCAGAAGTTGGTGGTGCTTAAAATCATGTGGTGGTAACAGGTGGTTATGGTAAAGTTGTAGTTATGATGATAATGATTTGTTTCTAAATAATCATGTGTTTATGATCATGATGTGTTTACTATAATACTATGGTGTTTGTTAATATTTACTTAATAATTATGTGGTGGTGTTTATGATCATGTAGTGGTGCTTATGATCATGTTGTGTTCATTGATGTTTGTTAATAATCATGTGGTGTTTATGATCATGTGATGTTTGTTAATGATATGGTGGTGTTTATGATCATATATGATTGTAGTCACTTGTAGTGTTTACGAAGTTTATGAGCACATGGTGATGTTTATCTTACCTTACATGTGCCTTATGTTTTGTTCACAGATTTGTGTTGTCCACTGCACATCAAATAATTCGCAATGAGTGCAAAGAAGCGGAAGTATCTTGACGAATATATTCGATTTGGATTCGTGTCTCTCCAAAAGGGTGACACAGAGGTCCCCCAGTGTGTGATATGTTACAAGACTCTAAGTCTAAGCAATGGTGGAATGCGGCCCTCACGCTTGGAACGCCACTTGAGGACAACACATCCTGCTCTAGCTGACAAGCCCAAGGCATTCTTTGAAACAAAAAGACACTCCTTGAAGCAAGTTAAGTTGGACGGCAGTGGGGCATTTCACCAACAAACTTCAAGGGTTGTTGAGGCTTCCTATGAGATCGCCATATTGATTGCAAAGAGCAAGAAGAGCCATAACATCGAGAGTTTCTCATAAAACCAAGCATAATCCGTGCAGTAGAACTCGTTCTGGGGAAAGATAGTGCAAACAAGCTTTCCCAAATTTCACTATCAAACGATACAGTCAAGGGAACTGTCAAATTCAGCAGGGAAATACAGCCAGTTTTAGTAACTTGGATTCTGCTCTCATTCACGGTAACCTTGATTCTAAGTTAAAGAAACAAATAATCACTAATCTAACTGACTTGAAAACAGAATTCATCAGATACTTCCCAGAGATAGATGAGAAGCGTGAAGCCTGGAAATTCATCAGGAACCCATTTCAATGTGAAGTAGCTGATGTTTCGGATGAAGTGTAAGAGGAGTTTCTTGAGTTGAAGTTCAACTCCACAGTTAAGGAAGACTTCAAAGAAGTGGATCTTGAGACGTTCTGGGTCAAGTACCTTCCTGTTTACCCTCTGATCTCAAATCAGGCTCTTCGGATTCTAACTATGTTCGGATCCATGTATCTTTGTGAAGCTGCATTTTCCACGCTCGTTGCTGTCAAGACCAAGTACAGAAACAGGCTGAACGTTGAAGGGAATTTACGTTCTGCACTCTCCGGCATTCAACCACGCATTCAAGATCTGGTAGCTAAGAAGCAGTGTCAAGTATATCACTAAATTATACTCAATAATAAGACTAAAAACACAATATTTTTAATTTTTCTTTAAAATCTGGGAGGGAATTTTATTCATAGATGCAAGGGGGGCGTGGAGGGAAGGACCAATTCCTAGAGGGGGCGTGGTAGCAAAAAGGTTAAGAACCACTGGACTAGAGTGTACCAGTAGGTCACCGACGTCACCTCTCTACCGCCAAACACTGACGTACTATATCCTGATTGGCCAAAACGTAAGCTTTATCTAAATTACCTATTGACATTAGTTTCAGAGGCTGACTAGACACCGGAGGAGACTCACATTCTTGCGGGAATAGCTATTCTCCCGTAACGGTTTCTATACGCCATAGCCTACTTGATCTTGTGCACATGCACTGATTCTCGCTGTTCAACAGCAATTTCATATTAAAAGTGACTCTGTCATTTTTCCAAATTTTTTGACACCTCACGAGCGCTCAGGACTGACAACCTTAGCATTCCCTCCCCACAGTTAGTGTGAGTGACCCACACAACTGCGAGGGAAGCGCTAACTGTTGTCCTTCCTGACGTGGTAGGAGGGCTTTCTCTCTTCACTACATTTTTTCTATCAATTACCCTGGCCGAGGCACCTGCTGATTTTCCCATACTTCAGTATTCTTGCTAGAGCCCCCCCAGTGGTGCACACCTCACAGAGTGGGATTGTGTGTTTCCAGTGGGGGTCGGGGAAATCACCTGGGCCAATCCAGCAGTGACGTCTGTGATAGTGCAGGCACACCACTGTGTGGGGGTCGCCCTTAAGTAAAAGTATTTTTTTTTTTTTGCACTAAGGGCCTTACATAACCTTAGTGCACCAACAAATCAGTATATGTAAAAAAACAACTAAAACTGTACCCAAGGGGTGGTTCCCAGCCACCCCAACCATGCCCTCTGGGAGGGGAAACAACAAGCCCCCCCTCTACTCGTCCAGGCAGGAACAAGCAGAGGCGGGAGACCAATCATAATGACCCACGACTGCCAAGACCAATGACAGACAAAGACAACTGAGAAGGCCAGAGTAATCCACTTTCGGACTGTTGACACGTCCACCTCGTTTGACAAAATTAATGGGTTCATCATCCAGAAGGCCATTAAGGATCAGATAGGGGACGTGGAGAAAGTCCGAAAGACAAGAAAAGGCGAACTCCAAGTTACTGTTAAAGACGCTAAACAAATGAGGGACGCCTTGAATCTGAAAACACTTCATTCAACTATAGTGGAACCGTATATCCCAGCATTTCTCAATACCTGTAAGGCTGTAGTTAACAGCTACGAATTCCAGGGAATGAGTAATGACGAAATTAAGTACCACATGAAAGATCAAGAAGTCGTCCATGCCTTCGTCTTTAATAGGAGGACCGCAGACGGAGAACGAAAACGATAAACTACAGCTGTACTGACTTTTGACGGACTTGTTAGGCCCTCTCATGTCTTGGTAGGATATGAGAGAGTCCAAACGAAAACATACGTTCCATTTCCCATGCGATGTTTCAACTGCCAAAGGTTTGGACACACTGGTAAGGCCTGCCGTAACACCCAGGTATGCTCCAAATGTGCTCAAACCGGACACAGGGACGATGACTGCACACAAACGGAGGAAAAATGCTACCACTGTTCGGGTCAACATGCTGCCTCAGACAGGAAGTGCCCTTCCTACCTGAGGGAGTATGAGATCAGTAGGGTGAGAGCAGAGAATAATTTGGACTACAAGGAGGCTAAGAGGCAGGTGGAGATGTTCTTGCAGACACCAACACCTGGAATGTCCTTCGCATCCGCTGTAACCAAAAACACCTCACCTCCCAAAATGTGCACCACTGGAACACAGACTGAGACAAGGACCATTGCAACACACACTGACTCCACACTCACCGGATATCCAACCACAGACGCCAATGACGAAAACTCAAAGACAAATATGACTACTAACGAGACTAAAACTAAAAACAAGTTAAACGAGACTACAAAACTTAAGCAGACTGTCGACCTTGTCTACCCCCAAGTAAGGAAAATATCGCTTTCTATCGAAAGCATGACAAGAGACTCTTCACCACAAGCAGTGTTTCGCATTGTTGAAACACACCGGGGGCAGGGAGCCCCTGCCGAGCAGAGTACTGGCTTTTTGGAGCCGGGAGACTGCTCATGTGATGCGAGGGATCCTTCCCCGGCACACAATTCCCCCCCCCCCAGAAACAAGAGCAAAGAAAAACAAAACCCAAAACGCTGACCATATCAACTCTCAGACTTAAAATTCAATATCATCCAGTGGAATTGCAGAGGTGCTAGGAATAAAAATGCTCAGTTTCATTTACTAAAGTCATTATTCCGGCCAGACGTTTTTTGCCTACAAGAGACGCTACTTGCGGGTCAGGACGACCCACCTGTATTTGACAACTACACGTCCTACAGGGGAGACAATCTAAAGGGGGTAGCCCTACAGTATATATTAGGAGTGAATTCGCCCAACAAAGAGTCAACCTGAGCGTGAACCTGCAGGCTGTGGCGTGCAGAGTCAAGTTTCGGTCTGGCTACATTGCCGTCTGCTCACTATACTGTCCTCCGGGCGGGCTCATTGACGATGGTGAGCTTGAGGAGCTATTCAACCAACTGCCAGGAAAAAAAATGATCTTCGGCGACCTCAATGCTCGCCATTTGCGGTGGGGCAGTGTCCGGAGTGACGGGAGGGGAGAGCAGGTGGCTGCAGCTATCCTCAACTCCAACTTGTCTCTTCTGAATGACGGTAGTGCGACTCGAGTGGACGAACGATTTGGCACAGCGTCAGCTATAGATCTTTCTATAGTTGATGCTGCCTTGCTATTAGATTGTAAATTTTCTACATACGACGACTCTCTGGGTAGCGACCATTTTCCGATCTGCATTTCTTATGAGTGTGGCGCCCCAACGGCTACTCCCGAGGTGCGCTACAACCTTAGGAAAGCAGACTGGAGGGCCTACTCAGGAGCCGTTCGTATAGACACCATTGGAGAAGACATCAACACCAAAATGTCACACATAGAACAAGCCATAATACACGCAGCAGATTTAACAATTCCTAAAACTTCTGCAACAACCCACAGGCCTGGAGTTCCATGGTGGACACCAGACTGCCGACGAGTGGTTTTTGAGCGAAATAGGCGATGCCGTTTATTCAATAGAATTCCATCTCTTGAAAACTTAATTGAATATAAAAAAGCTAGAGCAAAGGCTAGGAGGGTTCTCGGGGAGTGCAAGAGAGAGTCTTGGCTGGCATTCGTCTCCACTATTAACAAGGATACCCCTTCCTCTGAGGTATGGTCGGCTATAAACCGGGTCAGATCCAAAGGAGGAAGGACTTTTATCCCACAGGTGAGTAGAGGAGGGCGGCTTCTCGACGAACCCCAGGCCATTGCCAACACCCTAGGCCAGAAGTTCGCAGATGCCAGTAGCTCCACCAATCATGATCCACGCTTCGGCGTGTTCCGTGATCGTGCCGAGCCCGTGCATCTCGACTTCGAGAACGGGGACGAACAGGACTACAATCGAGCATTTTTCCCAGAGGAACTTTCCTTTGCTTTAAATAAGGGCAAGGGCTCTACTCCTGGACCTGACGGTATACGATACGAGATGATTAAGCACCTTGACCAGGGAAACCTGGACAAATTGCTAGAAGTGTACAATGAGATCTGGACGTCCAGAACGTTTCCAAACTCATGGCACTATGCCCATGTCGTACCGATCCCAAAGAGGGACAAATGCCCTACCAACACCAACTCATTCCGTCCGATTTCGCTCACAAACTGTCTGTGTAAGGTCATGGAACGTATGATAAAGCGTAGGCTAATGTATTTTTTGGAAAGTAACAACTTATTGAATGATCGACAGTGTGGTTTCCGCCAAGGTAGAAGCACACTGGATCATTTAATAAGTCTTGAAACTGACATCTCAAAGGCTCTTTGCAGTAAAGAAACACTAATTGCAGTATTCCTAGACATAGAAAAAGCTTTCGACATGACATAGCGGACTGGCCTCATGATGAAGCTCCACGCCTTGGGTCTGAGAGGTAATTTGCCAATTTTCATCAGAAATTTTTTGCAAGACAGGACTTTTTCCGTCAAATTAAAAGGTAACGTAAAATCAGACACATTTGTCCTAGAAAACGGAGTTCCACAAGGCAGCGTTTTGGGCCCAATATTATTCCTTACAATGATTAATGATTTCCTATCACCAGCCCCCAGCTTAAGTGACCTCAAATTCGCCTTGTTTGCTGACGATTGCGCAATCTGGCGCTCCTCTCGGGTCGAGAGACTATCTGCACAAAGGGTGCAGGCCGGCCTAAAAGCCGCTGAACAGTGGGCAATACAATGGGGATTTAGGTTTTCAGTTGAGAAGACAGTAGGAGTAGTCTTCACTAAGAAACGTAACATTAATAATCCAATATTAAAATTAAATGATACTCCTATTAAATTTCAGACTTCAGTAAAATTTCTCGGTGTTCATTTTGACCGGAAATTAACGTGGAAAAACCACATTAACGAACTTGAAAGTAGATGTCTTAAAGTCACAAAGATCCTGAAAGTTTTATCAGGTACTACATGGGGAGCCGATAGGAAATCTTTATTAATGGTGTATAAGACCCTGATCAGATCAAAACTTGATTATGGATGCCAGTTGTATGCTTCTGCATGCGACACCACACTCGCAAAGCTGACCAGAATACAGAACCGATGCCTTCGTCTATGTCTGGGTGCTTACAGGTGTACACGTGTAGGAAAACTAGAGGTGGAGGCCCATGTCCCTCCACTCCACATCAGGAGGGACATGTTGACGCTAAGGTACGAGTTGAGTGCGGCTAGGAGGCGCGGCACAGGCCACCCAGGTTGGTGTGCTGTTGCTAAATTCCGTTTCCTGCAGCTGCGTAGGTCCCCGTCCTCGGTTGTCCGCCTCCAGACCTTGTGCCAGGGCGCTGGTATCCATTTCGAAGACGTTGATAGATACGTTCCACCGTTGTGTCCGCCGTGGGAGATCCCCAACTTCCATGTGGAAACATCGTGGCTTCCAGGAGGGAAGAATGGCCTTCATCCTGAGCTCCTGAAGCAACTTTTCTATCAATTTCTGGAAGGATATAGCGCCTATACTCACGTGTACACCGACGGGTCCAAGACTGACGACAACGTTGGAGCCGGTATCTGGAGCAGAGACGGGGAGTGGAGCTCCCGCCTGCCGCGGCATACAACCATATTCACTGCAGAGATGTTTGCAATAAGTAGAGCCATTGACATTGCAATAACAAGCGATGTCAATGATGCTGCTGTCATTTCAGATTCCATGTCAGCTCTTAAAGCAATTCAAGGTGGTGATACTACCAGCAATGAGATACAGGGCAACATTATTAATAATCTACATGAGTGCGCCAAGAATATTGTGCTGATATGGGTGCCTGGGCATTGCAACATTTGGGGCAATGAACAGGCAGACAAACTAGCAAAAGCAACTGTGGGTCTCAGGGAGACAACCAATGTACCCTGGGAGCGTCAGTCGTGTCTCTCCTTGGGGAAGACATATACAATAGGGAAGTGGCAACTTGATTGGACGAGGTTAGATCTTCACAACAACTGGAAGCCTAACATAGAAAACTGGCTTTCAGCATACAGAAAGAATAGGAGGGAAGAGGTGGTTCTCGCCAGACTAAGGCTGAACTGTACCTATTTGACCCACCTAAAAGCCTATCTTGACAACTCCTTTCCACCTATCTGTGCCACGTGCAACAAAATTCTCTCTATCCGACACATTCTGACGGAGTGCAGCCAGTACGAACCAGAACGCCGGCAGCTGTTGATCCTAGCTGCCGTGCTGACTGTACCCAATATATTGCAAGATGATGTCTCCATAAATGACGCTGTAATAATCTTCCTCAAGGAGACCCATCTTATCGGCATGTTGTGATTGACACACGCATGAACTCTTTTTATATTTATAATATGTACAGTATGTAACCATGCCCTAAAGCAAATAAAAATGAATAAAACAAAAACTTAAACATACAACATGAGAGACACATCACAAACCTTTCCATTACATACAACACGCACATTTACCAAGTTAAACTGACACCCACCAACACATATTCAAACAAAAAGACACGGGCTACAAAAGACAAAAAAAAATAAAATAAAAAAATAATAAAAAAAAATAAAAAAAAATCACAGAGAAACTAGTCACCTGACCGGCCATTTCATCTGGTCTGTCAGTAACTCACTACCATATCACTCACTCATACCATAATTCATCCCAAATAAAACAACAAGAAGAAAGAAGAAACCAAAATACCAAGAACAAGAAGAACACAAGAATAACAAGAAAAGAAGAAACAAGAACATCAGATTAGTTGTAGCAAGACAGAAGACCAAGACTAGAAGAAGAAAGAAGACATCAGCTCCGGCCGAAATAGCCCAAAGGCGAAGTGGCCAGCAATCTCCAGTACCACCACCACCACATTAGTTTAGGGTCGCTATACGTCCGTATTTTCCCGGACATGTCCTCCATTTAGGTCTCGAAATCTTCATCCCCAAGCAATTTTTAAAATTCTTCAAAAGTCCGGAATTTCAGCTTCCATCATTTTCTCCACTGAAAATAAAACATGAAACTGTAATGACGAGAGAGAGACTGAGAGAGAGGGGAGGTGGAAACCGTAGAGATCTCGTTCAGTTTTTGTCAGCTGATAAGTCACGTGTACGCCTGTACGGTGTTGTCAACTTAGCTGTCAAATATTTGATTGATAAGGGGGTGACGAAGAATTTAGTAATCTGCTAATACAAAAAAGTGGTCCAGATTCTTTGAAAAATCAAAGAACATTGAATGCCACTCAGAATTGCTAAGAATTGCACAATTCTTCTTTGCTATATCATCTCACAATGCAAATGTAGAAAGAGTTTTTCATTGATGCAAAGTCAATGGACAAAGGAAAGGAACGAATTAAGTGTTGAAACAATGAAAGGCATTCTGACTGTACAGTACAACTTCCGAGAAACATCTTGCAGTGACTATACCTTTCTAAAGAACAATCAGTCAATACTGAAAAAGATCCGATCTACAGAAAAGTATGCATGGGCATATCAAGTCATACACACACACACACAGTGAGGGAAGAAGACTGCAGTTAAGGGAATGAAGATATTCAGCCTTAAGCAAAGGTAATTTTTTTTTTTACGATTTCTATACGATGAATGTTGTATATTAGCCTACATTAAAAACACAATGCAATACAGTACACCGATACTGATATACATATGTATATATATATATATATATATATATATATATATATATATATATATATATATATATATATATATATATATATGTGTGTGTGTGTGTGTTATGCAAATATGCTAAATTAATTGTCAGGGCTGCTTCAAGGTTACATAGCGCCAATGTGTGTGCCGGGGGGGGGGGGGGGGGCAGGATGTTTTCGGGAACTTCCTCTTTTTTTTAGTGTAAAGATGTGGCAACCCTTTGATTAGTTACAATTATCTAACCTGTATACAAACCTAATATAATAAAACAATACAATAAAACATAATACAATGTAATAAACAAAGTTAATACTTAATAAGGGCTCAGTTGGTGTGGGTGAGTAGTGAGCAAAGTGGCCCGAGCCACCCACGCACCATCCGAAACAACGAATTTTCTAGAAAGAACAGAAACTAATGGCGGACACTCGTAGCATTTACTAAGAGTCGGGGCACTCTAGTTCTTGGTCTCTTTCGCTAGTGCAGCCTATAGTACTGCAGCCAATATACGAGGGACAACAAAACTACCATCAACCTATGAAGAACTATTTCGAATTACTAAAATTTGAGCAGGATTTCTTTAATAGGTATGAGTACTAATAGTTTCCCGAATGATGCAACGTCATGTGTTAGTCAAATCACAAAAGAAAACTGGAAACTGGCGGTGTAAAGCAAATGTGGAGTCCTCGTAAAGATAGAAAAGATGGGGAGAGCAAAGTAACAATACTCCACCACACTAACTTCCACGCTGACACCCTCTCACTTTCTTCAGGAGTCTACCACATAAACAATGAATTGCTGCAATAATTTGATCCACCTGCGAGCTGCCCTGATGGTGCTGACAATACTGGCAGCGTCAACGGTAGTGCCGCTGTTGGTGGTGCTAACAATAAAAATTTATTGGTTGATGTACTGACAACATCGGCAGTTGTTTTTTTTTTATGTTGACAATACTGGCAGTGACAGAAGGAGTACAAGGACAACAACATCCACAGTGAGGGTTTGAAGAGCATATATTTGTAGAGGTGAAAGAATATATGATATTGAGTTGAAAATCTTCTATACACATAAGCATTTTTCGGTTTACTTTAGATGTGAGGTTGGTTGTAAAAATTACGCAGGGCAAAAATTTGGCCATGTTATATTTTATTTTTCTTACCAATTGCAGCCATACTGTGCTGTTGTAATTCTTATTGGTGGATTACAAAAGGCCTATTAATTGCGTGAAAACCCGTTTGAAGATACTGTAATGTTCCATAACTTGCATTAAACATCATACATTCAAGAGTTCCAACTCCGCGCCTAGCCTCCCACCCCCCCCCCCCCCCGCCTCTACCAACCCAACTATTAAACCTCATAATTTGAGCATCGTGGGTTACCACGCCTAAACACTAATCGACTACTTATTCTCTCCCCACACTTCCCCTCCACCATCCCCCACTCCACTCCTCCCACCCCCACCTCTTCCCTTCATCCCTCCCCCAAGACTAACGTCAATCGGACATTCCATTACACCACATTACCTTCCCCTGCATTCCCCAACCCCCTCCCCCTATTCTATCCATGGCGACGAATTGGACTACTGTAATGAACACTCACACAACCGACGACATGGCTCCTCCCCCTTGTATTTAGAGTTACCGGTAGTGTTGTGATAGCACCGAGTATGAACTTATTTAAGACCAGACTTGACCATCACTGGCGTAAGTTTAGATACATTCTGGAACCAGTGAATATTCTTTGCAAAAAATAAATTTCAAATGAATTATATACAGGAGATAAGTATGTCATAGCTGAAAATTGTCAAAGAAACATGTAAAGCAGTGGAAAACCATATATTTTGATTATCGGCAAGGCTAACTACCTATAAACATTTAATATTTAACGATTAGCAAAAGTCCTGGGAAAATGAACAAACAAGTCATAAGCTAAAAATGATCAAATCATCAGTTTATCCTTGGTCACCATCAAAACAATCCTCTCGACATCACGAAACTATTCTGAATCGTCTAAGAATTGGGCATACGCGATTGACGTGATTGACGCAATGCGTCACGGTATCGAATAATGTGCTTCACTAACCCTACAATGTAAGATATTTTAGCAGAGACCCCCAAATTTTCCCTAAGTTCAGTTTTGACCTTTTTGAAAAACTGTAATCTCCTCCAAACAATATAACACTAAATTATAGAAACACAAATATATGTTAACTAATCCCTCTGGCCAGCCCTACGAGAGACTCAAATGGGTGTCAGTGGTCTGGTTAAACTAAATCTTGATGATGATGTTGATGATTATCGGCGAATGTTCACTCTACAGTCGCAGGAGTGGTGGTGGAGGTTTGGGGGGGGGGGGGGATCCACTTGCAGTTCACTATGATTACATGAAATAGGAAGGGTTTCTTGGGCAGATGATCCAAAAAGATTTACCAAAACGTTTTCAGAGTAATAATGCTTAACCTAGGTGTTACTAATACCATTAATTTACTCTAGTATATAAAAGCCTGCATCAGTTACCACAACATAATATTACTCTGCCATTCAGATATGCCTGCAATCGTCGGCAGTGATTGCTTAGCGAGGCCAAATTATCGGGATGTGGAGAGCCGGGGGCAACTGTGCCGAACATTGCTCTCGAAGTGGGGAGGAGTACCAAGACGATTAGGAGGTGGATCCACCGGGAGGAAGAGGGCTCAGTGGAGACGAAGCCTCGAAGCGGGAGGCCACGAGTAACGTCGGCAAGGATGGACGAAGTGATCGTGGCAGCTGCAACGGCATATCCAATGTGAACATTAATGGAGCATACAAGAAATCTGGGCCTCAACTGCCATCACATGACGACGAGACACCGACTTCATGAAGCCTGGATCGACTGCCATATTCCAGCTCACAAAGGGTGGCTAACACCTACTCACAAGGAGTGTCGACTCGGCTTTGCATTGGAACACCTTCCACATAGAGAAGAATACTGGAGAACCATTATAGTTACCGATGAAACGGTGTTCAGGTCAGTGGGAGCCGAAGCAAGGCAGTGCTGGCGGCCCCCCCAACACACGCTACCATGAGAAACACATTCAACATCGCGCAGTGAGTGGTAGGGTGTCAGTGTCATTCTGGGGGTGGATGTGGGCACATGGGCCAGGTGAACTGGTCAAGATCAATGGCCGTTTCACTGGTGAGCAGTCTGTAGACATCCTGGAGCAAGTGCTAATTCCTATGGCAGTTCCAGCCCCCCATGCTATCAGGCTAGTTCATGACAACAGTCCCATTCATACTAACAACATAGTGAAGGACTACCTCAAGCATCACCCTGAAATTGAGGTCTTCGACTGGCCAACACTATGATGTAATATTAATCTGATTGAACATATTTGGGCCATGATGAAACGCGATTGGGATATTGGGGAGCAGCGAACCTGTGCAGCAATAGAGGCCAAAGCTTACGACGTGTGGAAGAGTATACGTCGACGACCAGGGGTGTGCCTGAAGCTGGTCGACTCCATCCCTAATCGCCTTGATGAAGTCCTGAATGCAATGGGTGGCTGGACCAAATACTAAGATTTGTGTATTGGTATATTGTTTGGATTTTAGTAGTGTTTGCAAATGCAATTAATATATATTAACTCCTCTCCAGTGTTATCTTAAATCCATGTCCTTAATGATGTCTTAAACTATATCCCATGAAAATTAATAACAAAGTAACTTAACAGCCACAAATTATGTATTGTGTGGTATACAATGATCTGTATTTTTTTTTTTTTTTTTTTTTTTTTTTAGGTTAAGGTGGGGAAAGGATGGAAGGCATGCTGGGGCTCGAGGCACAGCCAGACATGAGGGATGGAGAAGTCACAACATATAGTCGTGGGGGGAAAGGTTGGAAAAGATGTTTAATGAGTTAAACAGAGGGGGACGACACCCCTTGTTTTACATATTACAGAGTTTGTTGGCTAACTAAGCTAACCTAGGATTTAGAATGAGGTTGCACAATGGTTATTTTAGTAGACAATGACTAAATTGATTTTACAATTACAAGTTTATTAACATCTTATACTGTATTACGTTATGGACTCACTTGATTGTGACTTCTTAAATGTGAATTTATATCATCTAAGCTTTAATCTAAGGTGGATCACTGTGGCGGACATAGATGGGTCGCGGGTTGGGTTGTTGTAGTGCGGGCGGACTCCAGGGCCACCAGGCGTGGGGTCTCCCTCCGTTGATGTCTTCCCCGCGTAGGTGGTCTGGGCTGTGAGGGTCGTCCAGGAGCTTGTCCCAAACCTTCTTCCCTAGGCGATGGAACCTGAAGTTGAGGGCCACTGTTATATTTCTTAGGTGGATTGTTTCCACTGTCTCCTGGTAGGGTGGCGCTTGGCCACTGGCTGACCTCAAACACTTGTTTTGGAAGCTCTGTAGTTGTTGTAGTTTAGTCTTCCCGAGTGTGACGAGCGGTATAGATGGGTACTCCAACACAGGCCTCACCAGCGCCTTGTACAGGTGAACTTGTATCTTTTCAGGCATCAATTTAAAACGTTTTAATTTGGCTGCGGCGGCTTTGGCTTTATTTAGTCTGTCCTTCACGTGGGGAATGATGCCCGTCCGAGAAATGATGAGGCCGAGCAACCTGCCTTGTTTAGAATACTCAATCTCTTCGTCGTCGATCATCAATGAGGCCGGCTTGAATTTGGCTATGGGTATGACCTCAAATTTCGTTTTGTTTATATTTATTTTCCATTTATGTTCATACTCTGAGATCTCCTCTATTGCCCGAGCAGTGAGTCGCGCATTCCTTGCTGTGGACCTTCCTGGGCAGGTGACGATCTGTGTTACATCGTCGGCATACATGACGTACTCGCTGCCGACGATTGGGGGGTGGCAGGTCAGCCGTGTAGAGTGTGTAAAGGGTTGGTAAGAGACAAGAGCCCTGAGGCACGCCGCTCGATAGTGAGAATTCTTCTCCAAAATGTTCTTGCATCTTGATTTTGGCTCTGCGGTCCATAATGAAGTTGCACAGCAGGCGCGTCAGATTTTCGGGTAGCCCCAGTTGTATGATCTTATACTGCAGCCCTGCGTGCCAAACTTTGTGAAACGCCTTGCTGACATCCCTCAGTATTATATTGCACTGCAGGCGGCCAGTCATGGCATTGGCGATCTGCTCGTTGGCCTGAGCTATGGCGGTGGATGTGCCTCGGTACTGGCGGAAGCCGAACTGACGGGGATTATGCACGTCTTCGTCCTCCAGATACATCCGCAATCGCTTGTTGACTATTTTTTCGAAGATTTTGGCAGGTACCTCTAGCAGCGATATTGGTCGAAAGTTTTCGACTTTGTTTGGAGGCTTCCCTGCTTTTGGTATGAGGCGAATAACGGCGATTTTGAACATCTTAAGGAAGTATCCAGAGGCGAGGCAGGCGTTGCATGTATGAGCAAGCCTCTCTATCATGTTGTCGGAGAGTTGAGCCAGGATCTTCTTGTTAATGTGACTTTGACCAAGTGATTTGTTTTTAAACCCTTTTATGACGGCTGACACATCTGCAGGAACTATGCGCTCCGTCAGGTAGCTTCCGTCCACCAGTCTGGTGAAGTCAGTCCGTGGGAGCGGCTGGAGCAGGTGCTGATGGTCCTGCAACTGACCTAAAATGTCCTCCTCAAACTCCCTGTCGAAGCCTTCGTTCTCCTGTTCACTAATGGTAAAGATCTTTCGAAAATATCGCCGATGTAGTTGTTCTTGGTTTTCTTCCACGAATTTTTTTCCGTTGTTTTGGTTGAGCAGGTAAGGGACCGTGCTAGAGGTGGAACCCATCAGTATCTTGATCCCTTTCCAGAATGCAGCAGAATCGCGGTAAATGTTGGCTGCCTCCCACACCAAGGCGGCTCACTTTTGTTCATGTAGACGTTTGCTCTCGTGCTAGATGTCCGTCTGTAGCTCTCGGTATCGGTCTCTCAGCTCTTGCGTCCACCCGCGGATACTGGCTAGCTGTCTCACGTGAGCGTACTGGACACTGAGCTGCCTCAGCTGGTGACTAGTGTGAGGATGGGGAATGGTCCTGTAACTGGTGGTCGAGCTGTTGTTGTCCATCTCCGTCTTCATATCCGTATACCATTGTTTGACCGCGTCGTCGATGTCATTGGGGCTGGCTTCTTCCAGGTTTCTCCCCTGCTTGAGACTGAGAGACTCCTTGAAGGAGTCTCAGTCTGCCCGTTTGAGGTTTGACCTGATGTTGGCGGGGATCATAATGGGATTGGATGAGAGCGTCACGACGACTGGCAGGTGATCACTGGTACTGATGGGTCCGGCGGTAACGTGCCTGTTCAGGATGGCCTCGTTGTTTGAGAGGATTATGTCGGGTGTTGTGGCACTGGCACGTCTGATCAATGTCGGGAAATCTGGCCCGAGGTGTCGCAGTTTTCCCCATCTGATGTTGTCATACAGCGCCACACCGACGTTGTTCTCATTACCGTGTCCTTGTATGGCGTGGGGCGCATTTAAGTCCCCTATGATGTATGTTGGTTTTCTGTGGCGTAGCAACTGGTTTAGGTCTTGTTCGGGTAAGTAAGGACGTCTGGGAGGTAGGTACATTGTGCATATGATAACAGGTCCCCTAGTTGTCTCCACCTGCACTCCCATAACTGAATCCTCGAAGTCTGGCAACTCTCTGTGACTCAGCCGTGACCTGACGGCACACAGCGACACATCGTTCAGCTCACCCGTCATGTTCCTCTGGTACACAGTGTAGCCAAAAATTTTCAGCTTAGTTTCGTCCTTTATACCCGTACTGTTTAACAAAATGATGTCTGGGTCTAATTGATAGTATAAGTTAGACAGTTCGTTACGTCTATTAAGGGACCAGTGTAGGACATTATGTTGGACAATTTTCATCCTGCTAACGACTGCCATTTCTGAGACTGGAGCTTGGGGCGTCGCTTGGAGTGTTTGCTCGGCTTCTGCCATTTCTAGGGGGACGGAACTTCTTAGCAGAACCTTCGGACATCTGCTTGTCGAACTTCTCGTCACCCGTGTGCAGGAAGGTGTTCAGGTGCTGGGCCTGCGTGTCGTAGTAATCAACTGACGCTGCAGCTCGAGGGTCTTGTTCCTCTGTGGAGTGAGTCGTCATCATCTGGTCGCAACCATTGACTGTGGTTGCAGTCCGACGGTCAATGTCGTCGCTGGGAGTGCATGTAATGGGATCGCGGGCATTTACGGTGTCGTTGGAGCTGTGATCCCAGGGGGACTGACTGGCCACGTCGGGATTGCGGTTATACTGACTTTTGCCTAAGTCAAGGAGATCATGGTCTATTTCTGGCGTGGGTTGAGGTCGTCGATAAATCGTTGAATGGGTTACTGCCTTAAGGATTTCTTTTGAAGGGACTTTGTCGCTTATTTCAACAGGTGCAATGTTGTTCCTGGTTCGTGTCTCGTTGAGGTGTTTCGAGAATGAACCTGGATGAACCATGTTCATGTGATGGGCATGCAGGTAAGACAAGTATATAGTGGTGGCTTTGGACTCGTCCAGCTGTGGAGAGGAGACGCTCCTGATGCTCTCGGCCACTGCGTCCCTCATGGCGCCCAGTGACTCAGTAACTGCCTGTTTTATTGAGTCCTTGATGGTTCTTATCTCTGATTGCAGGACTTCCATGGTCTCGCTGACATTGTTGAGCTTTTGGGAGTCTGCTTGAGTTTCTTTTAGAGCTTCTTTTAGGGTTTGGCTGTAAGCCATGATCGTCGACTGAGTGGTCCTTTCTATGGTGTTAGAAATTTCCTTGGTTTCTTTTTGTTTGGTTATTTCGGTTAGTTTCTTCTCTGTTTCTTGAAATACCTGTTTCCTGACCAGGCAGGTGGCAGAGAAGGTCCTGTGGTCACCCTCGCAGACGACACATTTTTTTATGGTGCTACGGCAGTCTTTGTAGAAGTGCTGATCAGATGAACACTCAGAGCATATGACCCCTTGCATGGGGCAGTTCTTGGTCATGTGGTCATTGTATTTATAGAACTTCAACATTGTTGGATGGACGTATACTTTTCATATTCTATTTGGTGTGATGAGATGGAAGTGCCATATGCATAGAGCCCCTTCTCCTTCATTCTTTTGGCATCCGTTGTGTCTGCAAAACGAACCTTGATTATATTATGGGCATACATAGGATACACCTCCACAACCTTGACATTGTTTTGCTTTTGTATTTCATCTCTTATTTCTTCTGCGTTATTTTCCACTACATCTTTGTCCAACTTCTTACATACAAGGGTGAGCTTGGCGCCGTATTCCCGTGGGACAATGACCTCGTAACTGTTGGTTTTCATTTTGTCCATGGCACTAGACTTAAGTAGTTTATCAGCATCTTCATCTGTTTCTGTGAGGATTATGTAACCATCTCTCAGATCCACAAGTCTATACATTCTCACCCTTAGGTCGCTCAATAGCCTTTTTAGTATGACACGTCGTGGAATGTGTTGTCTTATATCACAATATAATTATATAGTTACAATTGCTACCATCATTGAAATGCTCTTGATGTTCAGCACACAATAGTAACGGTAACTGAGCACACTCCAAAATATATGAAGCCTGCATATTGTGGTGGGGTGTTTAAACACTGGCACTTGGAAGAATTGGAAGTCACCTAGATTAAGTCTGAATACTATTTTACAATACTGATAACTTTTTCACTCCACTCTTTTTATATATAATTATATAATATATATAGTATATAATTATATAATATTGCATATTATCACAAATATTTATTAAGCAAAGGATGGGTGGAATATAAAGAGATATTACCATAATCTCTTTGTCGGAATAACAACAAAATTGCGACGTGGTCGCTGAGTAAAACCAGCTGACCAAGGCCCTTCACCCTGATCCTTGCATATTTCACATTTATCCTTAATATATTACATTCTTTAAATTATTTATCATTGTGACCTGAGCGGCAATAAGCAACCAGGGGCCGGATACTCAAAAACATTTATGGGACTGTATGTCTTTGTTTACCCCGTAACTGGACTTACAGTCTCAGATCGGTATACTCAAAACACAGATGGTATACTCAAAACCAATATTTGACATCGAACAACGTAAGTTAACGCAAGTAACTTACACCAGCTCCCGAGGTCGTGTAACACTCTCAACCCGGATGTAGTAGTGACTAATTCCCGATTATATAGAAAATAATAATAATATATTTTGTAATAATGCTTGTTAGACTTGTTTTATCATAGAATAATGAATAAAATGTTTTGTACATCAACATACTGAAATATAATATTTCACTTCGTCTTTTTCGTAACTTTTTTGTTGTATAATAAGCTGCTTGAGTGTTTGTATTTGTCGCAGTTTGGAAGAGACGCATCTTTTGTCTTCTTACACATTATAAAGTATTTCTTACCAAAATAGAAGGTTTGTATTGTTCACACTTAGGGTAAAAATATGTTTTATGACTGAGTAAACTTGCAGATAGAACTTATTAATGTAGTATAGCCGTAAATATCCCTCAGTAATGAAAGCCAAATATGAGGTCAAGTGAACATTCCTGCCAAGACTTCGCCTTGTTTTTCTAATATTTTCTTATGTGTATGGCTTATGATAACATGAAAGGCTATAAATTTCCATAGGCTAGCGAAAATTAAATGGTATTAGGTGTAAAATATGGATTGCAATTAACTTGATTAATAGGTGCCTATATAACTGCTTTTTCAGTCTTAGGCAAATAAATGTTTAAACATGGGGCCTACTTAATTTAGTTAGAACATGAGGATTATTTAAATAAGAAATTATACTAATAGGGTATAGGTTAGATAGGTTTGGTTATGTTATGTTATGTTATGGTATGTTAGGTTAGAGAATGTGTACATGGTTTTTGGTGAGCGTCAGGCCGTCAGTGAGACACTTTTTGTAGCAGCTACCTTAGGCCTAGTTCCAGACTTTTCTTGAACAGTATCATAGGTAGAGTATTAATTTAAGAAAATTTACGGCTAATCCGATATATTTTCAGGTTTTAAATTATTGTTTTTTGTATGAACTTGAAGACAATTCAGACCAAATGTTCCCAACATTGAAAGGAAAACACTAGGGTCTAGGCTAAATGAGTAATTTAAGAGAAGTGATTTGTCATTTAGGTTAGGCAAGGCTATACTATCATTAACCAATTTATTTGAGTTTGCCCAGAATAAGGCTATCTTAGTATAGCTTATGTGTCTTGTCACAGGCCAACATTATGCAAGGGATTATTTACCCAAATTCTAGTGGGGTAAAACACCAAATACTGTGAGATCTCTGTTAGCCGGAACAATTGGTGAAGAGCACTACCGTGAATGAATGAATGAGTGTTTTCCCGTTAACGAGACAGTTATCACAAATCAAGAAAATATCCCTCATCCCCAGAATGTTTATGGTAATGGAAAAATTTTCTCGGTAGTTCCTGCAATTGCCCATTACATCATCTCTCGAACCCGGAAATATATCCCCCATCTCCGGAATTTTCTCGGTTATCTGGGAAACTTTCCTCATAGTTTTCAGGAAAATGTGCCTCTCTGAAAGTCATTTACCTAAGCCGTAAGTTTCCTGCAAAATCATGCTTTGGGAATTAATTTTAGATAAAATTTCAATTACGGCTTTCAGAAAGTTCCGGGTTTCAAGGATTCCGGCTAACGGAGAAGGCTGCTGTTCCTACCAGAAATCAGTTTCAAATGCGAGTATGTGACAGACTTTGAGGCAAGAGGATGTCTTTTAAATGCTTTTAACACCCTTACTTACTTGAATAATGAACAATTTTTTTCAATTTTAAATGAATACAGAGATTTTAACGCATTGTGCATTTTTCAGTATTTTACCCCCAAGAGCCAGGCAAAACCTTAAGGCTGTAATTTTTGTTTTTCACAGGCATAACCCTTCAATTCTAGGCCTAATGATAAAACTTTGAATTAGTTAGTATCAACATAAAAACAATACTGTAACAAACTTCTAAACCATTGCATAATTTTTTGTCCTGCAGATTGATCCAGTAACACTTGGACCTCATTTTCCAGTTACCCTGCAATGGATCTTGTTGTAGCTTATCTGCATGATCGAGCTTTACGACGTGAACGAAGGTATCGGGACCCTTTGGATCCCAAAAATATAAGCGTTGAAAATCTAATTAGATATAGGTTTCCTCGATGTGAAATTCTAAGACTGTGTTAAGATTTAGATCCATTTTTAAGGCATAGAACGAGAAGATCTCATGCTGTTCCCATACACACGCAAGTGTTAGTTGCCTTAAGATTTTATGCCAATGGAACCTTTCAACATGTACTTAGTGATACAGCTGAAGCTGTAGCAGGGACAGGCCAAGCAGTCCGAGCCAATGTAGTCCGTAATTGGTTTACTTGATGAATTAAAATCAAATATCAATTCACCAACACAATTTTCCTCTATGTTTAAATAGTACTTTTTAGTGCAGTATACAGAGGTAATGCGAATAAAGCGTACATTGATTTAACTTTTATTTTCAATTTTCTGTACATAAATAAATAAACTTCTTTATATAAATTAAATGGCTTTCTTTTACCTTAATATATGTACCATATCCTTGAGCAAATTTGATTCCAATACAGTATACTTTTAATACTACTAAATACCAAAGGCACTACAGTTTGTGAAACAAAAAATCCCTTATATAAGACATATTTGAGAAATTGAAACAATAAAAAAATATTGCTACGGTTTGCATCTTAAACTACCGTACACAATTTGACATGGGTCACCGCATCGTTGTGAAATAACACAACTACTGTTATTTGTTGCCATTTTTTAGATTTAAGAATGGAATACAGTATAATTTTCATATGTCTAGAATTACCTGCATCAATACCCGTAAATAAAAAGAAACTTATAACCCAATACTGTACTACTACAAGTAATAAAGAAAAAATAGAACACAGTACTCTTT
Organism: Homarus gammarus; assembly: GCA_958450375.1. Taxonomy (NCBI): domain Eukaryota; kingdom Metazoa; phylum Arthropoda; class Malacostraca; order Decapoda; family Nephropidae; genus Homarus; species Homarus gammarus. The sequence continues at coordinate 1,245,591 of CAUDMG010002248.1, read as the reverse complement.
GCTGTTAAGCTATAAAATGTAACATGAGACAGCACATCCTTATGAAAGAACCAATGCAACAACTTGCGCTTTGGAGACTAATGTGTGTTAAATAGCAGCGATTACAGTAGGCTGTTGGTGAATTTGCACCATTATTTCTGTTTCAACCTACTTGAATCATACTTCGCAAACTACAAACTAATAAATAAAACTCGTTGAACTGGAAATTGACTACGTCTTACAAAATAAAGGAACCTTTAAAAAATAAGTACATGAGCCTCTTTTCAAACATATAATTTTGAGTGTGGTAGGAACTTTTACCCAAAACCTGGGTAAACATTACCCGTAGTAGCACTGCAACCCATGTTATTAGTTGACAAATGTGTGTCTTTCACTTAACTTCGTGATTTTAATGAACTTATGGAGAGCTAAATATTCCTGTTACATTTTCATGACTAGTAAAGGCTGCAAGTGAAAGTTACACAATTTTTTAACATGCGGTCTTCCTTCATAACAATCACTCAAAGGAAAATTTATAATAAGGGTTTGATGACTTTTCAACTACGCTATTATCACATTTACCAAAAGTAAAGGACTTACCTAAGTAAACAACTACATATACACAGCATCATTGGATAGGATTTTTCGACTGCATAACTTTTGCAATGCATAGCATTGCAGATGCAATGCACTCTGTGTGAGCTACAAGCTGTAAAAAACTGTCCCTCATTTGTGTTTGAACACGAAGCATCTCTCGAAGAAGATCTTCATCTTTTCGGGCAGAAGAGGTTCGTGGCCTCCTGCCACTACTGTTCGTACTTGGCATTGGAGATGAATCCATTTCATCAGTGTAATCACCAGTTACAGTTGACCTAACAGCTGTGGCAGAAGGGGTACTAGACCTACTTCGCTGTTCCTTGGTAGCAGCAATAGGTTGACGAGTATTGCTTGAACTACATGTTTCTACCTCATATGTTCCGGATGATGAAAATCCAGGAATGTTTGTAGGTGCTGAAATTTCAGGTTCTAAATGCACAATGGGTACTGTGATATCATGTTCCTGTATATCCTCATTCAGAATGAGGGTTATAGAATCATCTTTCTCTTGAACGGGCCGAAACATAAATTCCTCTCGGAAACAACTACCGGTAGCTGTAAACCTAGCTCCTGAGGGTCCGGGGGTTGGTTCTCTTTCTTCTTCTGGAAAGAAATGTAGTATAATAGGTTGATTGAAGTCTATGTTAAGAGTATAATTAAAATATTACACTGTATTTCCAAATATACAAAGGCTTTTAGGAAAAATAATGGTTTGAAAAATAGTGTTGACCATCTAAATATATTTGTTTAAAATATTTTTAAATCTAAATATCAACTAGGCGTTAAATTTCTTATATTTGCACTTCTCAATTTTGTCCATTAACATACGAGTTATAAAAACATTTAATATATAAATTAGGGAAGCAATAAACAAGCTAGAAATGAAACCAACTTACTAGTGTCGTTATTTTTCAAAATTATATAAAAAAATCAGTATACTGTACAGTATTTCCAAATCAAGATGTGAAAAAATGTCTCCAAAAGTTTTTTTTAAAATAAAAACAAGGTGTTACGAGTTGGGGATTTAGAATATAGTTATACGTCTACCCAGATCCCAACAGGTAACAACAAAAAAAAAAACAGACAATCGGACTAAAAAAAGGGTAGACAAAGGATGCGAGTTTTCGTTGTATATAATAAAGTACCATAAATTCCTTAACAAAATATTCAGCTTATACACTACCCTTAACCAAACTTAACCTAAACACGAACAGTATATACATAGTAATAAAACATAAAACAATAGTGAAGCAATGTGGAGGGGGAAGAGGCAATACAAGATTACAAATACTTAAGTGAGGAGCTGAGATGGCTGACGAGCAAGGCTGAGTATGGTAGAAGACGGTAAATAGTCACTGTGCCGTAGGTTTCCAGGATAGGTGATCCTGTGGTCGCTTCCCAGAGTGAAGTGTGTCCTCTCCTCGAATTGGAGCTGACAAAGTAGACTGAGGCGGAAGTGACGCAACAACCAGGATATGGAGAAGGGAAACCCGGGAGTGGTAACTAAGACGAGCCATACTCGTGTTTCGTCCCTAGATGGCGTTGCTCGTGGTGCTGGGTAGGTAGATGAAGACAATCGGTGGAGGGGTTCGTAACACACCCCCCCTCCAAAGACCTTCGTAGCGCGGGCGCGAAGGAGGTGATCACCTGGTGCGTCTGGAGAGTAGCTGCTACATTTCCACTGGAGCTCGGGATAAGGAGTCTGCAATCAGGTTTTCCACCCCCTTTATGAGCCGGACAAAAAGATTATACGGCTGGGTGAGGAGAGCCCAGCGGAGGATTCGCTGGTTGGAGGTCTTGTTGGTTTGGATGAACGTGAGTGGGTTATGGTCGGTGAAGACCAGGGTTGTTTGTGGGCAAGACTGGAGGTAACATTCAAACTTCTTTATTGCCAACACCAGAGCCAGGGCCTCCTTCTCTATGGTCGAGTAGTTGGTCTGATGTTTTTTCAACTTGGCGGAGTAATATGCCACAGGGTGAAGGACATCAGTGGTTGGGTCGGGTTGTAGGAGCACAGCCCCCACTCCGACACCACTAGCGTCGATTTGCAGATGGAAGGGCAAGGTGTAGTCAGGGGGGTGGACTACAGGCTTAGAGGCAAGGAAGGCTTTGAGGCGGTGGAAAGACTGGTCGCACTTCTGGTTCCAGATGTAAGGGACCGCAGAACTGGTAAGGTCTGTGAGGGGTCCGGCCACGCTGGAGAAGTTACTGCAGGACCGACGGTAGTAGCCGCACATCCCCAGGAAGCGCATGAGTTCCTTCCTCGTCCTTGGAGTGGGGAAGGACAAGATGGCTTCAACGTTTGCGTCCTTGGGTCTCACCATACCATGCCCAACGATATGTCCCAGGTAAGTCACCGAGGCCCGGCCAAAAGCAGATTTAGCCAGGTTTATGGTGAATCCAGTCTCTTGCAGTCGTGCAAACAGTATCTCCAAACGCACCAGATGTTCGTCCCAGCTGTCCGACACCACCACCAGGTCATCCAGGTAGGCGAACGTCCCACCTAGGTCTTGAATAAGGTAGTTTATGGCCCTCTGGAATGTGGCCGGAGCATTAGAAAAGCCAAACGCCATAACCAAATATTGAAAAAGACCAAATGGAGTTATAAATGCCGAGATTATTTTTGCCCTATCCGTGAGTCCTACTTGATAATATCCTTTCAACAGGTCTATGGTACTGATAAATTGGGCACAGCCTATGCTGTCTATTATATCTTCAATCAAAGGTAAAGGGTAGGAGTCTGAGACAGTGACCTGGTTCACTTTACGATAATCTGTACAGAAACGAAAGGTGCCATCGGGTTTTGGAATGAGAAGGCAAGGTGAAGCCCAGGGGGAGGTACTAGGCTCAGCTAAGTTATGCTTTAACAAAAAATCTACCTCCTTTTTCATAATCGATTTTTTTTGTGGACTTAGACGATATGCTGATTGCCTAATGGGTTGTACATCATCTGAGATTAGTTTAATATCATGTTTAAGTATATTGCAAAACCCTGGGAGGTCTGACGTGACTTTAGGAAATGTTGATAATAACTTAGCGAGATCTTTTGCTCGAGATGGATTCAGAACAGAAAAATACTCATCCAAATTGTTGAGTATGTGACTGTTAGCAGGGTTCTCTTTAGGTAGAGGGAAGTCTAAATTCTCCAATAGGTCCATGTCATCTGTCTCCGGCTCCGGCCCTGACAAAGCCGTATGCAATACAGGTAGGCTTACAGCCTCTGGGATGTCTTCCTCTGACTGTCTGGAATGGTAAAGTTTCATGAGATTAATGTGAACAAGTTGTGAATCTTTTCTGCGATCAGGAGTATGGACTATATAGTTGAGAGGAGATAGTTTATTAGCAACTATATAGGGACCAGTAAACTTGCTTTTAAGGGGAGAAGCCTCAGGATAACGTGTACTGGTATCCATAACTGTGAGCAGGAATTGATTTCCCTTCTTTGTCTTTGGTAATGGGCCCACACAATCCACAACAATCTTTTCAAATGGGGTAGAAAATACTGGGATGGGCTTAATGGGAGCTGCTGGTATACTTTCATTTGGTTTTCCTACCATTTGACAAATATGACAAGATTTTAGGTATTGTGACACATCCTTCCTAAGTCCAGGCCAGTAATAGTGTTGGAGGAGCTTTTTATATGTTTTCAGGATTCCCAAATGTCCTGAAATACCATCATGGGCAAGGGCAATTAATGCTGGTCTGACTGAAGCTGGAATTACCACTTGATGTATTTCAGACCACGTGTCTAGATGGGCAAGCTCAGGGGGCCTATAGGCCCTCATCAAAACCCCTTCATGATAATAAAAACACGGAAGGGTGTTAAAATCTTTACCCTCAACTGCTGCATGATGAAGTTTATTCAAAGATGGATCAGATTGTTGGGCTTTAACGAGCTCACCCTTACTAATCGTCTTATTGTACAGATCTTCTGTGGGTAGGAAGATATTGGAGGTGGTTTTAGATGAAGAGAGCCCATTCCGCACACTCTGTGACCGGGTGACAGCACAAGATGGGAAAAGATGAGGAATAGTTTCTTTAAGGTCAGTGGTGGAGTTGACAGGTAAGGGAGAGTCGACTGTCTTTATGTTGGGAACCACTAGATCTCCTACCAAGTCATTACCCAATAATAAATGAATGCCGCACACAGGCATTGGGTCTTTCCTAATGGCTATTTGCACTTCCCCAGTAATCAAGGGACATTGGAGGTGCACTTTAGCTAAAGGATAGGAAGAATGGGACGAGAGATCTGAAATTAGAACACTCATTTGTAAATGCGGTAGATATATCAGGAATGACGTTAAACAGGAGGATAGATTGTGCTGCGCCCGTATCACGTAGTATACGAATAGGGAAAGAACGAGACCCCTCTATGATTGAAATTTTTCCCTCATAGGTGAATGAAGAGAAGAGATCCTGATGGGGTCTTTCCACATTGGCATTTGCTATTGGTTTGGATTTGGGATCCAGGGAACTACTTTTAGCAATTCGACACTTTGGGTGTTTACAAGTCTGGATCGTATGGCCTGGGATTTTACAGTAAGAGCAAGTAAGCTTGGTTGCATCGGGGGGAGTAGGTGTGGGACCTTTCGACCTACCACTCACGTTCCCAAGGTTATCATCAGAGGAGGACCTAACATGTCGGGAAGTACCACGTTCTCTACTGCCCAGTGACTCCACCAACAAAGCATACGCATCAGCCAGCTCAGCAGCACGCCCTAAATTAACCTCTCCACGCTCCTCCACATGCTTCAAGATGTGAAATGGTATCTTGCTTTTCCACTCCTCCAGGACTACCAAATTTAACAAATCCTGAAATGTGGAGGTCTCTGTAGCCTCTAACCACTTCTTAAAAAACCTAAGCTTTTCTTGAGCAAACTCAACAAATGTGTGTGAAAATGGTTTGGTTAGTTTACGAAACTTCTGCCGGTATCCATCTGGCGTGATAGCATAAGAGGTGAGGATATTCTTTTTTACGTTATCATAGTCATCAGTCTGGTCTAAACAGTTATAAACTCTACGAGCCTTACCATATAATTTAGGAACTAACACTGACACCCACTGGTCCTTGGGCCACTCATTCTTCGCGGCTATTTTCTCAAAAGTCCTAAATGACCCGTCCATATCGGATTCATCAAACCCGGGAACAAGGGAAGAAGCAGTAGCAGGGTTAAAAGCAGCTAGTTTCTCTCTTAATGCCACTTCTTTTGATTTAAACTCCGATGTTAAAGTGACTTCTGTCTCTCTCACCTGTAGTTCTTTCAGTTTAACCGCCTGCACCAACTCGGCCTGTTCCATCCTTTCCTCATGCTCCAACTTGGCCTGTTCCGACATTCCCTCATGCTCCAACTTGGCCTGTTCCAACCTTCCCTCATGCTCCAACTTGGCCTCCAACTTGGCCTGTTCCAACTTGGCCTGTTCCAACTTTTCCTCCTGCTCCAACTTGGCCTGTTCCAACTCGAGTTCTTTCATTTTGATTTGGAACTCGAACCTAGCTCGTTCTAGTTCTAAGGCGCCTATTCGTTGTGTTTCTTCTTGAGGGCTAGCCAGACCTGAGGCAACTTCTGAGTGAGGAGGGGTGGTGGATAGTGGTTGAAGTTTCTTGGACATGGGCGTTAATCTGTCAACAGCGGATTCTTTTAAAACTTCTTGTTGAACCAACACTTCAATCACATGATTTTTTAACATTTCCTTAGTCAGTTGCTGTGAAAATGGGATATTGTAATAGTTGGCTATTTCTTTCCATTCTTTCTTCAGGATATTAACACGTAATTTAGCTACGGAAGGATTTTCAATAAAATCCTGAAGATCAAAACCTGAGGTGGCCATTGTTAATAAAAATAGGATAAATTAACTAATGGTCAAAAGCTAAGATAAGTGGATAACCCTAGAAAATATCACGGCAGTGGATAACCAGAAAGTCCCGGAAACTAACCAAGTTATACCTAGGGAAATTACACTTATGATTATTGTTCTTCCGAGAAGATCCTTAGATAAGGACAAGAGACTTGAAAGAGGTAGGGCGTATTACGGCATTAATATAAAGATCCGGATTAACAACCCTGATATACTTGAAAGAGGTAGGGCGTATTACGGCATTAATATAAAGATCCGGATTAACAACCCTGATATACTTGAAAGAGGTAGGGCGTATTACGGCATTAATATAAAGATCCGGATTAACAACCCTGATATACTTGAAAGAGGTAGGGCGTATTACGGCATTTAAATACAGATCCGGATTAACAGCCCTGAATGAGATAATGAGAAGAACAATAATTGAGGCTTTATAATTATGGGGTCCTGGTAGAGCGAGGCGTCCCAAGATATCACTTCACTCTAAACTAGTAACTATGGAACAGCCTACTCTGGAGTGAGGGTACGGCATTAAACAGATCCGGATTCTTCCCTACACTCGATAAGACTTACCACACGACTGCCACGTGTAATAACAGGTAAGCCTTATGACACTTGGAACCTATTATCCTACGTCTGTCACTCTTACTATACGGTAATACCAATATATGCACACACATATGAAGGAAACTTTAAACCACCGTAAAGCAATTGTAAACAGAAATGACTGGGAGGGGTAATTAACACTGAGTAACAAGGGAGGAAGGAATATGGTACTTAAGGTCGTGTCCTGTCACGGTCGCCATTTGTTACGAGTTGGGGATTTAGAATATAGTTATACGTCTACCCAGATCCCAACAGGTAACAACAAAAAAAAACAAAGACAATCGGACTAAAAAAAGGGTAGACAAAGGATGCGAGTTTTCGTTGTATATAATAAAGTACCATAAATTCCTTAACAAAATATTCAGCTTATACACTACCCTTAACCAAACTTAACCTAAACACGAACAGTATATACATAGTAATAAAACATAAAACAACAGTGAAGCAATGTGGAGGGGGAAGAAGCAATACAAGATTACAAATACTTAAGTGAGGAGCTGAGATGGCTGACGAGCAAGGCTGAGTATGGTAGAAGACGGTAAATAGTCACTGTGCCGTAGGTTTCCAGGATAGGTGATCCTGTGGTCGCTTCCCAGAGTGAAGTGTGTCCTCTCCTCGAATTGGAGCTGACAAAGTAGACTGAGGCGGAAGTGACGCAACAACCAGGATATGGAGAAGGGAAACCCGGGAGTGGTAACTAAGACGAGCCATACTCGTGTTTCGTCCCTAGATGGCGTTGCTCGTGGTGCTGGGTAGGTAGATGAAGACAATCGGTGGAGGGGTTCGTAACAAAGGGCAGAAAAAAACAAAATATATCAGGGGGTTGGAAAAGTATTTTGACTGAATTACCATTAATAGGTTCTTCACTTTCAACATCCCCTGGAATCCCATGTATAGAGGCTGGATCTAATAGTTGAAGAATTGCTTCTTCAATTGCAGTGTATGTAATTTCAATTTGGGGGCTGCCACCTTGAAGAGAAAATATAAATAATAACTGTCTTACTGTGAGCTGTGGTTACATACACTATATGCTAACTATGTTATATTTGGCAGAAATCATAGTTACAAAGGAATCTACTGAAATAGTTCCAAACATTATAACCTAACCTATCATTGTAGCTGTAGCCACAAAAATTCTCCTTTATCTATGTCAAAAGTTAATTAGATTTAAGGTAACAAACAATAAATGGTAAAATAAGTCAAAAAAAATAGTCGCAGTCAGAAATTTTCAACCTGTATTAGTTGTAAACTCATAAGATAGAACATCCTTGCCTATAAGCCTAACAAAGTAAAATTTACATATTAATGTATACCAAATATGAATATAAATCTATTGATGAATGAAAATTAACGACATATAAAAAGGAATTCTATGGCAACTTATACATTATGACCTTCATTACCGTCGGAAATAACGTAATTATTAATATGTAGTTTATAACAGTAACCAAACCTACCTAACCTAGCTTCCTTTACCAACGGGAGGCCTCCGCCGCCCTGCCACACAAACTCATATTAACTATCTCTGTTCCACGTCAGTTGCGACACAATGACAAGTGTGTCTTAAAATTGTGTAATCTATATGATAGGTATAATAAGAAAATCCAAAAGTTGTGGGGAAATTATTAACAGTTGTACAGACTTCCCTGACTACCGGGTGGGAAGATATTGGAAGCATAATGTGTTGTCTAATGGTAGACCCTGCTGCCATATGGCATCACGAAAATTAGGAGCAAGTCCAAGGTTGCTGATCTGACTAAATGTGTCATTTACACACAATTGCAGGGTCGCAATTGCTTCTCGTAATATCAACAACACAACATACATACTGTATATTGATTCTCACTTTTTGTGTTTTCATTTCGGCATTTATGGTTATTTATTATTAATATTATTATTAATAAAGAGGTATTTTTATTAATAGTACTAAAGAATTATTATTACAGGCCCCGACGTGGGTCAGTGACTGTGCCTGGGTTGGTTAATCCACATAAAAAAAAAAAAAATTTAGGTTGAACGGTAAAGTTTTTACTATTTACTCACACGGAAAACTTCGAAGAACGATGTTTCTTTTAATGAATGCGCTCATATAAGGAAAATATGTGTATTCATTCACGATGGAGAGCCACCACACTACTTACTTCCTTGAGTTTACAAACACGAAAATCGTACCAAGCCTCAGAAAAACCATAGTTAAGTTTGTTTCATATTGTCAATCAATAACCACGCTAACAATATTAAGACTTACCTGTTCCACCAGCATATTTCTTATCTTGTGCTGCTTTTTTCTTAACGCTAACACGAAGATCAGCAGAAAACTTCCGCCGAATTTCAGTAACATTGCGGGTGACTCTACCAACAGCATTCACCGCATTTAACACTTCACCCCAGGCTGGTTTTTGAGTTGAAGTGTACAACTACTTGAGTCCAACTTCCCTAAAATCATTTCTTTTCGTTTGGCTACCTCAGTCACAAGAGCGTATACTTCAGCCTCACTGAAATTAGGTCGTCTCTTCTTGGCTGGTGGTCCTTCCATGTTTACACAATAATATCACGTGCGTCGCTCTCAGCTGATTTCTCCTTCTCTTGTGATTGGTTGATGATTTTGTTATCTGAGCGTTGATTGGCCAACTAGCATCTGCACTGACATCTACCGTCCGACAAGAGAACTTAATTTACAAGGTAAACACTAGAGTTACGGTAGTCTTACGGTACCATAATTAAATTTTGAGTATGCTAAATTTATGGTAGTGTAAGGCTCCCACAATATATGGTACTGTATCATGCTGAAAAACGTAACTTATGAGGTGTTTTGGGTATCCCCCCCCCCTGGGCACTGCACCTGTTCCATGAATTTGTAACCATAAAGAAACAGCTGTTAGATAAAACGTAGTTAAAAAGGCAGCTTGAAATTATGGTGGTATAAATAATAAATAAACCTGCCTCTAATCCAGCCCCCACCTCCTCTATCCCCCCCCCCCCCCCCACACCCACACTACAGTGGGCGACATCTGTTGGCCAATCATAGCATTTCCCCCAGCTGTTTCGAAACTTCAGACTCAAGGCTATTCGAACCCTCACTGTGGATGGGTAGTGGACACGACTTATGTGCACGATAGTAGTCTCACCCAAAAGTTCGTTAACTCTCCCAACCAGCTATAAGCTAGTGCTATACTGCCTGCTTCAGATGTTTGAATGTTTGAAACTGTCTCAGTACCAACCAGAACATGAAACCGATACGAATGATTCTAAAGGTTCGAAGTAACAGTTCATACATCTGAAGCAGGCAGTGTGTGTGTTGGTCACACTATATATATATACATATATATATATATATATATATACATATATATATATATATATATATATATATATATATATATATATATATAAATATATATATATATATATATATATATATATATATATATATATATATATATATATATATATATATATTAGTTCTTGATTTGATAAGTGGCAGGGCTGAAGTAAACACTTTGTTGGTTTTGCTTTATTGTGGAAAAATATAGTTTCACAGGTACTGAGTTCAGTTGAGAGTATATTGTATCTTCTCTGCACAGGGAAATGTCTTAGTACACTTGTATGGGAGAGCACTTAAGTGAGATGTTCACTGGGTAACAGGTGATATGATAATCTCTCTCTCTCACCAGGGAGAGGGAGTTGCTAGGCGTTCCTTATAGCAGGGGCCACCAAACTTTTTTCACAGTGGGCCGGATAACTGAAAGAATGACGAGCGCGGGCCACATAATCATTCTGTTCAATACTTGCAAGCCAGAACGAAAGCTCTGGTAACGTCAGAGCGTAGTTTTGAGCTACCACGAGCCGGGGAAGGACTTGGGATCCGGCCAGCGGGCCGTAGTTTGGTGACCCCTGCTTATAAGATACGCGTCAGGCTGTTGTTGTTGTTGAAATGTGTTGACCAAGCTTGACCTCGCCTGCTCCCCAGAGGAAATGTCAACTCATCAATTGATTCATACTCATGGATGAATGACTTGGTGAATATATGGGTAATATACATTTGGGTCAACATTTATATAATGCAAATTGTGCTGTTACAAGTGCAGCAATAGCTGGCTGGGAGAGATAACGAGCTTTTGGGTGAGACTGTACAAAACACAGAAATAAAGAGTTCTATATCGCGCATCTCTGGACAATATCGTCAGTCAGGTAACCCAGATAGACATTGACAGTCATGTGATTTAAGTGAGTGGGTCAGTATAATTTTGCAGCAGCCTGGATTAGTAAATGCATCGCTTAGTGCAGTATTGAATAGGTTTTAAAGCATTTATTAGTTATTAAACAAAACGAAGCGTTATCTGTTTTGAAAGCTGATGCCTAGAATAGACTCTGGCCGCCGAAAAACAAAACACCAATCAAAGAACTGTGGGGACAAAGTAGGAGGACGGACATGGAAAAACATTTTACATTCAGTGCATGAATGTGATTTACCTCGCAAACAATTTCTTATACAATTAACGCAATATATAAACCCCGAAGTACATAGCGTTTACAGTTCGGGAACAAAATTTCCACAACTTTGTCGTGAGTTTCTAAAGCCTGAGAACAGCATGTATTATCTCACCGGGGATACATTGTTTAATGACTCACATAAATTGGAATTCACAGTGAACATCAAGATGGGAATTATATTGTTATATTACTTTTTATTTTTAAAAAGTTGTGTCGCCCGCTTTTATAACCTCTTCTGAAGATGTCTCAGTTGCCTCTGAAGATGTCTTGAATAAAGACGAAAGCTAAGGTGCTCCGTTGTTTCCCTTTTCCCGTGTGACCCTCAGTCAGTTGACCTCTGACCCTCAGCCAGTGCGGACCTGTGTTCCTGCCAGTGTTAGTGGCATAGTGACATGGCAGCTGCTGACGAGTACTCGACCACCTCTCACGTTCTCCAGCTTTGTCTTGCCTTGCAAGGCCGACTGGAGAAGGTTGAGAAGGAGGTCCAGAGTCTCAAGGGCGAAAACTTAGCCTTGAAGCTAGTTTTAGAGGAGAAGAAAACCTTTGCCAGTGTCGTGAAGGACGGTGAAGTTGAAGTGGATTTATGGAAGGTAGTTGCTGCTAGTGCTACAAAATGCACTCTAAAAAGGCACTCAGCTGTAGACCTAAACAACAGGTTCAGCACCTTAAGTGACGAGTGTGAGGAAGGTGCTAGTAACACCACGAGTGCTACTCCCTCTGTTAGTGTGGAGAGAGGGAGTAGCGCAGGTAAGAAATCACCACACTCAGGTAAGATCAAATGTGTTTCTGTCATGGGAGACTCGATGGTGAAGTATTTAGGTAACAATCTCTGCACTAAAGTTAGGAAGCTCGAGTGTCTCCCCGGGGCAGGGATAGGTAGAGTACTGGAGAGAGTGGAAAAACGTCATTGATGACTGTGGAGACAACCCCATAGTCTTACTCAGTGCAGGAGGCAATGACGTAGGTAAGCTTACCAGTGTCGAACTGCGTAAACTGTATAGGGAAGCTCTAGATAAGATCAGGGTGAAGGGTGGAACTCCTATTGCTTGCTCTATCCTACCTAGACGTGGTGCCAGTCGTGAATGGATGTCCCGTGCAATTGGTTTCAATTGCTGGTTGGAAGAACAGTGTAAAGAGCTGTCGACGCCATTCATTGATAGTTGGAGCCTGTACTATGGTGATTATAGAATGTATGCAAGGGATGGGGTGCATTTAAGTAGGAAGGGGGTGGCGTTGCTAGCGAAGATAGTTGACAGGGTAGTAAAGGTGGGGTTTTAATATGTCCAAATCCCATCAATGGTAAAGAGAGGAAAATACCATGTGAAAATAACAGCAGTGAAACAGAAGTAGATAATGCTGAAAATATAGTTAGTCATAATAACAAACATCAAAGTAATAAATGTAAAACAGATAGAAACGGAAGAAATATATTGAGTGTTTATTATACTAATAGTAGAAGCTTGTGTAACAAAATGGACCAGCTCAGGGCCATTGTTAGTAAAGAGAACATAGATATAATTGCAATAACGGAAACATGGATAAATTCAAACAGCAAACATTTTTTAGCAGAATTTCATATTCCAGGATATAACCTATTTAAATTTGACAGTAGGAAGGAGAGGGGGCGGTGTAGTAGTGTATATCAGGGTGTCATTAAAAAGTTGCAATAAATCAAACATTAAAACAAATAGCGACAATGAAAGTATTTGGGTAGAGATTGGTAAGGGCAATGAGTCCGTAGTCATTGGTGTTATATATAGACCACCTAATTTGAGTAGGAACGATGGTAAATTGCTATGGGAGGAAATAAAGAAGGCATCTGATAGAAACAATGTATGTATTTTAGGCGATTTCAACTTTTCAGGCTTAGATTGGAAAAATCAAATTAGCGATAATGAATCTGAAGATTTTCTAGAAGTAGTACAAGATAGTTTTTTATATCAATTCATAAACTCGCCCACTAGAGGAAATAATATCCTCGATTTAGTTCTCAGTAATAATGAAAATCTAGTAAAAGATGTTGGGATTGGAGACGAACTAGGAAACAGTGAACATAAAGCCATATATTTTAACATAATATGGAATGGCAGGAAGAAGGAAAATTCGGCCTTGATCCCGGATTTTAGGAAGGCTAATTACGGTAGCTTAAGGAGAGATCTAAGGGATGATCCTATGGTCAAAAGATTAATCTCCCCCACACCTCCGGAAACTGTCAACTTAGGACGGGAGAACCCGGAATTTAATTTAGCAGCTACTTATGAACAATTTATTGCAACAATCCATAATGCTCAAAATAAACACATCCCTAAAAGAAAATTCAGATCGATACGGAACCAACCAAAATGGATGAATAATAGACTCATAGATCTTCTAGGGAAAAAGAAAGGAGTATATAGAAAAGTTAAGAAAGGCGAAAATCACTTAATTGGTTACTATCAGAACCTAACAAGACAGGTAAAAACAGAAATTAGGAAAGCAAAGAGAAATTATGAAATCAAGGTAGCAAACGAATCGAAAAATAACCCCAAAGCTTTTTATCAACTGTATAAATCAAAGGTTAGAGATACAATAGGTCCCCTTAAAACTACGACAGGAGAAATGGCTGATGATGAGTTAGAAATGTGTAGTACGTTAAATAGTCATTTTCTTTCCGTATTCACAAATGAAAACCTAGCACAGTTTCCAGAAGTTCATAAGGTATATAACGACAGTATAGAAAATATGTTGATGAATATCAATATTACTAGTAACGATGTGCTTAAAGTAATTAACTAACTGAAGCCTCATAAATCGCCTGGTCCAGACGAGGTATATGCTAGAATATTAAAAGAATGTAGAGATGAGTAATTCATTAGCAGTTTTATTTAATAAGTCATTAGAATCGGGCCTAGTGCCAGAAGCTTGGAAACTTGCAAATGTAGTTCCAATTTTCAAAAAGGGTGATAAATCAATTGCATCAAATTACCGTCCCATTAGTCTCACGTCAATCATAGGCAAGTTGCTTGAGTCAATTATTGCTACAAAAATCAGAAGCCACCTTGAAACATTCAACTTAATTCATTCTTCTCAGCACGGGTTCACCCAGGGACGTTCTTGTCTCACAAATTTGCTTAGCTTTTTCTCAGAAGTATATGAAGCGGTAGATAATGATAAGTCATATGATATAATTTATTTAGATTTCAGTAAAGCATTCGATAGAGTCCCTCATGAGAGATTGATAAGGAAGGTAGAAGCACGTGGAATAGGTGGATCATTATTAAAATGGATTAGGTCATGGTTAACTGGTAGGAAACAAAGAGTCAGCATAAATGGATTTAAGTCAGACTGGTGTGCGGTCAAAAGCGGAGTTCCCAGGGATCTGTATTAGGCCCTCTGCTGTTTGTTATATTCATTAATGATCTTGATTTAGGTATAAACTAGTAGGCTTAGTAAATTTGCAGATGATACCAAAATGGGGAGAGTGATAAATTCAGACAGTGACTTTGAACACCTTCAAAGAGATCTAGATACCTTACATGAGTGGTCAGTAGACTGGCAAATGAATTTTAATACTAATAAATGCAAGGTACTACAGATAGGAAAGACGAATACAAACGTTTAGTATAAACTAGGTAACACGGAAATAGAAAACTCAGATTGTGAAAAAGATCTAAGTGTATTTGTTAGCAACGACTTGAAACCTAGAAAACAATGTATTAGCGTTCGCAACAAGGCAAACAGGATTCTTGGGTTCATATCTAGGAGTGCGAGTAACAGAACTGCTGACGTTATCTTGAAACTTTGCCTAGCACTAGTGAGGCCACACATGGATTATGTGGTTCAATTCTGGTGTCCTTATTATAGAATGGACATAGATTCTTTGGAGAGAGTACAAAGAAGAATGACAAAAATGATCCATAATATTAGAATCCTTCCATATGAAGAAAGACTGAAAAGCTTAGGCTTGCATTCATTAGAGAGGCGTAGAGTTAGGGGAGATATGATAGAGGTGTTCAAGTGGGTAAGTGGGATTAACAAGGGTAAAATGGAAGATGTTCTGAAGCTCAGTAATAACGAAATAACTAGAACAAATGGCTTTAAATTAGATAAATTCCGATTCAGAAAGGATATAGGCAAGCACTGGTTTGGTAATAGAGTTGTGGATATGTGGAATAGGCTACCGAGTGCTATAGTAGGATCGGGGACGCTAGGGAGCTTCAAGACGAAGTTGGATAGGCACATGGAAGTGCTGGGATGGGTGTGAAAGGGATCTGCCCTGTATGGGCCAGTCGGCCTCCTGCAGTATCCCACTTTCTTATGTTCTTATGTTTGTGTAGATTAGTGGATGTCATGTTTTTTGACCTGACCTCATGTTTTGTAAGGTCACCCTGTGTACATAAGCTCTCTCTCAGTCTTTGTAATTCAGTTGCCTCAGAACATGTCTTGAAGAAAGATGAAAACCACTACTGAATACTCCTCCTCTTCTAGCAGTGCCTCAGCTCCTAGGCCCATTAATCGGACTTATATTCTGAAATAAACAGCTTTGCATAACAGACCAGAATCATGTCGACAATCCCTTGCTACCCCCAGCTGGCGGCTGAATATGACATTTAATATACAATAAATACACTGTGGAAATAAATCCAAGGAAACTATTCATTAAATCGTGTAATGAGGGATCAAATTAACTCATTACAACAACAAATACTTTTTTGTATATACTATAAACTAGAATACAGGCAATAATACTGCATGGTAGTGACTCAACTAATTTAATAGTTTATCAATTTTAATTCAATAGTATGGCTCTTCCTCCGTTCACAAAAGTATCACTTAGTATCCACCTCTAATGCTGGTGAGTAAATTAATACCAAAATGTATTATACACAATGGATGAAACAACATTACTATCACGACCACCTACCCCATCCTCCTCTAAACACCAACTATGGCACTATCGGAGGGCAAACTGGCAATCCTTGCGACAATTCTTCTCCGACTTTCCCTGGGATGAATGTTGGTTTTCCACTCAGGACGCTTCGGTATGTGCTGACAGCATTGCTGGGGTTATACTCGGTGGTATGGGTGCATTTATCCCATCTTCTACCATGGTTTGATCGCTCCTGTTTTCTTGCATGTAGGGAGAGAGTTAGGGCGTATCAATTTATGAAACTATCTCTTTCTCCTGTTGCTCACCCCTCTTTCACTATTTCTAGTAATCGTTATAAGGTTATTCTTCGTGGGCCAAGCAGAATTCTATAAAAAAGGAAGAAGCCGACTTGAATTCTTTTTCTAGTAAATCCTTCTGGTCCTTAACCAAAAACATATGTAATAACTTCTGTACTCCCTCTGTTCCTCCTCTCTTCCGACTTGATAACGCTACAGCCAAATCTCCCCATAATAAAGCCAATCTCGTTGACACAATATGATCCACTAACTCCACCTTAGAGGATTTCAACTCTATCCCTCCTACTCCTGCTTCTCCGACTGAACCTATGCTGTTTCCTCTCCTATAATCTCCACTCGTAGGGTTGCTGGTGTGTTATCCAGGTTGGATGTGAGTAAGGCGAGTGGACCTGACGGAATACCCCCTCGTGTTATGAAGGAGTATGCTGAGATTTTGGCTCTGTGCGTGCTCTAGCTTCCTTGAAAGTCGATCCATGGCAGTTGTTGTCATGGGATCGATCTCTCGCTCTTTCTCTACCAATAGTGGTGTCCTACAGGGTTTTCTTCTTTCACCTACTCTCTTCATTCTTTTTATCAAGAATTTACGACACACTACGACTAATTTTATCCGTTGTTACGCTGATGATTCTACTCCTCACTCTTCTTCACATTTTCCCTTCCTCTAAATTCTCAAACTAGATCTGTTTCTAGTGCTGATATCTTTTCACCTAACAATGTCGATCTGTGCAGCATCTCCGAATGTGGAGGTAGAAACTTGGTTCTATTCAATGATGATAAAACATAGTATTTCCCAATAACACTTTACAAAATAGAACATCTCCCACCGATCAAGGATGCAATGATTCTGCCAAATTCTAAAATAGATATGCTAGGCTTCACCATTTCCTCTAAAACGTCATGGAAGCTACATATTCACAACATTGCTAAACCTGCCTTCCAAAAGCTGTGAATGCTGTACAGATGCCGTAGCTACTATACTCCTGAGCAGTTGCTTCAAGTGTATAAGGGATTCATTCATCCTAAATAGGTATGTGTACTGGTCTCATATCTGGGGTGGTTCTTCTTCTGTCCAACTGTTAGATAGGGTGGAATCAAACTCATTTCGTCTTTTTAACTCTCCTCTTTTAGTTGATAATCTCTCTTCCCTTTCTCTTCGCCGCAATATTCCTTCACTCTCACTCTCTCTCTCTCTCTTTTATAGGTACTTTAACGGGTAATGTTAGGTGGATTTGGCATCCTGTGTACTGCCGTTAAGGCCGTGGGCTCGTAATACTAGTCTTGCCCAAGGTTCCCACCGTTTCTGTGTGAGTGTCGGTCACACTAGAATAATTCGTTATAGTATATCCTTCTTTCCTCACACAGCCAATCTGTGGAATGCTCTGCCTTCTTCTGTGTTTCCATATTCTTACAATCTGTCATACTTCCTCCATCTTCGTGGTGGAGATTAATAAAGTCTATTGTTCTTGCAACGATGATGGATACGAAATGAAAACACAGCAATAGAACGAATGTTTGTTGATCGTTGTTTTAATAGGGCTAAAAAATCCTTTCATTCCTCTCAAACTAGACAAGTTCCTACACTTAAGAATATTTTGACTCTGCCCTATCGTAATGAATTTGTCCCGTTAGTTCGGTCCCTCAAGCTTCTAAATATTAATGTTGTTTTCAAGTATGACTCAACCATTACCAATATGTTAATAAGGAATAGCCCAAGTTTGAATGTAAATGGAAGTGTTTATTGTATTCCATGTAGCAAATGTAATTGTAATTATGTAGGTCAGACAGGAAAAACTCTGCAGCTCAGAATCAAACAACATAAGTATAATATCAAAACTGCATCTGAAAGCAGTGCCTTGTTCGTTCATGTTAGGAATAATAATCACCCCATTGCTTGGGAAAAAAGCTTAGAAGTATTCAAATCATCTTGTGTCACAGAAAGACTTCTTGTTGAAGCTAGTTTGATTAAGGAATTAAAATCAATAAACCTTAGTGATGGTCAGTTCAAAACTGATAATATGTTACATAAATTTATTTGTCAGTGGCCCAAGGTTAAAAATGCTTTGAAAACCTTTGATCTAGATGTAAGATAGTTATATTGTGGGTCCCTTATTTGTGACCTGACTAGTCACGTCACCCCCTTCTCTTAAGCTCCTCTACTTGTGTGATGGTGTTGGTGTGTGGATTAGTGGATGTCATCATTATGACCTGACCTCATGTTTTTAAGGTCACCCTGTATATTTAAGCCTCTCTCTGTCTATGTAATCCAGTTGCCTCTGAAGATGTCTTGAATAAAGACGAAAGCTAAGGTACTCCGTTGTTTCCATTCTCCCGTGTGATTTTATCAAGATTTATCTTATCCACGTTTTCATTGTGGATTTACATGAAATATATATATATATGTATGTATAAGAACATAAGAACATAAGAATGGAGGAAATTGCAGTGGGCCTGTTGGCCCATACTGGGCAGTCCCATTTACACCCAACCCCTATTGCTCATATGAGCATCCAACCTAAGTTTGAAGCTATCCAGCGTATTCGAGTTAATGATGATATTTAGTAACTTGTTCCATTCATCCACTACTCTATTACCAAACCAGTTTTTACCTATTTCTCGCCAAAATCTAAATTTGTCTAATTTAAAACCATTGTTACGAGTTCGCTCCTGGTTGGATTGCTTGAGTGCCTTTGTAATGTCCCCTTTGTTCAGCCCTGACTTCCATTTATACACCTCTATCATATCGCCTCTCACTCTACGTCTCTGTACTCAAGGTTCCTAATGTCCGAGATTAGCCTTGTCATTCTCCTCTGGATTCTTTCCAAGGATTCTATATCCATTTTGTAATAAGGTGACCAAAATTGAACTGCCTAATCCAAGTGAGGTCTCACAAGCCCAAGATATAGTTTTAGGATGACCTGGCTAATCTTGTAAGTAACACTCCTTTTTATGAACCCAAGTACTTTATTAGCCTTGTTTCGAGCAAATACACATTGTTTACTCGGCTTAAGGTTCCTACTTATCATTACTCTTATATCTCTCTTGCAGTCGGATTTCTCAATGGCATTGTTGTTCATCTGGTAACTGGTTTCCCTGTTTACATCTCCTATACTGAATGCTTTACATTTGTCCACATTGAATTTCATCTGGCATTTTTCAGACCATTCGAAAAATTTGTTTACATCTTCCTGTAGTTTTGTCGAGTTCTCGTCAGATTTAATTACACGTCCTATTTTAGTGTCATCAGAAAATTTTCTTATGTTGCTGTCTGTGCCGATATCTATGTCATTTATGTATATAATGAATAATAATGGTCCAAGTACTGAGCCTTGGGGAACTCCACTAGTGACGTAGCTCCAATGGGATTTAGTGCAGTTAATGCTCACTCCCTGTTTCCTGTCCTGTAACCACGCACTAATCCATTTAAGGATATTACCTTTGATACCATGTGCCTTTCTAGTTAGTCTTTCGTGGGGGGACTCTGTCGAAGGCTTTGCTAAAGTCGAGATATACCACATCGTAATTGTGCCCCTCGTCCACCAATTCGAAAACTGATGAAAAGAATGTTAATAGATTAGTTAGACAAGAACGCCCGCTTGTGAAGCCATGCTGGGAATCATTGATCAATCCATGCTTCTCCAGGTAATTTTGAATAGAGTTTGAAATGGTTGCTTCCAGTAATTTGCCTACTATTGATGTTAGACTGATTGGGCGGTAGTTAGAGGATAGTGATCTATTCCCCTTCTTGAAATTCGGTATTACATTCGCTATCCTCCAGGATTCTGGTACTACACCTGCTTTTAAGTACATGTTAAACAACTTTGCTAAGGGCATACTAAGCTCTTCCTTACATTCCTGTAATACTCTGGCAAATATCTCATCGAGACCAGGTGACTTATTAGGCTTTTGTTTGTCTATTTGCTTACTACCATCGTAACTAGTCACTACTATCTCGCTTAATTTGTTTTCTTCACTATCTCTGAATAGAGTCGGTGCCTCGGGTATCATGTTTAAATTTTCGGTGGTGGAAACTGTTGAAAAATATTTATTCAGATTATTGCTCATTTCTCCATTGTTATCAGTTAGCTCGCCGTATCTGACAGTATTGGTATGTACCAAGAATATAGACGTCATAGCAATCACCGAAAGTTAGATGAATCTGGCAAGCAAAATTTTTTTATCAGAGTACCACATAGAAGGGTACAACCTTTTTCACAGGGACAGGGAAGGTAGACAGGGGGGAGGGGTCGCACTCTTCGTCAAGGATACATTAAAATGTTGTATTAATAATTCAATAAAGGGTGAAATAGGAACCGAGTCTGTATGGGTAGAAATCACTGAAGGAAGAGAAAAACTAATTATGGGAGTGATTTACAGGTCCTCAAGTCTTGGGAAAGAAGCAGCTCAGCCAATATGACAGGAAATGAGTAGGGCAGCAAAATATATTAACCTGTGCATTATGGGGGGATTTCAACTTCAGAAATATTGACTGGGACAACATTGTAGGTGGCTATAAATCTAAAGACTTCCTAGACGCAGTACAGGACAATTTTTTGAAACAACTAATTACAGAACCTACTAAAGGTGACAATATATTAGACCTAGTATTAACAAATAAAGATAATATTATCAGAGATATCACAGTAGGGGAAGAACTAGGTAACAGTGATCACAGAGAAATCAGGTTCACCCTAAATTGGGAAACGAAAAACAATGACAATATGGTCAGAGTCCCAAACTTTCGGTTGGCGGATTATCAGGGGTTAAGAAGGTACCTAGGTGAGGTCACCTGGGAACAGTCACATCAGTCCCCAGTAGGAAGGGGTGAGGTCATAGATGACACAACAATTGATCATGACTATAATATATTCACTAGTGTACTACACAAAGCACAAGAACAAAATATACCATACAGAAAAATTAGGTCAAACAAGAATGAGCCAAGGTGGATGACCAGAAAACTTAAACATGACATAGGAATAAAGAAAGGAATATATAAGAAATTAAAGGGAGGGGAGGAGCAGCTCAGAAATAGGTACAATGAATTATCTAGGAATGTTAAAAAAATTATAAGGAAAGCAAAGAGAGACTATGAAATCAAAATAGCAAGAGAATCCAAGGCGAATCTCAAGGGATTTTTCAAGGTATAAAGAACAAAGGTCAAGGACAAAGTTGGGCCTTTAAAGTCAGGGAGGGGAGAATTGATAAATGGCAGTGAAGAAATAATCAAAGCATTGAACAGCTACTTCTTATCAGTTTTCACAGAAGAAATTCGCGAGGAAATTCCAGAGGTGGAACTGATATTTAATGGAAAGGAAGAAGAGAAATTAAAGAATATCACTATCAGAAAAGAGGATGTTCTTAAGAGGAAAAATAAACTAAAGAAGAAAAAATCCCCAGGGCCTGATGAAATTTTCCCTCGAGTCTTGAAAGAGTGTAGGGAACAGATTAGCAGACCCCTCGTAAATTTATTTACAAAATCATTAGACACGGGAGTTGTGCCAGACTTGTGGAAACAGGCAAATATATTACTCATATTCAAAAAGGAAGGTAGAGCATCAGCGTCAAATTACCGGCTGATCAGTTTGACGTCAGTAGTGGGGAAATTTCTTGAATCAATTATAGCAGATGGCATCCGATCCCATTTAGAAAAAAGCAAATTAATCTATGACTCTCAACATGGGCTCCCAAAGGGAATAACTTGTCGAACAAACCTGCTGACGTTTTTTAGGAAAGTCTTCGAGGTAGTAGATAATGACGAAAATTACGATTCTATTTACTTAGACTTTAGCAAAGCATTTGACAGAGTACCGCATCAGAGGCTCCTGAGAAATATTAAGGCTCATGGTATCGAGGGGAAAGTCTTAAATTGGATATAATCATGGCTCACCGATAGAACGCAGAGGGTCAGCGTAGATGGTGTTAAATCTGAGTGGGGAGGTGTAACCAGTGGGGTTCCCCAGGGGTCAGTTGTAAAGGCCTGGGACTTAGGGATAGAAATCCCTTACCAAGGCTAATCAGGATCTTAATAAAGGAAAGTCAAGGACCATGGTTTTCTGAGGACTAACAAACAACCGTTTGAGATTGACATCTCTTTACTTTAAAAATATAACACAAAACTCTGACACCACTCAACAAACATCAAATAACAATTAAGGCAGTCAACAGTTAATGGAGTCAAACAATTAATGGAAGCAAACAATTAAAGGGAGCAAACAATTAATGGGAGTCAGCAATTAATAGAATCAAACAATTAATGGGAGTCAACAACTGATAGAATCAAACAATGAACAAATATTTCCTACGGCAGTGGCCCTGGGGGAAGGTTCTGGAACACAGTGATCCACACTCAGGGTAGGGAAGCGTCCATTCAACTCCACACTCGAGGGACGTCTTGAAATGGCAGGAGAACACTGGGACACAGAGGGAATGAGATCACAGCCAGAATTTCGCGGACAGCTGGGTAGCTAGATAGTGACTGTATGGCGGCTGGGTTGAATCTGCCGGTGACCCAGACAGACCCTGCCGTTCTCACCTCTGTCCAACCGCCCCAAGTGTCGTCCGCACAGCAAACGAGCGAGTTAGCAGAGGTAACCAGCAGGACGATCGTTTCCTCCCTTACATCAGTACTAGGCCCACTCTTGTTCATAATCTACATAAAGGATCTAGATACTGGGATCAGTAGTGACATAAGCAAGTTTGTGGATGACACCAAAATAGGGCAGCAGATTAATTCAGGGCAAGATGCAAATGCACTACAGGAGGATCTAAATAAACTGCAGGGGTTGTCTGAAAAATGGCAAATGGAATTCAACACCAGCAAGTGCAGCGCACTTAATATTGGAAGAACAAATGCTGTCAATGTATACAGCCTTAACAATATCAACCTAGCGAAGTTGACTTGTGAAAGAGACTTAGGGGTACTTGTAAGCCCGTACCTACGGCCTAGAAAACAGTGCGTTAATGTTCGAAATAAGGCAAATAGAGTATTGGGTTTTATATCTAGAAGTGCAAGTAATATGAGTGCAGAGGTCTTATTGCAACTATATTTTGCGCTAGTCAGGCTGCACCTCGATTATGCTGTTCAGTTCTGGTGCCCTTATTATAGAATGGATATCAATTCACGAGAGGCGGTGCAGCGAAGAATGACGAAAATCATTCCGGGTCTTAGAAACCTTCCATATCAAAATAGGTTAAGGAAACTGAACTTGCATTCCCTAGAAAGACGAAGAGTGCGGGGAGATATGATAGAAGTATTTAAGTGGATGAAAGGAATCAATAAAGGGGATATAGATAAAGTTCTTATAATATCCGAGCAGGATAGGACTCGGAGCAACGGATTTAAGTTGGATAAGTTTAGTTTTAGGAGGGAGATAGGAGGGAATTGGTTCTCAAATAGGGTGGTGGACGAGTGGAACAAGTTTAGCAACTTTGTAGTAAGTGCTGGAACGCTGGAAAGTTTCAAAAGGAATTCTGGATAGATTCATGGATGATACAGAGTGGTAGTAACTCTCGACAGGAGCTGCCATGCACAGGCCAACCGGCCTATTGCAGACTCCTTATTTTCTTATATTCTTATGTTCTTATATATATATATATATATATATATATATATATATATATATATATATATATATATGTATATATATAATATATATATATATATATATATATATATATATATATATATATATAATATATATATATATATATATATATATATATATATATATATATATATATATATATATATATATATATATATATGTATATATGTATATATGTATATATATATAAATATATATATATATATATATGTTTTTTTATGTACATACACATTATGTCAGCAAACAGACACTTATATAATGGGGAAAATCGTGTACAAGAATTTACATATATATAGGAACAACTAGAAATTTCTGTCACTGTTATAAAAATGTATTGGTGTGTGTAAGAGAGGCTGGCAGGGAGGGGATGATATTTCCTGGGCCCCGGAAGCTGTTAGGTCTGACCCGGGATAAAAAGATAAAATGATCACCTTATTTCCTCCCTCCCAACAGCTCACCAACGTGCCACTTTCATGAGTGTGTTCCAGGCATGATATTCGTGTTGGATTAGTTATTCTGTACCTCTCATTCATGGTTCGTCAGTATTTTCTTAAGAAAATATTACAGATGTTAATCTTGACCGTAACATCACGTCACAGTGTCCCTGGTAGCAGAAGCGCTAAGAGTATACTCAAATGTCAAAAAAAGCAATAACTCCTCAAGAGGGGTTATTTACCATAAGGCTGACATACCAATGATTTAATATATATCCATCTGCATTAAAATTAATGATTTCTGGTATCCAATTTGTTTTGTAAAAAAAATCGATCAACCAGCTATGACCTAACCATTGACACCACCACCATCGCTAAACAGGCTCTTCTTACCTAAAACGTAACTCACACAATTTTACATGTGAAGTAATGTGATTATAGTGTGTCAGCGTATTTATGCTAAGGCGTCTCTGTGTGGGTAAAAATAGTTAGGTTATAAAAACTTGAAATGCTGGATCAATAACCATATTATTTCTCTACTTTCGTCCGTATATATCTTGAGCCTGAAGGAAAAGGTGTTTTGCAACGTTAACTTAACATCCTGTGGGTAAGAAAAATAGAGAAGGATAACTCAGAGAAGCGTCGAATCTACCCCTCTGCGAGACGCAGTCTCAGGTGACAGGGAGAAATTAGAAAGTCATCAAAGGATCTTTGAACAGTGTCAGATTCACAAAGGCGTTTTTTTTTGTGTGTGTGTGAATATCCTGAGCGTAGAACAGCACGGGTCTACAAAACAACACGACCTAAGGCTACAGAACAGAGCGACCTGGAGGTACAGCACAATTCAGTCGTGACTCACCTTTCACTGCAACCGTGTCAACTGTGACTCACATCTCACCACGGCCACTATCAAGCCGTCATAAAGAGATATTAGCTATAAAACTTAAATGTATATGAATAAAGTTACTATCATAATTATACCGTAAGTTTACCCCCTGGTCTGCCATCACGTGCTTGGCTGTAATGTGTGAACAAGTTATAACATAAACAACACTCATAAACTACCCACTTGGACCAAATCAACACTTTTTTGATAGCATTTTCTTCGCTACACTCACCTATTGCATTATATTATATTGATCATTCATATTATCGTAAATACTCTAAATTTACCCAACATTCACACACAGTTACTCACTACCCTCCTAATACTCAACACACTCACTAGTCTCACCAACTTACTGAAACATATTGCCGAGTGTCCCAACTGAAAGGACCTCGATGTTTTACATTAATGTTTTTATTACTTCTAAGGTACGGTCTCGAAAAAAATTACAATATACTCGAGTTTAATGGTTACAGAATCTGGGCACAAGACATTTACGGGACTTTTAAGGAAGTTTTACCAGAGCTCTGTCAGGTCTTGCCTCGTGACCCCTCGGCAGATATTGACACTTAACTCCTCTAATATCCTTGACAGGTGCTATAATCCTTAGCGTTTGTGGAACTCTCTCTCTCTCTTTCTCTGTCGTGTCCTGCACAACTTCCTCGTCTAGTATATCGTTCCCAATGGAGGTCAAACATTCATGCAGCTTACAGTAGGTTGGCACCTACCACCACGACCACCCGAGCACTGGGGGAGAGATTAATAGTGTTCCATTCGGTATATTCAACAAACAATAATGTTCAGCTGTGTCGGTAATTGCATCAGCCTCCTGTGACTCACTACCAGTTACTCATACAGTATATGCCGACAGACAATCCTACCTCACCCTTGATAAACACTTAATATTTGCATATAGATTGCTGCATTTCCCGAAATTACTGAGACAACGAAAGGGCCATGCAAGTTAATTATTATTTCCAATCACTGTTCTAAGTAGTAGTTATTATTATCATAGTTATATTCTTAGTTACTACAAAATATATATAATTTCAAGAGAATTTTGGTGACTAATGAACCAATCAATGGAAGTTTCACTTAATTAGGACAGGCAATTGCATAAGCGTGTCGTGTATAGAGACCCATGTGATCTATTCTACATGATTATACAGACATGATGTGATAACGATGAAAATAAGATGGTAGAAAAATTTCAGTCATTGGTCAAATTTTCTCCTTTCGACTTTTCAATCTGGCTTGGGAAGATATTGGAAGTCATTATGCATTAGGGTGTGTCATAGGAGGGAAGATCAGCTAAAACAAATGGCCCATCACTTTTGTGGTAGATTTTAGTGTATATAAACAGAAAATAATTTCAGTTTCAATATTTTGCAACCTTTTGCTAGGTAAATTTTAGCGTGAAATTTATCGAAAATCTAACGTACAGCTACATTAGTGCATTACAATTAAATAGTGAACATTGCTTTCTGACTTCATTCTTTAACAACCCAACTAACAATATTTTTTTCTGTTTCAGATTCTAATGCATTTATAAGTTGATAATATTTGCGATGGCTGCTTGTGTCAGGACGAGGAACCAAAAATCCAGCCATCTCAGTCACTATCTTGGGTCTGGGAGAGAGCTCCTGAAGTCGGAGTTGCCTACATTGAGAGATGCTTTGAGATACGGTGTTTTAATCAGGCAAATCAGTGAAAAGAACCAAAGAACTTACACAAACAAAGACATTGCCAGTGATATGACCAAAGCTGTCTTGGCACAGTACACTCTGGCTAACGCTCAGTTCAAGCCTCCAGTCATAACAAGTCAGAAGAAGATTAGTGAGAGACTGCTAGCCAGTTGGGAAAAGGCAAGAGATATCTCTCTTGGGAGAGGAAAACTTGCAGTTAAGGACAGCTTTGCCAAGCAACTGGATCAGTTATTTGACATAATTACTTGCAAGTGCCCAATTGTTCTCTCTCCTGAGTTTGGATGCGATCGTGACTGTAAATCCGAGGCCCACATCTCCTGTATTTGCAAGCGTGAACTGAAGATTCCTGTGATCGAACTGGCATTTGTCAAAGCACAGAGAGAGAAGACTGGCAGTATAGGGGCTCTCATGATTTCTAGCCAACATATTCCGGAGTCCAAGAGACAGGAGGCTGCCACAGAGAGACAGAAGAGGAGAAGAGTTGCCGAGGAAAAGAGACTTGAGAAGGCCCAGGGTGAGGTAAAAAAGGCCGATGATTGGAGTCAAGCTGATTCAGAGTTTAATGACTTCCCCATGGCTGATCCGAGTGCTGACCAGGAGAATGGTGACTTTGTCCCTAACCCAGAAAATAATGATCCCAAACCTTCCAGGCATAAGATTCGAAATAGGAAAGATATCCCGAGCATAGCTCTGGCCAGCATGCGACACCACACTGGTCTCAGAGAAACTGCAGAGATAGCAACAGTTGCCTGGATTGACGGTGGTTTGATAACACCTGATGATGTTCACCTGGTGATAGATCATAACAAAGTAAGGAGAGCTCAGGAGAAACTTGTCAGTAACCTAGAAGAGGAGTTTGATAAGGGGATACGAGAAAATGGAATCAATTGCTTGTTCTTTGGTGGGAGAAGGGATGACACTAAAGTGTTCATGAAAGTTGGAGATTATGACAAGTTGTTCCCTGCCATGGTGAAGGAGGACCACTACTCCTGTTGCAGTGAACCAGGAGGGAAGTATTTGTGGCATTTCACTCCAGAGAAAGATGACATCAGGAAACCAGCTGAGATAGTGGCAGATAACATTGTGAAGTGGCTCAGAGAGAGGAACGTAGACCAGACCCTGCAGGCCATTGGAGGGGACAGCACCAACACGAACCCAGGGTGGCAAGGGGGGGTCATACAGTGGATAGAGCGGAAGATTGGGAGGAAGCTGGTCTGGATTGTTTGTGACCTCCACACCAACGAGTTGCCACTCAGACATCTGATCCAGGAGCTGGATGGCAAGACTCCTTCAAACAACAGATGGTCTGGTCCTCTTGGCAAGATGCTGGACTCTGCCACTGAGTTAGAAATAAATCCAAGCTTTGAAAAAATCACAGTTAGCCCTCCACTCGTTGAGCTTGCACATACTGTCATTGACGACCTGAGTACTGACCAGTACTATGGTTACATGATTTGCAGTGCCATCAAAACTGGGGTCATGCCTGATAGACTTGCTTACCTGCAGATAGGTCCAGTCTCACATTTGAGGTGGCTCACAACGGCTCTCAGGTTCTGCAGAATTTGGGTCGCTCATCATAAACTGAAAGGGAACCAGCTTCACAACCTGAGACTTATTGTCCAATTCATCGTGAGTGTCTACTTGCCAAATTGGTTCAACACCAAGGTCAAGTCATCGTTCTCCGAAGGCCCGAGGCATGTTCTCTTCCAGCTTGAGCTCCTGAGGAGTCAGCCAAGGAAGGTTGTTCAGATTGTGGAGCAGACTGTGAGGAGATCTTCCTGGTATGCTCATCCCGAGGCAGTTGTGCAGACAATGCTCTGCAGTAAGGATGAGGAGGAGAGAAGAGTGGCAGTCAAAAAGATCTTGGATATGAGACTTATGAGAGGATCTGGGCATGACGAATCAGTTGGTGACGATTCCTTCAGGGTCAGGAAGACTCCTGAAGTCAATCTAGGTGCCAAGACCCTCACTGATCTCATAGATCTGGATAACATCCAGGCTGGCAGTGAGCCCCCTCTTACCTGCAGCCTCACCAATGTTCAAGTCAGAGCTTTCCTGGACAACCCCATGCATGTCCCTGCCTGACCCAGAGTATAGAGCGTTGTGTACAGCAAGTGAGCGAGGCCAGCAGTCACGTGTACAGCCAGGAGAGGAGGGAAGGCTACATCCGAGCTCAGGTGGTCAGCAGGGAGGTGATGAGTAGAAACAGGAGCAAGAAAGACATGTTCTCTATGGTGTGCAGCAACACCGGGTCGTAGTAGTAAAACCGGTTTTTGTATTTGATGATTTTGTTTTCTAAAGGAATATTAAATTTAATAAATGTGTCAAGATCATTCGTTTCACTATTCTGGATCATTTTCATCCTAATAAATTAACCTGATACATTTACTTTACTTTAAATAAGCTATTTAGTGGAGTTGGTAAAAGGGTGGGAATACTGAATTTTCATAAGATTTCAAGTTAAAATTTAGGTAGCAAAAAATGAAAACTTTTCAAATCTGAAGGTATCACATGATTCTGCACATAGAACTACATCATTAATACCATGGGCCGATTTTTCAAACTCAAAAAAAAAAAATTCGCCTCCGTATGACACACCCTATTATGCATTATCTAATGGTAGACCCTGCTGCCACATGACACAAAAATTATGACCAATTCCCAGGATGCTGCTCTGACTTTCTATCTCATTTACACACAATTGCAAGGTTTCAATTGTTTCTCTTACTTTGACAACACAACATACAAACTGTATCTCGTTTCTCACTCCGTTGTTTCCATTCTCCCGTTAGCCAATTCTCAGGAAGTCAGAGAATTTTTAGGGAGCCTGGTTCATAACATAATAACATATAATCATGCTAACTATATACATAGCCAACCAATGTGGAATGCCAAACTACACGAATTGACTTGTCTTAGCATAAAAACATGCACAACTTTTCTGTAATCATTGAATCATTAACTGACACGGAATATACTTACCTTAAGCATAACTAAACAATTTTTATCCTATCGTATACAAAGTGCTCAGTAATGCATTGCATTATGTTGGAATCCACTTTTATATTTTTACTTTAATGGGTTGTAATGTTATGAACCTCTGTGGGAAGAGCTCTGTTTAATTGACACTTTAATGTACTCTCACTTATTGCTATGACCTGCAGTGTATGTACAGTTGCCACACAGGGCTGTGGGAGGACTTTTGCTGGCAACTGTACATCATCACAGTTATTTATCACTTTCACACTAGGAATATTATGGATTCATATACTATGTATGTCTTTAGTGTATAAGTATGAGCTTTGCGTTTTGAAATCCACTGATTTCGAGATAAGACTTTAAGTGCTTCTTTTATAGTAATTTAATGGTAGGAAGAATATAAATTAATGCAGAATGTTTTTGTTATCATCTGCTTCCTGTACAAAAATGACGTAGTAGAAGGAGGGGAGGATAAAGAAAAAGATAATTCTGAGATAGATAGTGTGGTTTGTTGTCGAAGCTCTTCTTATTCGTCAGTAGTGAAGGCCCTCTTGTGTCGGGGTGCAAGTCTGCTGTTGTCTTGAAGAAGTTAGTGGTGTCTGTAGAGAAAGCGAGATGCCCTCAGCTCGACTGAACTTGAGTAACGATTCAAAGGTAAAAAAAAATGCAAAATTGGTTCACAGGTATGAAAGGAAAGTTGTTTTTTCTTTTTAGAAAGAGTTAATAAAGGAATGGATGTTATAACCAATACTTCTCAATACATTAATGTCAGATTTAATACTCGGATGAAGTAATAAATGTATAAAGTGAAGATATTCTGGCATTCATTTCTTGTCTTTTGTTTACAGTAATTTAAAAAAAGCCGGACGATCTATTTAGTGTAATATTTCAAAGATAATATTACCGGACCATAACAGTAAACAAACAAAGACACGATCTAACAATCGGTTCCAGTTGCAGAAAGAGGCAAGAGAGAAAATTGATAAAAACTAAAACAAATATTTTACACCCTAGCTTGAAACTATTGTGCAATACATTTTCTCTGGTCTGTGCAATGGATCAATTCTTATTATCACTCGAAGTATAACTTGTATGAGAGAAGTATAAAGGAAAAATGGTTTAAAGTATCTTATTTACTGCTGGATCAGGAGACTTTTATAACTATATTGATCTTACATTTCTCTTTACGAGCACCGCCAAGAGATCTGTTTTATTGTGTGAGAAACTTTCCCCAAACAATTATAAGGATAACACTCCTTCCTGATGTGCGAAAACCACACCAAGAGGTCTTTTATGTGAGCAATGATCTTTTATGTCCCTTGCAGAATTAACTTTCAGCTGCGTCAACAACAATTTTATAAAGTGTTATCATTGATTCCCCTCACTTACCGAGAAAGGTTAATATCGACGCTAATGGAGGAAATTTACATATTTATGGGCATCTACTATAACATGCAAACCCATTCAATACGATCTTCTCAGACTAAACTAAAGTAAAAATTTACTAGATAGTGTAACAAGTAGTGTGTGTGTGTTTGTGTTTTAGATGATAAATGGCAACAAATGGGCAACTTCACAACTTCATCGAACAATAATTAATTGAAGCATTAGTTAATGACCTGCTAATGATAGGAATTAATGGTGGTGGGAGGGAGATGGTAGTGAGGGTCTGATGATGGTAAGGGGAGAATTATGGTAGCGAGAGGAAGGATGGTAGTGAGGGAAGAATGATGGTAGTGAGGGGAGAGGTAAATAATGACAGTAAGTGGGGGTAAGAAGATAATAATGAGGGTTTGGTAACAGTAATAGTAACTGTGTCATGTTGATCAGTGAGAGCTTTATAACGTACAGTAACAGAGGTAGTAGTCTGAACTTTTGTGGAACATGTTGCCACGTACTGTACATTGACTACAACAACACACACAACAAATTAAATGTAACGCATAGGGCTACAGTAATAACCAGAGAGTTAGGCATAT
The DNA here is from genome assembly GCA_958450375.1 of Homarus gammarus. Taxonomy (NCBI): domain Eukaryota; kingdom Metazoa; phylum Arthropoda; class Malacostraca; order Decapoda; family Nephropidae; genus Homarus; species Homarus gammarus. Next base: position 1,213,305 of record CAUDMG010002248.1, on the reverse strand, counting down.
CAATGTATAGTCACACTTATGTCGTGTACATCAGGGAAGGTGTTGGCATATGCAGTGGCGTAAGAATGATTGAGTACTCTAGTCGATGTATGTAAAGCAGCAGTGAGAAAATATTATAATGCCTTGGACTCAACCTTGACTAGTCATGTATCTTAATCTGAATAAACACATACTTGGTAGAAATCTATTATATATCATTTCGATTTTGTTTTCATCTGTGCAATTACTCAAGTCCCTTTTTAATAAGTTATACAGAAATAAATCTTGCATTCAGGACTCTAAACTCACTTTGATCATGAAGTACACAATTGGGGTAACCATCTCAAGGTCATTGCCATGACTAGTAAGGAAAATTCATTTCCCAGTATCGTGACAAATATACTAATGGTCCGTCTCTACGTTAATTGATGTTTGTAATGCATTACCGCAGTGATGTAGTGGTGAAAATTAAAGGTCACTTACTTAATTACGCAAAACGTCTTACTAGGTTCTTGTGCATGATTTGTGGGAAACTACTGTAGTGAGTAAGTGTACCGATGAATAAAAACAAAAATGCACAGTAGCAACATTCATTGATGTACAGTCAACCAAAGATACATCGACCCTAGCTCTTGTACTCGTAATTATACCTAGCAATACTTGGTGAAGTAATGCCGGTGTGTTATCCAGGTTGGATGTGAGTAAGGCGCACGGACCGGACGGAATACCCCCTCGTGTTCTGAGGGAGTGTGCTGAAGCCCTGGCCCCTGTGCTTGCTCGCCTCTTTCGCCTTTGCCTCAAAACCCAAACTTTTCCTTCTTCATGGAAGCATGCCTTGGTTCAGCCCATCCCAAAGAAGGGTGATCATTCTAATCCCTCTAACTATCGCCCTATTGCCCAAACTTCATCCCTCTCTAAGATTTTCGAAACTATCTTGAACTCCCATTTTCTCCGTCACCTTGAACGCCTTTCTCTTTTGTCGGATCACCAGTATGGCTTTCACCAGGTGAGATCTACTGGTGATCGGCTCTCCTATTGCAGCCATCTTTGGTCATCCTCTCTTAGGGATTATGGGGAACTTTTGTCGTGGCTCTCGACATCTCCAAAGCATGTGACAGGGTATGGCACAAGTCTTAGCTTTCTAAACTTCCCTCTTTTGGTTTCTCTCCCCCACTTTGTTTTCTCATCTCTAGCTTCCTTGAGAACCGATCTATGGCAGTTGTTGTCGAGGGATCGATTTCTCGCTCTTTCTCTACCAGTAGTGGCGTCCACCGGGTTCTGTTCTTTCACCAACTCTCTTCCTTCTTTTTATCAATGATTTACTTCACACTACAACTAATTCTATCCATTCTTACGCTGATGATTCTACTCTTCACTCTTCCTCCTAACTCTCAAACTTGATCAGTTTCTAGAACTGATATCATTACTTCTATCAACCCGGATCTGTGCAGCATCTCTGAATGGAGAGGTACAAACTTGGTTAAGTTCAATAGTAATAAAAATCAATATTTACCAATTACACTTTGTAAATTAGACGATCTCCCTCCAATTACATTTCAGGACGCAATCATCCTCCCAAATTCTGAAATAAATATGTTAGGCCTCACCATATCCTCCAATATGTCCTGGAAATCACACATCCTTAGTATAACTAAAGCTACTTCCCGAAAGCTGGGAATGCTGTACAGTGCCGCAGCTATTTCACTCCTGAGCAGTTGCTCCAAGTATATAAGGGATTCATTCGTCCTAACTTGGAGTACTGCTCTCATATCTGGGGTGGCTCTTCTTCTGTCCAACTATTAGATAGGGTGGAATCAAAGGCATTTCGTCTTATTAATTCTCCTTCTATAGTCGACAATCTCTCTTCCCTTTCTCTTCACCGCAATGTTGCTTCACTCTCTCTCTTTTACAGGTACTTTAACGGGTAATGTTTGGTGGATTTGACATCCTGTGCACCGCCGGCAAGGCCGTGGGTTCGTAACACACGTCTTGCCCGCGGTGCCCACCGTTTCTCTTTGGATGTCGGTCACACGAGAATAACCCACTATAGTACCTTCTTCTTTCCTCACACAGCCAAACTGTGGAATACTCTGCCTTCTTCTGTGTTTCCATGCTCTTACAATCTGTCTCACTTTAAAAAGCTGGTTTTACGGCATCTTCGTGGTGTAGATTAATACAGTATAACCTTTTTTTTTTCTATTTTTACAATTTCTTTGCGTTCTTTTTTTTTCTCGCCCCCTAGGCTCCGTTATGGGTCGTTTGACCTGTGCCCGGGTGGGCTAATTCTCGTAAAAAAAAAAAAAAATGTAATGGGGGGTTGTGATTGGTGGATATAATTTGGCTGTATCACTATCAGGACAAATATTAAACAATCCAAAGGTAGCATTTTTATAACAATATACTATTCATCGTTATTTAAGATCCAGATAATATTTCAAATGTTCATAATCTGCAAGTGTCTTAATAGAATCCACTGACGCGCCTAAAGTAGTCTGGTATGTCTCTATATACTAAAAATATGCACCAGATGGGTTTCCATAAGCTATGAGGCCTACCATTCTCTTCATGCTTAATATTAACACTTTAAGGAGTATTTTCGCACATAGGTATTTTATTGTGACTAACGCCATATGATTTTATTCAGCTGAAAGAAATTTGTGCCACTCAGTGGATTAATGTATCATCAATGTGAAATACTGTATTTTTATTTGCTGATGTTCTGTATGTTATGCCACCTTTTGCCAACATCATTCACGCCCACTAGACAAAATCACTGTGGTAATAATAGCACCTGTGAGTAGCAGCACCCTCAACCGTAAAGGAGGTCCGCACTACCACCGCTCAGTTTAACTGACACACAATAAGTAGTATATGAACAGCGTGTCCTGGCCTCTACTGAATAAAACTGAGAGTCGGGCTTTACACAGTGAAAATTAATTAATTTGCTTTCATGGAAGCCTTTGTTGTTACCAATTTTGATATGCAACAACAATGTCCTGTAATATAGAAGGAAGAAAACTTGATCCCAAAAGTTAATTAAAAGACATGCATATAGTGAGGAGAAAGTTTATGTGTCAGTTAGTCTCCTGACAGGTTGTGTAATGGTATGTGTTTCTTAATGTGAAAGTTCATATTGTTTTTCGGTTATGAATATGAATAGCCAAATAAGCTGCGAGTTACCATTCAATTACTTCAAACTCATGTGTAGGCCTCAAAGGTAAGGGAATGTGTGTGTGTGTGTGTGTGTGTGTGTGTGTGTGTGTGTGTATGCACAGGGTGGTGTACTGCTTCTAGTATGGCAGCATCATGTTAGTGTCAAGGTGCAAGCACTACTTGCTTCCTCTCGCCTTCAGCTACTGCCGCTGGCTAGCTCTCGTGGCGAGCAGGAAAACAATTTGCAAGAGTCCTACCCTGCCAGTACACAGCCTCTTCAACATCAAGACTCCTGCTGTGCCTCCTCGTGTCAACACGCGGTAACTGGGTGCCTCGTGGGTCCAGGCTTAACTAGTTTGGGATCTCGGAGTAGCAGTGGGCCCCAAAGAGATTGCGCATAGTCCCACTGGCATGTGGACACGCCTGCCAACCACTGCCCCGATGCTTTGAGGAATAGCCTTGATAGATATAGCGCTACAGGAGTAAACCCCGAACGAAAAATCTGTGGTGGAGTTGCGCATCAGACAGATATGCTTCCAAAGCTCCAACAAGACCCAAGGACCCAAACGACTACACCGGCGGACGAAGACAAAGCATGAAGGGCAAGCTACTATGGCAAAACTCAACAAGTTGGGCTATCGGTAGCGCATTGCAACTCTCCCTCGCCCCAGACTTTGCAACACATGAACCACTGGATTAGAAAAAGGGAGAGTCAAGACGTGTGGTTGCAGCCTGCGCTCCTGCCTCACCACATAAATCAACTCAAGCGCAGCCATCATCCAGCTCATCGTATTTCCCATCCTCATCAAAACCCCGATACCCCCAAAAGTTTTATAATGACGAACGAGTGGCGACGGGGACAGGCAGAGATGACTGCCGGGAGTCTCTAGTCACAACTCTGCACATGGGCGGCATAGATAAGGCAGTCGCTTATGCACTGGGATCTAGGCAGCAGTGCAATCAGGCCTTGTCTGTGAGACTGAGCAGCCTTTCCCATATGGGGAGGGAGCCTGACTCTGCAACCGCACCCAGTAAGGTCATCGTTATGCGGTCGAAAACACAATCATAATCGCAGCTCAAAACAAAAATATACTATACAACCTCTTATGGTCGTTGCTTGGAATGTCAGGACCCTTCTGGATACTGGCACAAATGATCATCCCGGAAAAAGAATTGCCCTTGTGGCAAAAGAGCTGGCTAGATATAACATCGATATAGCAGCCATTAGTGAGTCTCGGCTCCCGGATGAGGGTCGACTCACAGAACGGGATCTGGCTATACCTTCTTCTGGATGGGTAAGCCTGCTGCAGAGAGAAATCCCATTTATGGAGTTGGCTTTGCCACCCGCCAATGCACCATACATAGGTTAACTGGAAGGCCTGTTGGGATAAAAAAAACATATCATGACGTTCCGAGTCCCACTGAATCACTCACGGCATGACTCCTTCATCAGTGCATATGCCCCAACACTGGATGCAAAGGATGACATCAAGGAAGCCTTTTACGCCGACCTCAACAGAGTGCTAACCTTTATCCCCAGAGAAGATAAGGTTGTGCTCCTAGGTGACTTCAATTCCTGAGTGGCAGAGATGCTGAAATTTGGCAGAGGATCATAGGAGAAACAGAGTAGGCCTACTCCTCCTCAGCAAGTGTACTGCACACAGCCTCACTATCTCCAATACCTTGGTTAGGCAGGCCGATAAGTTCGAGGGTTTGTGGCAACACTCAAAATCCAATCACTGGCCCTGCCATTCCCACATCGGCCTCTCAAGCATGACGCTGCCGAATCAACAAGACTTCTCAACAAGCTTTACTCCTGGACCCGGAACTGTGAAGACCGCCCTCTGCCATTGTTGGCCCACTTTCCTGACCGGACCATCCACCACTGTCATCGTCGACAACATCTCACAAGCGTTTTCGGTTTATCGAGTATTAGCTTGCCCTCCCCACTGGTGGTGTGAGTGACCCACACTCCAGCTGGAGAGCAGCTATAGCGCGATATTCCCGACGTGGTTTGAGCTCTTTTCCTTCTACTGCTATTTTTCCTTTTTTCGCTCTGGCCTAGGGACCTGCACCCTCAAAAGTGTATTTGTCCTGCGGTCCCCCCCTGTAACTGTTCAAGTCCCTCCCAGGAGATTGTGAACACGAAAGGAGGTTGGAGCAAGAACCCATCCCAGCCGAGTCTTTCCAGGAAAACCGTGATCGTGCGGGTCCACCTGGAAAGAGGGTAGCAATCCTTAGCCTTCCCCAATAGGCACACTTAGCTCACGTCTATAAGTGAGCAGTCACAAACACTAGGAAGTAGGTTTCCCCAACGGGGCTCCGGGAGAGAAGCTCAGGAACCACTCTACGACCACCCGGCCATCAAGTGCCTGTGGGGAGTGTTGAAATTCCTCTGCTACTTACTCAACCGGAATAGGTAGGCTCTGAGAATGAAAAAAAAACAAAAACAAAAAAACACCACAACCACAGGTTATGGAGCGCGTACGCCCTCCTAACCGCGACCCCCGCCTGAACCGCCAGCCCAACGACCCGAACCACGACAGGCTTCGCACAGAGAAAGCGGACCAGCTGCGTGCCTTCCTCGAAGCCCTGAAAAGCAAGAACGACGTCATCCACACAACTGCCACCGCCTCCAACAACTCCACCACCACTGCTACCGCCACTGAGAACGACAACTGGACGAAGGTTGAAAACAAAAATCGCCGACGTGCTTTTTCGGGAAACGAATGCCGTCAAGCAGCCCAAAAGGCACCCATCACCACCACCAGCTCACCCCCAACGACACTGCCAAAATTCCGGATCTCGAAAACGGACACGAAAACGACATATGCCGCCATCACAGAGATGGAGAAAGTAAATGCACTGGCCAAGTTCTCAGTGCGGCCCAACCTAAAGGGGGAGATGATTATTCATCCCAAAGACAAGGACTCCGCCACCACCCTCGACACTTACCCGTAAAACACCACCACCGTTGCATCAAACAAGCTGGACCCCGCCCAGAAACTGATGAAATCGGTAGTCCTCCGGTACCCAGAGGATCTGCCCCTCAAACCCCTGGAGAACAACCCGAAGATCCTAAAAGCTCAGAGATGCTCTTCCCCGTCCGACAAGACGGCCACTACAAAACAAGTGCTCATAACGCACTACGGTCCACCCCCCAGCACCATAGACCTCAAAACCTGGGGGATCTACGAAGTGAGGCCCTTCGTCCCGGAGCCCCTGCGGCGCTTCAGATGCCAGAAATACGGGCACCATCAGAGGAGGTGCGCGTACAAGGAAATCTGCGCAGTCTGTGCGCAGAAGCACGGCACACACTCCTGCCTCACCAAGTTGAAAAATGAGGAAAAAATTGCCCCCAAATGTGCCAACTGCGGGGGCAAACACCACGCCTGGAACCCTGGATGCTCCGAGAGGACAAAGAGGGTCCAGGCAAACCGACCAGCAGCAAGACCGGCCCCCAGCCTGCACACCAGCCCACCAAGTACCTTCGTGTGGGGAACCCAAAGGCAAAAACAACAAAGCCAACCTCCTCAGCCGGTCAACACCCAAAGTGCAGCCCAGTTTCCTGTCCTCGCTACGGCCACACCTCAGCCACCCAAGCAGCAGACAACGACAACTACGAAAAAGACAAAACAAGCACACACCAAGGCACCAGAAGGAATGATACATGTATAAGACCTAGCCAAGACTGACAACCTTCGCGGAGGGCCTAGCCGGACTACTGGGCCACAAGATCCAACCCACACAGCTCCAAATACTTATGGGGAGCGTCCTCCGGCAAGTCGCCACAGCTCCAGCCACCACAGTGGAGGACGCCATGCCGGCCCCCACACGAGTGACAGCCTAGGTAAACTCTACACCGAAAAAGGCCACCAGGGAACCAAAGATACCGACAGCTCCTAGAAAGAAATTGGATGTTTCAGCTCCCCTGAACCGAACCACGGCCCAGAAGGCAAAAACCACCACAGAACAAGAAGATATGAACCTGATCCAGTCGGAATCAGACCTGAACATATCCATCGAGGACCACCAGAAGTCCCCGATGAAACAGTGGTGGAAAACATCAGCACCCTGAACATCCTCTCATGGAATGCTTAGGGCACCAAAAACAAGAAACACCCCCTAAAAGAAGCAGCAGCCAAGGACACGCTTGACATTATTCTGCTACAAGAAACACTTCTACAAGAACACCACTGTTTCAAATTCAGTGGTTACAAGATGTACAGGAGGCATTTCACGCAGGCGTCGACAAGAGGATGTATGATCTTGGTCAAGTCAAGCATACCCTCCTCCGAGGACATGGAGCAATTGCCATGTGGGGAAAACATTGAGAAACAGGCCGAAAAAGTAACCCTCCAAGAACGGGAATTAACTGTTCACAACGTCTACAAGAACCCAAGGGGCTCACTGGAGGTGACTCAATTATTCGCTTCAGCCGCTGACCACGCCACACTCATAGGAGGGGATTCCAATGCACATCATCCCTTCCTAAGCTCGGTAAGCCCCACAAATGAAGACGGCCTACACCTATACACCACTTTTCAAGACACACCCGACATCGCCCTCCTAAACACCGGAGAACCCACCCACACTAGGGGAGGAAGGCTAGATCTCACCTTCGTCTCCAGTGCACTACAGCCTTCGGCCTCCTGGCAGCTACACCCCACGCTGACCAGCGACCACTTTGCCACCCTAACAACGCTGAAGGTGAACAAACTCCCCACTCCACCCCCCCCCCCCCCGAGATGGATATACAATACCCAAAAGACTGACTGGGGACTCTTTAAGAAACACCTGGCTATGTGGCGCGCAAAATCACAACAGGCCGGTGCAGCACCCGTGGACGAGACAACCCTCCACCAACAATTGGTCGAGGCGTTTCACCAAGCGGCAGAAGAGGCTATTCCAAAAACAAAACCCACATCAAGACTGTCCCAGGACTACTGGTACAACTGTCCCAGGGTGAAAGAACTCAACCACAGAGTGAACATGGCCCGAAGAAACTACAGGAGACACCCCACGGAAACAGACATCTCCTGCAAGTCATAGTTACGGTCACCAGGGAAGAGAAAGGAAGAAATCAAAAGCGTAAGCTGGCTCAAGTGGTGCTCCGAACTGAACGAGCATACCTCCCTCGGCAAAATGTGGGCCCAGATCCGAAGGGCATCTGGGAAGGCAACACCACCACCACCAACCCATCCCATCCCAGAAGAGGAAGCCGAGTGACTTGCAAAACTGTTCTTTGACCGAGCAGCAACGAAAAACCTCCCGAGAGATGTGGAGGAGACACAACGGCGTCTGCAACATGGCCAGACTCCAGATGATCGAAGAGGCCTGCAATTGTGAAGATGACACCGATACACCCTTCAACCAGCAAGAACTCCAGAAGTCGATAAAACGAAGCAAGGACACAGCACCAGGGGCATACAGGATAACCTACTCCACGCTTTCCCATGCCGGAGGAGCCGGGCACGAGGCTTTGCTAAAAGTCATCAATGCTTCGTGGACAGCACAAAGACTTCCACAGGAATGGAAGAAGGCAGATATACAGCCTATTCCGAAGCCCAGAGAACCAGACAAACCGAGACCCATCTCCCTTCTCAGCTGCATAGCGAAGACGGGAGAAAGAATGGCTCTCAACAGACTCAAGTGGAAAGTAGGCAGCCCACACCCTCACATTTTTGCTTACACCGAGAACACCGGCACAGGCAACAACATCGCCGAGATACTCAGCACAGTGGACAATAAACCAGCTTTGGTGGCCTTCCTCGACCTGGAGAAGGCCTTCGAACTAGCAAATCCACTGGCCATTATAACGACGCTCGCTGAAAAAGGCGTCAAAGGAAGGTTGCTGGGGTTGATCCAGAACTACCTCACAGAGAGAGAAGCAAGAGTACGGTTTCAGGGAGAAACCTCAAGCTACAGTACAGGGTCCATGAAAACGGGACCACATAAGGAGGCATCGTCAGTCCAAAGCAGTTCAATGTCCTGGTGGAAAATCAAGTCAGACTTCATTTCAGACAAACAGCCAAGCTCCTCTGCTATGCAGGCGACTTACAGCGCATAGTAAGAGGAGCAAACAGACTAGCCAACACGCAACACGCACTCCAACTTATAGAAGAGGAGTGCAACAGAATTGGACTCAAGATAAATCCAGCCAAGTCGAAAGCGATGGCCATCTGCACAGACACACCAAACAAGATGCTCTCCATATAAAACACGCTGGTAGTCTGGACCAACACCCACCAGTGCCTTGGAATCTGGTTCGACCAGAAACTCACTTTCAAGCCGCAACTCGAGTATCTCAGGCACGGGACGAAGAACAGACACAATAGAATGAGGTCGCTCACCAGCACAACCGCCGGAGCGAACATACACGTACTCAAAGCCTACTACACGGCCGCCATCAGATCGCTGGTAGATTACAATGCTCCAGCACTCATTGGACTGAGAGAAGACCAGATAGCTAAGCTAGAAGTTATCCAAAATAATGCTCTCAGGACCATGCTTGGAGCACCCATGTGGACCAGAATTTGCAGTTTGCAAATGGAAAGTGAACTACCACCCCTGGCAGTACGAGTCAAGCAGGTGACAGCCGGTCTCCTCGCCAAAATCTGTAGATCAGATAAGCCCACAGCTGCCAAAAAGCGAATCAGTGCTTCCCTCCATCTCGACCACGAGGCAATCGAGGTTATTCGACACCTGCAAGCAGAAACACTCGTCAAGAACAACCAAGACATACGAGACAGGGATTACAGGTATGTTGTTCCACCACCATGGAGCCCTCCACCAGCCACATTCAAAATTACCGAACTAGGTGATAGCAAAGCCAACCTCCAGAAGGAGGACCTCAAAAGAATAACTCTGGAAGCCATAGCCACCGAGACACCGGCTGATGCAGCAAAATACTTCACAGACGGCTCGGTGGATCCAAAACATCATACATCTGGAGCGGCCTTCTACACCCAAGGTCAGACCCTCCTATGGAGACTTTCTAATGACTGCTCCACCCTACAAACAGAGTTGGTAGCAATCTCAAAGGCCCTACAACACGCTGCAACACAACACAACAAGTCCATCATAATTCACACGGACTCGAAAACGGCCAGGCAGGCGCTCCAACACAGTCAACCAAGAGACAACGTCCACATCATAACCTCGATCCTCGCACAGCTACAGGACTTCCAAAGACAAAATCGCCCAGTCGTCTTACACTGGATTAACAGTCATGTAGGGAACGGGGGAAACGACGTGACAGACGAAGCAGCCAAGGCAGCCACACGTTCTAGAAGCGTACACATTCAAGTTCTAGCAAGCGTGCAACAGTTCAAGAATCACCCCAGAAAGACTACCAAGCTCCACATCCAAAAGAGCTTCCTTCACGCATTCAACGCTGGTTCCCAATCAGCCAAATGGTACCTGGCGGCTACGAAAGGGGAACCACCTTTCGCGGACAAGAAAACATCAAGGCAAACCCAAGTTAGCCTTCATCGACTACGACTAGGGTACAAGTGCTCCTAGCAGACGATCGGAAATGTCGTCTGGGAATGCACCTACTGTCAGGAGCCAGCGGCCAACCCACTGGAACACTATCTCCTCGACTGCGAAGTCACACAAAGTCTCTGAAACAGAATTCAAAACTTCCAAGAAGAACACACAACACCAGCGGCCACTATAACCCGAAAGGCCCAAACAAACCACATTCACCACCTTCTCCAGGGTCATCACATGATACCCACCACCCAGATAGCTCAGGAATTATCCTCTCCCAGCAAGTGGGGACCCCGGTTCGGGGGGGCGCGCCACTCCGAAACTGACCACGTCCAAGAGTGGGGGTTGAAGGTAAGCGCTCACTGACCGAGGGTCTGCTCACACTTGCAACCTGCAGTATCCTCTCATATCTGCAGGTAGGACAACCTCCAATCCCATCTCCGGTCTGGCTGCTCCAGGAGCTCCAGCCGGAACCACCAAACGGGCCGCCTATAGGCAAAGGCCCGTGTCGGACTACGGTCCGACAATCTCAACAACAACAACAACGGCCTCTCAAGTCACCTCAGAGCTCATAGCTGGATGATTGTCATACGTGATTCCGAGTGACAGAAAAGGAGTAGTAGTGTTTGCGCGCGCGCGCGTGTGTGTGTGTGTGTGTGTGTGTAAGCTACTTCTCAAAATATTTTCATAGTTCCCAAAAATTTTTTTATTGTTTTATTGTTTTGCTTGTGGAGGAAACTACGAATTTGCCTTTGTTGAGCACATTCGTCAATGACTCACTAATAACAACAGGTAATCATAACCACGGTAATATCTCGAGTAATTAACGTACTGTAAATAGATATCAGTATTTTTTCTTTACACAACTCGATGAATCTTTCTGTCTTATATCTATTGTCTAATCCATTCGGATGCTTATCTAAATTATTTTTGAAACTATTCTAAAACCTCATTATTGTTTTTTATTTTTATGCAAAAGCTTAAACTATTCCCAAGTTCATAGAGCTCTATCTGGTACTGCCCATTATCCCTTTACACAACTATCCATTTTCTGATTTTACCTCCTGAATATGAAGTAACTTTCTTTTCCACATCTGTTGTTTAAACCTGACATATTACTTCACTTAAATCTATAATAACCCACTGTAACATTTGCATACTTCTCATTCTCATAAATGCTCTCATAATTCAGGTTCTTATTGTCAGTTTATGCCTGGTTATTCTTATGTCCAAGTGCCCATAACTGTTTTTTTTAGACAGTACTTGCTAGCTCTATGAGACACACGTCTTTCAAGCAGAGAAGCAATACAGTTAGACCTCTAGGTGACGATGATCCAACATAAACATTCTAAAATCGTTTATAGTGTGTGCCCACGTTGTTCAAGAGAAATAAATATAATTATATCGGAAGGGACGTTCCTGTTTTGACCTCTCCCAAAGAATACTATGTACGGAATTTGAAAAAGTTATTAGTGAGCTTGGGGGGGAGGGGGGGGGGGGTCAGAGATGGCTTATACCCCACTCTGGTAAAGGACCAGCCCATCACTCGATCAGCATATAAGGTAGAATGCATGCTAAACTCAAGGCTTGACTTCTCCTGGTGGCTGGAGGCCAGATCAGCATTATTTACTGGGAGACCCAGATCAACAACCATCAAGTAAGTTTTAACACCATGTAGGTGTTAACATCATGTAGGTGTTACCATCCCGTAGATGTTACCATTATCCCAGTGTTATCTTAGTGTTACCTTCATCTAGGTGGCGGGATTTGGTTACCACAATTCCTCTGTTGTCATAAATTCTGTGTTCTTTTAATATGTATTTTATTATTAAATTTAGTCCCGTAAATTTTAAGTGCAAAATGCTTTGATACATTTATTTTAATTTATTCGTTTTCATTGTATTGGGTGGAACTACTTGATAATACATTAAGGTTTTATCTGCGTGTTATCGTAGATGACAATCAAGAACTTTTGATATTGTATCTCTTCTATCATTAACTTCATCTGACAAAGTAACCATAACCACTCGTGGGGACAGTTATGAGGCAATGATCTGTTGTTTTAGTGAAGAAAACACTGTTAATGGCGTGTGTATCGGTAGTGATGGTCCTAATAACTTTAACACTAGGCCTTGGCCTTGACCTTGACTTTATTGTCTGTGTTTGTGAGCTAAACCCAACGTTATATCTCGCTTAATGTCTTCCTGACATCCTAATCCCACTTATTTCCTATTGTGATGTTTACACACACACACACACACACACACATCTGAGAGACACTAGTGAGATAAAGATTCCTAAAACCACCCTTGACAGTCAGGGTAATACAGAGCCCCCAAAAATGTTCCGTGATCGAGTGAAACGCGAGTAAAATTTATGATTTTTTTCGTTTGGTCTGATTGGTGTAAGTGCAACGATTTGTTTGGGTAGATCCAACTGATTCAGTTACCCCTTCTCCCTAAACTACTTTCTGGAGTACTGCGCTTCATTTGTCCCACGGGATATTGCCTTACCTCCTCCTCTTCCATGTAATTCTTTGGTGGTCAAAGGACCACCCTAAGGCGAGTGCTCTATCCCCTAAATTTCACCAAAGGACACTTTACATATTCCTTATTCCAATTTCCTATTTTAGTTTCTAAGGGAAAATAACACTTCACTTCGGGTCAGGTTTAATGTCCCTTCCTCAAGGGATGCATTAGGATGGATATAGTTGCCCCGTCCCTGGGATGTATCTCCATTTACCTGTACTTTGGACGGTTCCTACTTTGAATTGTACTATTGCTCATCGTGAATGACTGGCTGTGTTTATGATCATTAGTTCTGGCATACACGTTACAACAGTGATTTTGTTTCATGATAAAAGAGGGAGTGGAGAAAGAATATAAGAATATCAATAACTTTAAATGTGCTTGTTTTCTCTGTTTTTAACTTGGAAAATTAACTGAACAAAAAATGAACTAACATGTTTTTAATGACAGACCTGAAGATAGAAAACTCTTAATTCGCAAAAATTATCCTTATTTCAGCAATTAAATTCGAAATTACAAAAATAAAGTGCGTTTACACAACATCTCTCTCTCTCTCTCTCTCTCTCTCTCTCTCTCTCTCTCTCTTCGACCACTCGGTATTACAGCAAATGTCCTCTGATGTATGTATTACTGATGTGATGCGAAGTGAGAGGAGGAGACATTGTTGATGACTGCTCTGTCGTCGCTCACACACACACACACTCGCCTTACCAGCATGTCCACATAGTCTGCCCTCATAAAAAAACACACACACCCAGAAAATAATCATTTCTAGCACAAGGTTCATACTCTGCTTCACAAATATCCACATTAATTTCAGTCTTATTTTGGACGATGTTGTAGGTTATGTATCTATGCTACTGTGCCGAGTAGCAACCCTGTAAATAAGCTACTGTGCCGAGTAGCATTTATATATGTAATTACGTGGCAACACTGCACGTGTTATGTGGCAGCATTGCCCCGAGGCTGCCATATGGCAAGGCAGTCTCAGTCTGACTCTGTGGGCCGTGCATGGCACACGCACGTCACCACTTGTATTTCTCCTATCCTTTAATAAACGGACTTCAGTGTTACCCGGTGTTTCCCTACCCATCACTGCATTCTTCAGGGAACACTTGGAACCTTCATGGCGCAGTGAGTAGGATCTGTGGACTTACAAGTGTGTGAACAATGCCGGCGATGTGTACGTGACTCTTAGTGTGTGCTGTGTTGTGATGCTTTGTGTTTCACTGCGACGTGCAGCGTTGCTCCCTCACAGTGCGTTTTAGTGACGGTGGCAGTGTTAGTGTCAGTGTATCAGTGTGTCTAGAGCTGGGAGTTGAGCAGTGGCCTGTTTTTTAGTGGTACCCACGGAGCACGCAGGCATACACCCTTCTTGTGTGACATCCTGGGAGACACTGACGGTCTTGCCTCCGCAAGCCACCACGCTCCGCTCTCTGAGACATACACACACACACACACACACACACACGCACGCACGCACGGACAGAACAGTGGACTCTATGCATTATTTCTGCGCTGTTTATGTCATATATATGTGGTTGGAGCTGATGAGGCGCCACTTTATATAATAAACAGCACATTCCACGCATACTAAGATGGGCGGTAAGAAGGGAAAACGTCAAGATGGGAGACACGACTCCCCACCATCTTCTCCTCTACCAGGCAGAGATGGAGCTTCTGCGCCCACCGCCCCTCATCCTTCTCCTACAGCGACGGACATTGCAACAATTCTGAGGTGGATGGATCACAGAGACGAGCGACGCCGAGAGATGGAACTTCAAAGGGAGGAGACACGAAGAGAGGAGGAAAAGTCGCGTTTTGATGCACTATTGGCGACCCTGGCGCTAACCCACCCTCCCTCCTCCACCACACCAGCGTCCTCCAGGTACTCTTGCTACTCCAACAGCTCCCAAGGCATCTGTTCAACCCCCACCCGCCCTCTCACCAGACGTCACGTTTCAGCTTTTTCGTGAGTAGAGGCGGCGTTGGACAGATTACTCCACGATGCTGGACCTTGACAGCATGCCTCCAAACAAACAGCTCATCCAACTGCGGATGTGTTTGTCGCTGGAGACCCAGAGAGTTTTGGAGCACATGTTGCAAGTGCCTCCCGATTCTACATCTTCAGTGACGGATGTGCTCGGCCTTTTATAGGAGCACGTTAAAGGTCGGAATAACGAGGCTTTGCGTCGCCGCGCCTTCACCAGCTGCAAGCAGGCGGAGAATGAATCCTTTGACGACTTTTTTGTACGCTTGAAGAGTTTGTCGGAGGCGATCGACGTCTGCAAGGCGCACGGCCGGGAATGTGAGGAAGCCTGGATCAAGCACGAGATCTTGACAGGGGTCAGACAAGAAGAGTTGGTGCAGCGACTCATTCCCCTGGACGCTTCCTCCACACTCCAGGTGGTAGTGACTGATTGTCGGTCAGACGAGGCCACCAAGTCTGCCACCTCTGCCTGACGGGCCCCACCTGCTGTGAGAGCAATCCCTCAGTACAAGAAGGGTAAGAAGGCGGCCAACAACGTGAAGGCTGCCGCACGTTCTTCCACGCCTCCGCCTAGTGCTTCCTGTGGCAGCTGTGGAAAGTAGCATGGTCCCAAGACATGCCCGGCCGCCGACACACTGTGTCGTGGATGTATCCGTAAGGGCCACTGGTCTAACACAGACAGGTGCCCTGCACGAGGCCGCAAGTGTCAGGCCTGCGGTCGCTATGGACACTACGACAAGTGCTGCCGCCAACCCAAGCCCAAAAGCCCGAGACGAGGAGGAAAGCAGCGCACTTCCCTCGGGGTGGTTCGCACGCAGCCCCCTTCAGATGGCCCACGCAGCCCCAAGCAGCAGCTGAGTCACATCAGATGGGTGGACTCGACCACACGCCCCAGGGCTACCCCTTCCCCTACCATCCGCGTCGCCGTCATACACGGTGATGTGTCGGGTCTCATCGAGGTGATACCGGCGCTGATACTACGGTGATAGGCCTGAAGCACCTCCAGAAACTGGGCCTCACCAAACGCGACCTGGGACCACCGCCGCAGCTGCAGTACTACAATGCCGAAAGGTTCCCAGATGCCAGAGGCTGAGGGCTCCTTTCAAGCAGAGATCACCTATGGCGACAGGTCGTGTCATGGATGGATCGACGTGCAGCCTACTCTCGCTACACCCTTGTTGTCGTGGGAGCACTACAAGGAGTTAGGTGAGGTGCTCAGAGACTTTTCCGAGCAGATCCCAGCTGCTCGGTACACCGCCAGCAGGGTGCGTGAGTCAACAAGCGACGCGCCTGGCACTGCCGCACAGAGCTGCCCAGAACCCGCGTCCACCCCCACCCACACAAGACGCTCCCCTGCCCAGATCCTGTATGGTCACCCTCTCCGCTCTTGCGTTCCTGCAGACGCCAAAGCCTTTGCGAAGGAGTGGCAAACCAGAGCCGAGATCTGCGACCGCCACGCCACTTCACGTGCCCAGGACGCCAAGGCTCGGTATGACGACCGTGCCCGCCCTCTTCAGCCACTGGAGATTGGTGCCCTTGTCCGCGTCCAGGACCCGACGACGACACGTTGGGACAAGGTAGGCATAGTAATGGGCGTCGGCCGGTCGCGGGACTACAAGGTCAGGATGCCGAGCGGCCGTGTCTGGTGGAGGAACCGCCGCTTCCTCCGGCCAGTCCCACCCCCTGCTGCTGGCCCCCTGACCTAGGACGAGTCCCCTACACCTCACGAGGATCCGCCCCACAGTGCACCTCGACGCTCGGAGCGACTTAGGACTAAGAAGTCCGCTCAAGACAAAGACTTTGAGCGTGAGGGGGGGAGAGAGATGTAGGTTATGTATCTATGCTACTGTGCCGAGTAGCATTTATATATGTAATTACGTGGCAACACGGCACGTGTTATGTGGCAACATTGCCCCGAGGCTGCCATATGGCAAGGCAGTCTCAGTCTGACTCTGTGGGCCGTGCATGGCACACGCAAGTCACCACTTGTATTTCTCCTATCCGAATAAATGGACTTCAGTGTTACCCGGTGTTTCCCTACCCATCACTGCATTCTTCAGGGAACACTTGGAACCTTCAAATGTGAAAAGAACAAAATTTTAATTATGAGGTCATAGTAGCTTGTCATTATGCTTAAGGTAATAGGTGTACGGTAAGAACAGTTGCCTTCATTTATAAGGAGTACAGATGCTGGCGAGTTTTGTGAGATGTAACACCACTGTTTGTTTACATCGTAATAAAATTAACAGAATGGGCAGAATTACCCTCGCTAAAGTAACCAGACCAAGGATGCTAAATAAACAGTCCTCCCTCTATCTGTGTATGTGCGAATTTCCTGCATGGTTATAGTTTTAATAAAGGTTACCAAGTAGAGCGTCATTTGACTCTTATCTATGGTCTGGTGGCAGGTGGCGCCACTTCTCACAAAACACGCCAGCCATTGCACTCGTTATAAATGGAGGCAGCGTATACGAGCATCTTCTCATCCAACCAATAGTAGAACAGAAGTAGTAGCAGTATCAGTATTATCGTTAATTATGTTCTTGCATATCTATATTATTCTTATTATCATTTATAGTGACACTAGTATATCTATCATTATTATCAATACTATATTACTGATATATGAAAATGTAACCTAAAAATGGGAACTCTTCATGCCTGATAAACATTACTTGGGTAGAAAATCAAACTGTTATACCAAAAGTCACAGTTGAAAACATCTTCGTTCAACAATTGTGGAGGATAATTGTTTATCTGCAATTATGGCTCAGATACGTTAAAAATTTCTCGTGGTGTATTAATGAGCCTTGCAAACAGTTACCGAAATGTTACAGTTGCAAAATAATTAGTTTCTTGGTGACTTACTGACATTCATATCTACTACCTTGAGCTGTAACGCCGAAAATGGCCATTACACATGATTCTAAATGAACCCACAGAAATATGTCAAGTAAAGTAGTAAGTATACATATAATATCACCGTTCACAAAATAGGCTTCATATTTAACTGATTTTTTTCCTGAAAGTTGATCATATCTACTCTACAAGACCATAATCAAGCTCCCTGGATCCAGATTTAGCTACAATTCCATAACGTTATTGTCACTTTGTGTATCTGTACTTGGCATGACAATCCCTGCCGTCAACTATTCTGTAGAATAATTAGGGTGGTAGAAGGGCGTTACAAACTCGCACGTAAACAAGATTTACTCTACGCGCAGTGCGACGTTTCCACTTTAAGATTATTATTTATCGTTCTTAATTTTTTATGTAAGGTTTATGTAATTCTTAAGAGTAATAAAGATATAATTCTTCAGTGATTACAAGGTTACAAGAACTAAAGTCTTTTATGTGACAAATAGGAAACCTTAATTTGTTGTCATGGGACCACTAAAGGATATTGTCATTTACATCGAGAAGAACACATACACACACACACAAACACACACACACACACACATTCGCAGAAAGCTTACCTTCCTAAATCACCTCTTATCCTGCTACATATATAAGGGAGAACGTGAATCCGGCTCCAGGTAGACCCACAAAACAACACAACCACCGTGAGTGTCATGTACCTCGTGCTGAATTATATGACAAAAACTACTCCTTATCCACTACAAAAGACTGGGCAGAGAATAAAGAGAAACTGTTTTTATACTGCAGTGCGGCTACATGTGACACTTAATATATTAATAACAAAAATGTATTCATGAGTGTTTTTAATAGAGTAATCCAGGGTGTCAAACATATAGATGCATCCTAAAAGATTGTTATCCGACTTGCTGGAGTTAATCATTATTTTTTTAATATCTACACTAAAAGTCACCAATTCCAAAATTAGATTGTTTCATGAAGATGAAATGTTGATTTACTGCTTTAATGGAAGCTGTATTTAATTTTGAAGATAAGTTCTCACTCATCATCTGCAAAATATACTTGTAAGTGTCACTGGAGCAGCGTATTAATGCACGATTATCAAAGGTCAAGACGTATTTGATCTTCTACCGTGTTATATCAAAGCTGTATCTTACACAAGATAAAAGCAATATATATAAATATATATAAATATAAATAAATATATATATAAATATAAATAAATATATATATATATATATATATATATATATATATATATATATATATATATATATATATATATATATATGTGCAAGTAAATCATTGTAGGGGCGCGTGATCTAGGTATATGCTGATAAACACAAGGAAAAAGAAAACACGAAGTTCTCAAGCGCTTTCGTGTAATTCACATCTTCAGGGGTGATTACAGACTGTGGTTATCAGCATATATATATATATATATATATATATAGATATATATAATAAATAATATATATAATATATCATATATAAGTAGATCCACAATGGAAACGTGGATATGATAAATCTTGATAAAATCAAAATCACACAGGGAAAAGATGCTCCGTTGTTGTGTGATTTTATCAATATATATATATATATATATATATATATATATACATATATATATATATATATATATATATATATATATATATATATATTTATATATATATATCACATATAAGTATAAAAAAATTTCAAATTATTAGTAAATTAAAATTATTTTGATGGCAAATTTTCGTGTGGCAGGCAGGTCTTTCAAGGTGCACGTGTGACCCTCTAAATGACTTGAGTTTGGCCGCCGTAATGTGTATCGGAGGTGATTACCGTCGCACCAGAGGGTCGTGAAGGCTTATGAACCATATCATTATTTGTGTCGCCTTCAGTGCACAGCCTTTATAGTTCATTAATGTAAGTCTCTGTCATGACTGCAGTTCTATGGTACATCATAATGACATTGTTCCAGGCAATGATATCCCACCGATTACCACCTCAGGTACCAGTTACATCCTCATTTTCTACGCAATGATATCCCACCTGTTACCACTTCATGGTCCAGGCAGTGGTATCCCACCTGTTACCACCTCGCGTTCCAGGCAGTGATATCCCACTAATTACCACCTCATGTTCCAGGCATGGATATTGGGTATTCCACCTGGTAACATCTACAGTATGTAACTAGTTGTGGAATGTCAGGTAATCCCATTTGTTAGTCAACTTCATGTGCTAGCTGGTGAGTCTGTCAGTTATTACTCTGGATACTGTTTGAGTTTACACAGGTATCCCACCAGCTGGCACCTTATGAGCTGGTTATGGATAATTGATAATCCACCAGTTCAGGAACTTTACTGCTCAACTGAAACAGCGATGTGGATGTCCTCAATACCCAGCAGGTCCCTCAGCATCTAGAGCTGACCCACCTCAGCAATCCTCCATCCCAGGATGAAGTAGTTACTGCCATCAAAAGGATGAAAAATAACAAAACCTCAGGGACTGATGGAATACCAGCCGAGGTGTATAAAGCGGGAGGACCTCTGCTTACCAGCCATGTCCACTCTCTCCTGCAGAATATATGGAAAGAGGAAGAAATCCCCCAAGCTCCCTAAAGATGCCTCCATCGTCAATATTTAATAGAACAAGGGAGACGGGTCAGACTGTGGCAACTACTGTGGGATCTCGCTGCTGTCTGTAGGTGGCAAGATTAACGCCCGAGTCCTCATAAACAGGCGGAAAACTTACTCCCAGTATCTCAATGTGGCGCTAGACTATCACGAGGCACCGCTGACACGATCTTTGCTGCCCGCCAGATACAGGAAAAGTGCAGGGAACAGCATCGTGATCTGTACATGGGTTTCATCGACCAAAACAAGGCCTTTGACTCTGTCAAGAAGAAACCCTCAGCCGTTTTGGCTGCCCACTAAAATTCCTCGCCATTGTGAGGCAACTCCACGATGGCATGAACAGAAGTGTCCTGCACAACGGCACCCAGTCTGAGTTCTTCCCCATCCAAACAGGGGTTAAATAACTCTCTTTTCCAATTTCTTGGCTGCTTTCCTTACTCGTGCCAGTGCCAATTTAGCCGGCGGGATGGCCATCCCGTACCGGATGAAGGATTTTCAACATAAGACGACTCCAGGCATTAACAAAGGTGTCTGCAGCTTTCATTACTGAACTTCAGTATGTAGACGACCTCACCCTCTTCGCTCATGCTGAAGGCAACCTACAGGAGATCCTGACAACCTACTCAGATGCGTATGCACACCCCACTTTCTTCATCTCGGCTCCCACCTGTCCACTACTGCGGACATCGATGAGGAGATTCAACATCGTATATCGAGCAGTGGTCTTCTCTACCCTGCTACATGGCAGCGAGACGTGGGTCACATAAAGGAGGCACTTGAAAACTTTCACCAACATAGTGTACGTTACATCCTCCGAGTTCGGTGGGAAGAGAAGAGAACAAGTACCAGTATTCTTGCTGACATCAATTATTATTCATGAACAATTACGTTGGACTGGCAATGTTACCCGCATGGACGGCAGTAGGCTGCCAAAGCAGCTACTTTACAGTCACCTAGCGGGCAACTGAAAAGGTATAAGGATAGTCTTAAGACAAACCTGAAAAAGTGCCAAATCGACCCCTCACCAGAGCGAAGATTACTCCACACCATAAAGCTTGGAGGATTACCACACGAGAAGGTGTCAATACTTTCGAGTTAGCCCGACTGCCTAACGAGGCAGACAAGCGCCAACGCCGGGATGATGCTGCTGCCACCCCTCCAGCACTAGCTGTAGCCCTCCACACGTGCAACATCTTTGGACGACCCTGCCGGTCCCTTATCGGCCTCTCTAGTCATCTCAGAGCTCATTAATAAAGGTGACAACCATATTAACTCGTATCATTTTATCATTGCTGGATGATCGTCATACTCGATTCCGAATGACAGCAAAGTGGTAGCAGCAGTGTCTTAGTACCTCACAACTAGCTACACCCGTGGTACTTGACGATCGTATGAACATTGTGACCAATGCTCACCTAGGAATAATCTATCTATAATACTTGAAGAACTACAATTATGAGACACCACATGTTTACTGTTACATTTATAATTTCTAAGAATCTACTTAAACATATTATAGCAGGAAAACAGTAAGAAGGCATCTGACTGACTAAAAAAAAAAGGATTTTTCGCACACAAGTATTCCATTTCCACACTGGACACGAAGTGGTGGGGATGTTACACACTTAGGGTGTGTCATACGGAGGCGAATTTTTTTTTTTTGAATTTGAAAAATCGGCCCATGGTATTAATGATGTAGTTCTATGTGCAGAATCATGTGATATCTTCAGATTTGAAAAGTTTTTATTTTTTGCTAGGTAAATTTTAACTTGAAATCTTATGAAAATTCAGTATTCCCACCCTTTTACCAACACCACTAAATAGCTTATTTAAAGTAAAGTAAATGTATCAGGTTAATTTATTAGGATGAAAATGATCCAGAATAGTGAAACGAATGATCTTGACACATTTATTAAATTTAATATTCCTTTAGAAAACAAAATCATCAAATACAAAACCGGTTTTACTACTACGACCCGGTGTTGCTGCACACCATAGAGAACATGTCTTTCTTGCTTCTGTTTCTACTCATCACCTCCCTGCTGACCACCTGAGCTCGGATGTAGCCTTCCCTCCTCTCCTGGCTGTACAATTGACTGCTGGCCTCGTTCACTTGCTGTACACAACGCTCTATACTCTGGGTGTGCGAGGGCCAGGCAGGGACATTAATGCATGGGGTTGTCCAGGAAAGCTCTGACATGAACATTGGTGAGGCTGCAGGTAAGAGGGGGCTCACTGCCAGCCTGGATGTTATCCAGATCCATGAGATCAGTGAGGGTCTTGGCACCTAGATTGACTTCAGGAGTCTTCCTGACCCTGAAGGAATCGTCACCAACTGATTCGTCATGCCCAGATCCTCTCATAAGTCTCATATCCAAGATCTTTTTGACTGCCACTCTTCTCTCCTCCTCATCCTTACTGCAGAGCATTGTCTGCAGAACTGCCTCGGGATGAGCATACCAGGAAGATCTCCTCACAGTCTGCTCCACAATCTGAACAACCTTCCTTGGCTGACTCCTCAGGAGCTCAAGCTGGAAGAGAACATGCCTCGGACCTTCGGAGAACGATGACTTGACCTTGGTGTTGAACCAATTTGGCAAGTAGACACTCACGATGAATTGGACAATAAGTCTCAGGTTGTGAAGCTGGTTCCCTTTCAGTTTATGATGAGCGACCCAAATTCTGCAGAACCTGAGAGCCGTTGTGAGCCACCTAGAATGTGAGACTGGACCTATCTGCAGGTAAGTAAGTCTATCAGGCATGACCCCAGTTTTGATGGCACTGCAAATCATGTAACCATAGTACTGGTCAGTACTCAGGTCGTCAATGACAGTATGTGCAAGCTCAACGAGTGGAGGGCCAACTGTGATTTTTTCAAAGCTCGGATTTATTTCTAACTCAGTGGCAGAGTCCAGCATCTTGCCAAGAGGACCAGACCATCTCTTGTTTGAAAGAGTCTTGCCATCCAGCTCCTGGATCAGATGTCTGAGTGGCAACTCGTTGGTGTGGAGGTCACAAACAATCCAGACCAGCTTCCTCCCAATCTTCCGCTCTATCCACTGTATGACCCCCCCTTGCCACCCTGTGTTCGTGTTGGTGCTGTCCCCTCCAATGGCCTGCAGGGTCTGGTCTACGTTCCTCTCTCTGAGCCAGTTCACAATGTTATCTGCCACTATCTCAGCTGGTTTCCTGATGTCATCTTTCTCTGGAGTGAAATGCCACATATACTTCCCTCCTGGTTCACTGCAGCAGGAGTAGTGTTCCTCCTTCACCATGGCAGGGAACAACTTGTCAGAATCTCCAACTTTCATGAACACTTTAGTGTCATCCCTTCTCCCATCAAAGAACAAACAATTGATTCCATTTTCTCTTATCCCCTTATCAAACTCCTCTTCTAGGTTACTGACAAGTTTCTCCTGAGCTCTCCTTACTTTGTTATGATCTATCACCAGGTGAACATCATCAGGTGTTATCAAACCACCGTCAATCCAGGCAGCTGTTGCTATCTCTGCAGTTTCTCTGAGACCAGTGTGGTGTCGCATGCTGGCCAGAGCTATGCTCGGGATATCTTTCCTATTTCGAATCTTATGCCTGGAAGGTTTGGGATCATTATTTTCTGGGTTAGGGACAAAGTCACCATTCTTCTGGTCAGCACTCGGATCAGCCATGGGGAAGTCATAAACTCTGAATCAGCTTGACTCCAATCATCGGCCTTTTTTACCTCACCCTGGGCCTTCTCAAGTCTCTTTTCCTCAGCAACTCTTCTCCTCTTCTGTCTCTCTGTGGCAGCCTCCTGTCTCTTGGACTCCGGAATATCTTGGCTAGAAATCATGAGAGCCCCTATACTGCCAGTCTTCTCTCTCTGTGCTTTAACAAATGCCAGTTCGATCACAGGAATCTTCAGTTCAGGCTTGCAAATACAGGAGATGTGGGCCTCGGATTTACAGTCACGATCGCATCCAAACTCAGGACAGAGAACAATTGGGCACTTGCAAGTAATTATGTCAAATAACTGGTCCAGTTGCTTGGCAAAGCTGTCCTTAACTGCAAGTTTTCCTTTCCCAAGAGAGATATCTCTTGCCTTTTCCCAACTGGCTAGCAGTCTCTCACTAATCTTCTTCTGACTTGTTATGACTGGAGGCTTGAACTGAGCGTTAGCCAGAGTGTACTGTGCCAAGACAGCTTTGGTCATATCTTGGGCAATGTCTTTGTTTGTGTAAGTTCTTTGGTTCTTTTCACTGATTTGCCTGATTAAAACACCGTATCTCAAAGCATCTCTCAATGTAGGCTACTCCGACTTCAGGAGCTCTCTCCCAGACCCAAGATAGTGACTGAGATTGCTGGATTTTGGGGTCCTCGTCCTGACACAAGCAGCCATCGCAAATATTATCAGCTTATAAATGCATCAGAATCTGAAACAGAAAAAAATATTGTTAGTTGGGTTGTTAAAGAATGAAGTCAGAAAGCAATGTTCACTATTTAATTGTAATGCACTAATGCAGCTGTACGTTAGATTTTCGATAAATTTCACGCTAAAATGTACCTAGCAAAAGGTTGCAAAATATTGAAACTGAAATTATTTTCTGTTTATATACACTAAAATCTACCAAAAAAGTGATGGGCCATTAGTTTTAGCTGATCTTCCCTCCTATGACACACCCTATTACACAGGGGAAGTAATTTCAAGTCAATAGTACCCAGAGTCTTTACTTTTTCCAGGCACCTCTTTACTCTCTTTCGGCTATGAGCACCCATTACCTGGATACCTGGATCGCATCAACACCTTTCTTCACCGTCTCCTGAAGAAGGGACACGCTTCATTCTTTAGTGTGGCATGACCCTTTACCACCAACAGTTTCACAATGATGAATTGATGGTCAGACTATAATCTTTCCCACCACCAAACCAACACCCAGTTAATGGTTCCCATGGTGATGAAAGCGTCAGTCATTTCCCGCTCTGTAAGTATTCATCTTATTATTTAAATTTCCACACTTGTCAGACACGTTTACAAGTTCGCTTTTTACTATTATTCTTCATATTGTTCACGTAAGTTGATATTAACTGAGAGACGGGCGTAAGGTTGAGTGGTTCCCCGCCCCCATCATTGGAAGAACTTCTGGTCCACTGACTCTGTCCCAGATGATGAGATTCCAAACCACAAAATCTTTATGAAAAGTATGAATTGTTCTCCGAAATTGTTGTTACTTCTAGTAATATTTGCAGCATGAATTTGGTATACTGTTTAAATACTTTGTATGTATACTTACTTGTATTCGGTTTTAGAGGCTATGGGACATTGTAAGGAGCAAGTGAAGAATAGATTGTAAGCAGGATAGATGTAGTGGAGGTGGTCTGGAGGAGCAGTCTGTGTGACAGGGAGATTATAAGCATTAATAATTTACTTTTTCTCAAACCCATAATAAAATATCGATCATTCACTTTCTTACTGGACGTATTAATAATAACTGTACTTTTGTAATGAAGTTGTCGTCATTATAAATTTCGCAAGTCACTCTATGCCACACGTCGTCACTCTACACTACAAGTCATTCTTTGCCATAAGTTGTCAGTCTATGCTACAAGTAATTCTATGCCATAAGTCCTCACTCTGCTACAAGTTGTACCTCTATGTTATACAAGACGTCACTAAACGCTAAAAGTCGTCATTCTTCGCCACAAGTAATCACCCTGAGTCACTTGTCCCTATTTGTCATTCT
The DNA here is from genome assembly GCA_958450375.1 of Homarus gammarus. Taxonomy (NCBI): domain Eukaryota; kingdom Metazoa; phylum Arthropoda; class Malacostraca; order Decapoda; family Nephropidae; genus Homarus; species Homarus gammarus. Next base: position 1,186,937 of record CAUDMG010002248.1, on the reverse strand, counting down.
TGTGTCTTGGCTGGCACATGGCTGAGTGACTGAGATGTCTTGAGTTTCTTTGGAAAAAAAAATTGTCATCGTTCAAGGAGTTGGTGGCGGAGGTTAGCTCGGGTCACACAATAGCCGCCGGATGGAACAAGTCGATATAAAAGACGAAATATTGAGAACACTGATTGTCAGCCTCCGGGTTTTGAGGACAAGTTATTGTCGCCCCGAGAGATTTATTGTCCGTGGTGGTGCGGAGAACCAAGCTTTTTTAACAACGGTTGTGGTGGTGGAGGAGGATGCTTGGAGAATCTAAATGAGAGGACAGGATTCTAAAATAATTTGGAATGATGGAGTTCTTAGAAGGAAAAGAAACAGTTTGATAGTTGATAAAGGAAAAAAGGATCTGTTGGGGGGGGGATGGGGGAGGTTGGGAAATATTAGAGTAGTTACGGTGAGGGAAATAGACATACAATTAACATTTATAATGAAAAGGAGGACCATTTGATAGGTTGATATCTTATAAGGGAAAAAATATATGAAGCACGGATGAAGACAATTTTGAAAAGGGTTAAGTTAGCAGACTTCAAGAGAGATGATGGAGAAAGTAGGAGTAGAACTTACAAACTTTTATTCGGAATGGAGGTGTGAACTGTGATTTGAAGCTAGTAAGGGTCATATTAAGATATCGAAATTATTCTTTTAAATGCGTCTGTCCTGTCTTAACCGTTTAAGAAACTCATACAATTTCACGATCAGTTATTCTATTTATTTTTATTAATTTCTTGGTCAGAAAATATCATTACCTATTTCGATTTATATACGTATGTTTATTCATCAAGATAATTCTCTTCATCATCTTCATCGCATGTTTCTAAACATTAACCTTTGATTTTATTATCATCAGTTTCTTCATCATGTGTTGTGTTATTAACCTAACTTTCATCTTTTTCATATTCTACCACTTTTTCCTTATTTTTCCATGTCTTCTTATGTCTTGTGATCATCCCTCCATCACGATGCCTCACTCTTACATCCGTCTCAACAGGGTTTGATGAAAGCCTTCTTCTCTAATGTTCCTGTCAGCTGATCCTTCCATTTAACTTTTGATCATTGACATTATCTTTACTTCTTCTCTCTTCATCCTGCATTCGCCGTCTTATCTCTCTTAAGTCTCAGCTTTCCTTGGATTGCTGTTTTCATTAATCCATTTTTTTTCAGCTTGGATTGGTGGATTTACTCAGGTCATTTAAAGAGAAAAGATGTGTTCATTTGACCATAAACTCGTGGAAGCACTTAGGGACATCACCCATTCACATGAATACACGAAAAAAATGGTTATTCAGCCACACACACACACACACACACTTGTCAACCACCAGCGAGACAAGACGTGCCCTGAAGGAGCTCTCAGTTTGAGCAGCCAGGCCGAGACTGTTTGGCCCTCCCCCCCCCCCCCCCTGCTATATTCCAACGCCCTACCAGTCTTACTACACTGGGATTTATTCAGCAAAACATTCAAGTGATCAGTGAACGAGTGACTACCAAACAGTGTTCCTATAGTGCACTCCAAGGAAAAGGACAAACACACAGCAGTGTAATACTGAGTGTGGCTGTATCTGACCTAACCTGACCTGATCTCACGACTTCACCTGACCTAACCTGAAGGATGGAGCACATCTGCATTGCCCCAAGCTACTGTCCTGGCCACGTGGACACACATTGCCCAACCGCATCCAGCCCATACGAGCACGTACTAATTGCTATAAGAACAGCCCAGTCCCAACCATTGTAAAAATTATCAACACCTAATTATTCTATATCATATATATATCACTTAAGTTACCTGTATATCATTTGTAAATCAAGAGACCCACTCCCAATTATGTAATTGCATATTTTCATCCCTCCGGCTGCCATGCTCTTTCAATAAACCGTTAATTATTATTATTATTATTATTATTATTATTATTATTATTATTATTATTACACAAAAAAATACAAACACACCAGCTACCCATACTCAAAATCCAAATACAGAAGGTGGTAGGATACAGCAGGAGGCAGTATACAGTAGGAGGTTGGATACAGCAGGAAACAAGGTACAGTAGAAGGGAGGAACAGCAAGAGGTAGGGTACAGATGTCTTGAATAAAGACGAAAGCTAAGGTGCTCCGTTGTTTCCCTTTTCCCGTGTGATTTTATCAAGTTTCCAGAATTTCATAAGGTATATAACGACAGTATAGAAAATATGTTGATGAATATCAATATTACTAGTAACGATGTGCTTAAAGTAATTAACAAACTGAAGCCTCATAAATGGCCTGGTCCAGACGAGGTATATGCTAGAATATTAAAAGAATGTAGAGATGAGTTGAGTAATCCATTAGCAGTTTTATTTAATAAGTCATTAGAATCGGGCCTAGTGCCAGAAGCTTGGAAACTTGCAAATGTAGTTCCGATTTTCAAAAAGGGTGATAAATCAATTGCATCAAATTACCGTCCCATTAGTCTCACGTCAATCATAGGCAAGTTGCTAGAGTCAATTATTGCTACAAAAATCAGAAGCCACCTTGAAACATTCAACTTAATTCATTCTTCTCAGCACGGGTTCACCCAGGGACGTTCTTGTCTCACAAATTTGCTTAGCTTTTTCTCAGAAGTATATGAAGAGGTAGATAATGATAAGTCATATGATATAATTTATTTAGATTTCAGTAAAGCATTCGATAGAGTCCCTCATGAGAGATTGATAAGGAAGGTAGAAGCACATGGAATAGGTGGAGCATTATTAAAATGGATTAGGTCATGGTTAACTGGTAGGAAACAAAGAGTCAGCATAAATGGATTAAAGTCAGACTGGGGTGCGGTCAAAAGCGGAGTTCCCCGGGGATCTGTATTAGGCCCTCTGCTGTTTGTTATATTCATTAATGATCTTGATTTAGGCATAACTAGTAGGATTAGTAAATTTGCAGATGATACCAAAATGGGGAGAGTGATAAATTCAGACAGTGACTTTGAACACCTTCAAAGAGATCTAGATACCTTACATGAGTGGTCAGTAGACTGGCAAATGAATTTTAATACTGACAAATGCAAGGTACTACAGATAGGGAAGACGAATACAAACGTTAAGTATAAACTAGGTAACACGGAAATAGAAAACTCAGTTTGTGAAAAAGATCTAGGTGTATTTGCTAGCAACGACTTGAAACCTAGAAAACAATGTATTAGCGTTCGCAACAAGGCAAACAGGATTCTTGGGTTCATATCTAGGTCTGTGAGTAACAGAACTGCTGACGTTATCTTGAAACTTTACCTAGCATTAGTGAGGCCACACATGGATTATGCGGTTCAGTTCTGGTGTCCTTATTATAGAATGGACATAGATTCTTTGGAGAGAGTACAAAGAAGAATGACAAAAATGATCCATAGTATTAGAAACCTTCCATATGAAGAAAGACTGAAAAGCTTAGGCTTACATTCATTAGAGAGGCGTAGAGTTAGGGGAGATATGATAGAGGTGTACAAGTGGGTAAGTGGGATTAACAAGGGTAAAATGGAAGATGTTCTGAAGCTAAGTAATAACGAAATAACTAGAACAAATGGCTTTAAATTAGATAAATTCCGATTCAGAAAGGATATAGGCAAGCACTGGTTTGGTAATAGAGTTGTGGATATGTGGAATAGGCTACCGAGTGCAATAGTAGGATCGGGGACGCTAGGGAGCTTCAAGACGAAGTTGGATAGGCACATGGAAGTGCTGGGATGGGTGTGAAAGGGATCTGCCCTGTATGGGCCAGTCGGCCTCCAGCAGTATCCCACTTTCTTATGTTCTTATGTATGTATTTATATAGCTCCCGAAGGGTAATTATCAGACATGGCCAGTGCTATGTGCGGTCTTGGGTATGTGAGTTTGTTGACCAAACTGGAGTGGTCCATGGAAGAATTGGCGAGGGCCAAGGAAGAAATTGAGAGGACCACGTTGGAGAACCTGAAATTAAAGGAAGAGCTGGCGAAATTAAAAGGGGAGCCAGTGTCTGACGAAAACTCAAGCGAGTGGAAGGTGATGAGTAGTGGGAAGACAAAGCTGGTGGTGAAGAAGTCCCCGAGGGATACGACAACAACGACAAAAACAGCTAAGTGTTCCAACTCATTCAGTCCCTTGATAGATGAATTGGACGTTAATACAGTCAGGGACGGGGATGACAAGGAAGGTATAAAAACTCTAATTGTTGGTGACTCACAGGTAAGGTACATGGACAGGGCCTTTTGTGGTAAAAACAAAAATAGGATGAGGGTGTGTTTGCCAGGAGCTGGGGTGGGGGATATAATTGACAGGATGGACAATATCTTGTCTGGTAATGGGAACAAACCCATTATCTGCTTCAGTGCAGGAGGCAATGATATTGACCGGTGTAGGAGCGAGGAGCTTCTTGATAAGTTCAAGGCAGTTATAGATCGTATTAGGACTAAGGGGGGGATCCCTATCATATGCCGTGTCCTGCCTAGAAGGAGAGTTGGCAGTGAATGGTTGTCAAGGGCGGTTGGTGTCAACGACCGTCGTGGCAGATATTGCACGTCAATATCAGTCCCATTCATTGACAACTGGGACAACTTCTATGGCAGAAGGGACTTTTATGCTGGGGATGGGGTACACCTGTCTAGGGATGGAGTAGGAACCCTGGCTGGAGATCTAGAGGGGGCAGTTCAAAAGATATATAAGTCTTTAAACTGCTAGGAGAACATGTGAGCACAGGGGTGGAGGAGACTGCAGTGGGAGCGGGTAAACAAAGTGAAAGATTACAGGGAAATAGTGTTAGGAATGATGACAAAACGAAATTAGACAGGGAGTTTAAAACTAAACTCGGTAAAGGGAGGACTCAGAACACGACTAACTTAAATGTATACCACGCGAACAGTAGATGTATGAGAAACAAAATGGATGATATTAGGGCCTTGGTATGTACCGAAAAAATCGATATAATAGCATTCACTGAAACATGGATCAACCTAGACACACGTGAGTTACCAATCGAATACTAAATTCCGGGTTACAAACTGTTCCGTACCGATAGGCAGACCAGGAAAGGAGGTGGAGTAGCAATCTATGTTAGGGATAATCTGAAGTGTGAAATAAATAAGGAAATAAAAACTGAGCGGAATACAGAAACATTTTGGATAGAATTAATCGACGGTCGGGAAAAATTAATCACAGGAGTAATATATAGACCTCCCAACCTTGATAAAGTCAATGAGCGACTTATCTGGGATGAAATGCGCAGGGCTTCCATACACAACAAAGTCTGTATCGTAGGCGACTTTAACCTTGGCCAAATAGATTGGACTGACCTTACAGGTAACTCAGAATCAGAGGATTTTCTCGAGATGATCCAGGACTGTTTTCTAAGTCAACATATAACCGAACCCACACGGGGTAATAATATACTCGATTTAGTTCTGTCAAACAGAGAAAACCTCATTAGCAGTGTCGAGGTAGGGAACGAACTTGCAAACAGCAATCACAGAGAAATTAGTTTCCAGTTAGATTTTCTGGGCAGACGTAAGGAAAATTCCACTAAAGTACCAGATTTCAGAAGGGCGAACTTTGACTGTTTAAAGAGACAGCTGAGAGAGGGGGTGTCGCCCTTGGCCGTGAACCTGACAGATGACACGGACCTGATAACGAGATCTGAGATTGCCGAGTTCCACGACAATTTAAATAGTGAGTTACTTAATGCACAAAGGCAGAACATACCATACAAAAAACTCAGATCAGACAACAATGACCCTAAATGGATAAATAATTATTTAAAGAACATCATTGGCCAAAGGAAGGCTATAGGTAGAAGGATAAATCGTGGCGAAATTCACCTCCGGGACTATTATAGGGCATTGGCGAGTAGGGTTAAAACCGAGATAAGGAAAGCAAAGAGCAATAATGAGGTAAGGATAGCAAGGGAGGCGAAGACAAACCCCAGAGGATTCTACGAAATGTATTAAACTATAGCACGAGAAAAGATCAGACCAATACGGTCAGACACCGGCGAGCTCACTGATAACGACAGAGAAATGAGCAATAATTTGAATAGATATTTTTCAACAGTTTTCACCACCGAAAATTTAAACATGATACCCGAGGCACCGACTCTATTCAGAGACAGTGAAGAAAACAAATTATGCGAGATAGTAGTGACTAGTAACGATGTTAGTAAGCAAATAGACAAACTAAAGCCTAATAAGTCACCTGGTCCTGATGAGATATTTGCCAGAGTATTAAAGGAATGTATGGAAGAGCTTAGTATGCCCTTAGCAAAGTTGTTGAACATGTCCATAAAAACAGGTGTAATACCAGTATCCTGGAGGATAGCGAATGTAATACCGATTTTCAAGAAGGGGGATAGATTACTATCCTCTAACTACCGCCCAATCAGTCTAACATCAATAGTAGGCAAATTACTGGAAGCAATCATTTCAAACTCTATTCGAAATCACCTGGAGAAGCACTTATTGATCAATGATTCCCAACATGGCTTCACAAGCGGACGTTCTTGTCTAACTAATCTATTAACATTCTTTTCATCAGTTTTCGAATCGGTGGACGAGGGGCACAATTATGATGTGGTCTATCTCGACTTTAGCAAAGCCTTCGACAGAGTCCCCCACGAAAGACTAATTAGAAAGGTAGAAGCTCATGGCATCAAAGGTAATATCCTTAAATGGATTAGGGCGTGGTTACAGGACAGGAAACAGCGAGTGAGCATTAACGGCACTAATTCCCATTGGAGCAACGTCACAAGTGGAGTTCCCCAAGGCTCAGTACTTGGACCATTATTATTCATTATGTACATAAAGGACATAGATATAGGCATAGAGAGCAACATAAGTAAATTTGCTGATGACGCTAAAATAGGACGTGTTATTAAATCTGACAAGGACTCAGCAAAACTACAGGAAGATCTAAAAAAAATTTTCGAATGGTCTGAAAAATGAAAAATGGCAGATGAAATTCAACGTGGACAAATGTAAAGTACTCAGTATAGGAGATGTATACAGGGAAACCAGATACCAGATGAACAACGATGCCATAGAGAAATCCGACTGTGAGAGAGATGTAGGAGTAGTGATAAGTAGGAACCTTAAGCCAAGTAAACAATGTGTTTTTGCTCGTAACAAGGCCAATAAAGTACTTGGGTTCATACAAAGGTGTGTTAGTTACAAGTCTAGTGAGGTCATCCAAAACTGTATCTTGCGCTTGTGAGACCACACATGGATTACGCAGTTCAGTTCTGGTCACCATATTACAGAATGGATATAGAATCCTTGGAAAGATTTTAGAGGAGAATGACAAGACTAATCCCGGGCATTAGGAACCTTGAGTATAGAGACAGGTTAAAGCATCTTAATTTGCACTGCCCCGAGAGACGTAGAGCGAGGGGCGACCTGATAGAGGTGTGTAAGTGGAAGGCAGGGCTAAACAAAGGGAACATTACAACTGTACTCAAACTCCCCAACCAGGAGCGAACTCGTAACAATGGTTTTAAATTAGACAAATTTAGATTTAGGCGGGAAATAGGTAAAAACTGGTTTGGAGACAGAGTAGTGGATGAATGGAACAAGTTACCAAATATCGTCATTAACTCGAATACGCTGAATAGCTTCAAACATAGGTTGGATGCTTATATGAGCAATAGGGGTTGGGTGTAAACGGGACTGCCCAGTATGGGCCAATAGGCCCGCTGCAGTTTCCTCCATTCTTATGTTCTTATGTTCTTAAGTAAGGTACTGTAGGAGAAAGGATCAGCAGGAGGAAGGGTACAGTAAGAGGTAGGATACAGCAAGAGGTAAGGTACAGTAGGGGGTAGGATACAGCAGAAGGCAGAGTAGAGTAAGAGGTAGGATACAGCAGGAGGTAGGGTACAGTAGGATGTAGGATATAGCAGAAGGCATGGTACAGTAGGAAGTAGGATGCAGCAGAAGGTAGGATACAGTAGGAATATAGGATACAGCAGGAGGTGGGGTACAGCAGCCAAAGGGTAAACACGATCATTTAAGTTCTCTTAACAAGGGAATATAAACGAGGACAAAATTTGGCCTTTTTACCGTCCCTAAACTTTGCCTGATTATCATAGGTTGTTATGATTGTTCTGTTTTGTTTCCATTTTGTGTGAGGGGGGAGGTGAATATTTACGCGTGTGTGTGTGTGTGTGTGCAGCCATGAACAGGGTGGTGAAATGCGTCTAGTGTGGCAGCATCATGTTAGTGTTGAGGTGCAAGCACTGCTTGCTCCCTCTCGCTTTCAGCTGCCGCCGCTGGCTAGCCCTCGTGGCAGACAGAGAAGCAACTTGCATAAGTCTTCGCGTGCCAGTACACAGCCACCTCACCATCAAGACTCCTGCTGTGCCTCCTCGTGGCAACACACAGTAACTGGGTGCCTCGTGGGCCCAGGCTAGATCAGCAGGGGATTTCGGAGTAGCAGTGGCTCAGTGGCATGTGGACAGATCCTGGCGTCTACCAACCACCGCCCCGCTGACTTGCAGATTAACCTTGGCAGGTATAAGGGTACGGGAGTAAACCCCGAACGAATAATATACAAAGGAGCCCCGCATCAGGCAGACAATGCTTACAGAGCTCCAACAAGACCCCAACGGCAGTGTAGGGAGAAGAGGTGACCACCATGGAAACCCAGCGACTCCACAGGCGGACGAAGGCGATGCCTGATGGACAAGCTACTAAGTGGAGATGTTCGGGGTACTTGGTTCTAACTACAGGGGCTAACATAAACACCTGTAGAGTTCTGTCGGTTCTTATTAACGGAAATATACAGGAGTGTGCTTACAAGCGCAGGTAGTCCTTACACTCCTATACGGTCAACTGGCCTCTCTCTGACCTCTCAGGCGACATGTGGTAAGTGGTATACTAGCAGCTTTCAGATGTCGCCAGGCATATTTGTCTAAGCGTGTGGTGACATGAAACAGGGGCATTACCACACGCTACTGACTAGAGAAATAATGTGTACATATAGAATACATACCTGGTATACATACAACATACATAATATACATACACCTCCCCCCCCCCCCCCCATATGCTCATAGCAAAGTCTTGAGCGGACCTTTTCCTGTGGATCCGTTCTGAGCGTCGAGGGGCTTAATCACTTGGGGGGGGGGGGGGAGGATATGGGACTCAGCACTGGTGACGGGGTCAGTGGGATGCGTTACGGGGCAGAGGAAACGGCGGTTCCTCCACCACACCCGACCGCTGGGTAACCGCACCTGGTAGTCCCGTGACCTGCCGAGACCCATGACTACGCCCACTTTGTCCCAATGTAGGGAGGTCGGGTCCTGGACACGGACTTGGGTGCCGACACTCAACCTGGAGAGAGGACGGGCGTGGTCGATGTGGCGGGCGACGACGTCTTGAATACGTTCGGCGGCTCGGCGATCAAAATCCTCTGTGTTGGCCTGCCACTCCTTGGAGAAGGATTGAGGGAGAGCAGGGACACAAGAACGGAGGGGATGTCCATACAAGACTTTGGCCCTGGAGCGGCCGGTGGAATTGTGTGTGTTGCGGAGCTCAAGGAGACCCTGGTCGAAGGCCTCGTAGTCAATATTCCCAGAAGGGGCCACTTTGAGGATGAGGTGCTTCAGGGATTTGACAGCAGCCTCAGCGTGGCCGTTGGACTGCAGGTAATGAGGCGGTGACAACACATGCCGGACTCCCCATCGGTCGAGGAACGCAGCAAAGTCCTTGCTTGTGAACTGAGGCCCTCCTTTGGTTCACAGGCGCTCAGGAACGCCCACGTAACGGAAGTAGTGGCGGAACATGCTGATGGTGGCGGCAGATGTCGTATCCTTACCGCACTTGATGACAACCGGCCAACCAGAGAGACGGTCGACGATAACCAGGAAGGACTCTCCTGACACACAGAAAAAGTCGGCCGACACAGACTCAAAGGGGCGGGTGGGATTTTCGTCACCCATGAAGGGTACCTGCTGCTGGCTGGGTTGTAGTACTTGGCGGGGCTTACACGCCTGGACAGCATTGGAGATGTTGGGGTCGATGCCAGGCCGGAACACAGTCTGTCTTGCACGCCGTTTGGTGGCCTCGGCTCCACGGTGACTGTCGTGGAGGCGAGCCAAGGCGTGGGGACGTGAAGCAGCAGGGACAACTACCGAAGGAGAGGTGTCACTGGCCAGAGGTAGGGGTAGGGCGGCAGCAGGGTAGTTGCTGCTCCCTTCGTACACCCTGTTGGCGTATTTTACCTCGAGAATCGGTGTTGGGAAGTCCTGGGAGATGATGGCCAACTCTTGGCAATGTCTCTAGGACAGCAAAGGAATTGGGACACCATTATGCACGTCAATCCAGGCTTGACACGACCTGTTGCCAAAGGTGACATGTGCATAGAGTGAACCTAGGGCTGGGGCCATCTGTGAACCATCTGCCGTGACGCGGAGGTCCTTGAGAGGCGGTCCTAGATCACTTGGAGAGAGCCCCAAGCATTGCAAATGCTGGGGACAGATGACTGTAGCCTCAGGGCTGGAGTCGGGCAGCATTTCGAGACAGGATGACACACTGCCGTAGGTCACGATGACGCTGACATGCTGGGGAATTTTGGTCCCGGGACGCGAGGAGTACACCCTCCTAATATGGGTCGGGCTTTGTCTAGGGTCGTCGCGCCTCTGATTTGGCGACTGAGGGCGGCCCTCACTGGTGGAAGGGCGCTGCTGCTTTCGCCGATGCTGTCCCTTGGGTTTTTTGGTCGGGCAACACTTGTCGTAGTGGCCCAGACGGCCACACACATTGCACTGGACGTGTTTGGCTGGGCACCGAACTGTAAGTGACTGGTGGCCATTGCGGTCACAACTGTCGCAGGTAGACTCGGCAGCTGGACACACCTGTGTTCCGTGCTGCCTACCACAGCTGTTGCAAAAGGAGCCGGGAGTGGGCGTGGTGGGCGTAGGCGTTGGGGCAGATTTCTTGTCTTTCTTGTATTGGGACATAGCCCGTACGGCTGTAGGGGGAGCTCGGATGGCAAAGGTAGCACACCTGGCAGCCTCGTAGGAGCGACATACTGTCAACACATCCTTAAAAGGAGAGGAAGAGTCGAAGGAGGGGAGGCATTGAACAAGCTCCTCGTCCTTAACACCCATCAGGATCACCTGCTTCAACTGGGTCTCCTCGCACTGCTGGTGATTACCGGGACATATGTCTATCTCTTCCGAGGCTCTCTTGAGTCGTACGTAGAAATCATCAAAAGTCTCGCCCTCCATCTGTAAACAGCTAAACACTTCCCTCCTGTGGAGAGCTTCATTCCGCTGACCTTTGATATGTCGTTCTAGAACAACCAGTACCTCCTCTACAGACAACAAAGACGTCGGGGGCACTTGCAACGTATGTTCCAACACATGCTGCGTTCCCAAAGACAGGGCACATACGTAGCGAATGAGTTGTTTGGGCTGTGGCAAGCTCTGGAGATCCACCATTGTAGCATAATCAGTAGGGTGTGTCAATTTTGTCAACATGTTAAAAATCAGATTTGGTAGTCAAAATATTGTGCCTCTTTATGTCTAAACTTGAGATTAGCAAACAAAAATGAATTGAAATAACCCTCACCTACATCAATTATACCTTAAAGTTTCAAATATCAGTATTTCAACAAATTAATGAGACTTGATTAGAATTATTCACTTGATATTAACTAATCTCATGTAAGCATATGGATTATGGAGTATTTTATGGTTCTATAGCTTGTGTACAATATGCATGTCAGAACATGAACATGAACAGGCTCTCCGTGTGGGACAGTTTAATTCTTGTTTTGACTTGTACCAAGCGTGAGGATAAGGCGCCCGGCTCACTCTCCTTCTAGATATCATAGACGGTGGTTTGCTCTCATTGCACTTGCACCTACTCTACCAGACAAATTCTACATTTTAATTATTGTAAGTAGGGCATATTGATTGTCGCAGTTACTTATATCATTGTATAAAACATTATGTTCTAAGAAATTATTATGTTATTTCTGTTACAGCATTTTTGATAAACAAATTGATATTTTTTGAAACAACAATTGAATTATGAAACCTTGAAATATTTTTCTATTTGTCAGATAGTGTGAAGATGTCAAAATTGAAGACAAGAAGTCAGTTGTCAACCCACTTGAGCCTGCTAGTTGGTAAAGGGAAGGAGCTTCCTGTATCAGAACTTCCAACAGTGAGAGACATGCTAAGATTAGGGTTACTCCTTCGAGAAAAAAATGCAAAGGACAGAAGGAACTATACAGATAAAGAACTCATAAATGACATGATAGTCCCTCTTCTGCATCAATGGACAAAAGCTAATGCACTATTCAAACCACCTGTGATTAATCAGTGTCGAACTATTGAGCTAAAACTAACGAAATTATGGCACAAAGCAGTTGAAACATCACTTGGTAAAGGAAACTTGGCCAGGAAAAATGAATTTCTGCACACACTTGATACTCTGTTTGACATTTTGACCTGCAAGTGCTCCATACAATTATGTTCTGAATCCAACTGTTCTCACTCAGGTAAGAGAGAAAATAATTCCCACATTGATTGTGGTTGTCCTCGTGAAAAGAAGATCCCTGTTTTAGAGCTTGAATTTATAAAGGCACAGAGGACAAAGGCAGAAGGCCAAGGAAGTATGCAAATGGGTTCAATAGATTATTCAGAAACAAAGAAGCAGATTGCTAATGCCAAGAAGAGAGAACAAATCCGAGAGAGGGAACAAAAGAAGAAAATGAAGAGTGAAGAAGCCATCCAAAGAGAGGAAGAGCTGTGTCAAGATGTTTATCACTTCTTTGATAGTTCCTCTGATGAACAGGAAGCAACATCAGATGATAGTTCCAAAGAGCCATCTGAACCTTTACCAAAGAAAATGAAATACAACACAAGAAATATTTCAAACGTTGCTTTAGCTAGTATTCGCCACCATGCTGGACTTCGTGAGGCTGCAGAAATTGCAACTGCCGCTTGGATAGATGCAGGCCTCATCAGCCGAGAGGATGTGTCTTTGGTGATAGATCATAATAAAATTAGAAGAGCACAAGAAAAAATAATGATGGAAATATCTGATCAGCATGAAAAAGATTTAAGCGAGGGAGGGCTCTCCTGTCTTTTGTTTGATGGAAGAATAGATGACACAAAAGTTTTGCTAGAAGTAGAGGGAGTGAACAGAAAGTTTCCAGGTCTGATCAAAGAAGAACACTACTCTGTCTGTTCTGAGCCTGGTGGTCGGTTTTTGTTTCACTTTGCTCCCGAAACTGAAGTAGAAGGGAAGAAACATGCAGAGGTCATTGCTGATCATATTTTATGTTGGGTTCAGGAGAGAGGACTTGGCAGTTCACTGCAGGCTGTTGGTGGAGATTCAACTGCAGTGAACACCGGATGGCAGGGGGGTGTAATGACGCATTTAGAGAAAAAACTAGGAAGAAGACTTGTTTGGATTGTATGTGATTTACATACAGGCGAGCTACCTCTTCGTCATCTCATCCAGGAACTTGATGGTCCTACAAAGAGCAACAACAAGTGGTCAGGTCCCCTTGGCATCATGCTGGATGAAGCAACACAACTAGAAATAAATACAACCTTTCCAAAGGTCGAAGTTGGCCCTCCCCTTCCAGCGTTGTCTGAAGGAGTCATCAAAGATCTCAGCACAGATCAATCCTATGCTTATCGTATTGCCCAAGCAATAAGATCAGGAGAAGTGCCTCAGTCATTGGCTCTCTTGGAGATTGGACCTGTCAGTCACAGCCGTTGGTTAACTACAGTTCTTCGTTTCTGCAGGATTTGGATTTCCAAACACGAATTGAAGGGCAAAGTGCTGAAGAATTTGAGGTTAATTGTTGAATTTATTATTGGAGTTTATCTTCCCCAGTGGTTTAGTGTGAAACTTAATCCTATGTGGGTGGATGGGCCCAATCACCTTTTGTTTCAATTGCAGCTAGTAAGAACACAGAGGAAGGTAGTGAGGGACATCGTGTTACCTGTGGCAAGAAGGTCCGCTTGGTATGCTCGATCAGAAGCAGTTTTGCAAGCAATGCTTTGCAGTCAATGTACCAATCTCCGAACCGAGGCTGTAGAAGTCATTCTAAAGATTAGAGGAACGCTAATAGATGACGACCAGTTGGGAGGCTGTTCGTTTCATTCAAGAAAAGTTCCCCCAATAAACGTCAATGCCACCAAATTGTCAGAATTGGTTGACTTGAGTTTGGAAGTCTTAGAGCCACCATTGACAACAAGTCTAACTAGCCAAGAATTGAGAAACCTTAAAGAGACTCCAATGCAGGTGCCGAAGTGGCCTTCCCACACTCAAAGTGTGGAGAGATGTGTGAAAATGGTCACAGAAGCAGCGGGCCATGTTTACAGCCACGAGAGGCGAGAAGGTTACATCAAAGCACAAATAGCAAGCAGACTACTGATGACAAGAAACCAAAGCAAAGAGAGTATGAAGGCATTGGTTACTTTCAAATAGACTACGGATAATAAAATATAATAATTTGAAACTTGAAACAGTAACATGTGTGCAAACGCTGGTTATGTTATAAATTCACAAATATGTACATTTAAGAATCCATTTGATGGTGGTAGGACTTATTATAAAAAAAAATTTATGCCAGAATATTGTTTTGCATGCTTAAAGACTACAATAAATTGCTACCAAATTACTCGATTTTCAATTTAGCCAGTTCACCCCCTAAATTGACACACCCTAATAATCAGTCCACCGTCGCCGCCACTCACGAAAAGTCTGGAAAGTCTCATCAGGCTTCAACGTGGGTGGGGGTTGGACAACCACTTTCGTAAAGGGCGTTGATGAGGTATCTGAGCCAGTCGGTACCTGAGTAGTGGAAGGGCCAAGGGCTTGATTAGCAGTGAGGCAAGATATCAAAGCTGCAAACCGTTCGTTATCTTCAAATCTCCTTTGGTGGCCCTCAGCATGTCTTTTCGCTTCGTTCTGACCCCTCTCCTCCCTCATAAGCTTCATCAGAGCAATTATCTCTGAGGACGAGGCTGAGGGTCTAGGGGTGTGGCTGGGAGAAGGTGGGGCGTCGAGCACTGACTGGTCATCCATCTCTGTACAGCTGTCATCCGTCTGATTCATCCGGGCGCTAGGGACACCGCTGCATGTGGTCCGGGGCATAATTACTTTATCTGTATATTGTATCTCAAATCAGTGTTGACCGGTCAGCCCGTCGTATCAACCAGATCTGAGACAAAAAAATTAATTGAATACACAGATAAGTAACTTATATATATATATATATATATATATATTATATATATATATATATATATATATATATAAAGAAATGACCGCGGTCAGTGTGTTCGTGCGTGGGTTGGTGTGTGTAGGCGCGGTGGAGCAGGGAGGGAAGCAAGGCAGTTGGGGGTGAGCGGTGGGGGTGAGTTACCCTTGAGGCAGCCTGGGACGGTCGCCTTGACGCGCCACTCATCACAAATGCCCTATATCAGCCTTCCACCTTAGGGAATCCTTTAAAACAAGGACACACACTTTAACACTACACACACACGAGGGGCACTTAAAGACACTTCCCAGGAAATTGTGGTCACTGCACACTGCTCAAAACTCGTTGGTCATTCAAACGAATTTTTGGGGGAGACAATGGCAACGGATGACAGAGTTGACGGAGGAGGTCTACAGGTCTTGATTTTACATGAACGCACTTATTTCCACATAATCGATCACTTGATACTCACTGCGCCATGGAGATGTTTGGGGTACTTGGTTCTAACTACAGGGGCGAACATAAACACCTGTAGAGTTCTGTAGGTTCTTATTAACAAAAATATACAGGAGTGGGCTTACAAGAGCAGGTAGTCCTTACACTCCAATAGGGGTCAACTGACCTCACTCTGACCTCTCAGGCGACATGTGGTAAGTGGTATGCTAGCAGCTTCCAGATGTCGCCAGGCACATTTATCTAAGCGTGTGGTGACATGAAACAGGGGCATTACCACACGCTACTGACTAATGAAATAATGTGTATATATAGAGTACATACCTGGTATACATACAACATACATAATATACATACACTAAGGCGAAACAAAGCAAACTGGATTATCGGCAGTTCATTGCAGTTCTCCCTCTCCCCAGTCGTTGCAACACTTGCACCATTGCATCAGGAAAAGGAGGAGCCAAGATGTGTGGTTGCAGCCTGCGCTCCTGCCGCACCACATTAATCAACAAATGCGCAGCCATCACCCAGTTCATCATACCTCTCATCATCATCAAAACCGCTTACACCCCCCCCAAAATTCCTATGGCGAAGGGGCGAGTGGCGACGGGGACAGGCAGAGATGCCTGCCGGGAATCTCAAGCCACAACTCTGCACATGGGCGGCACAGATAAGATAGTCGTTTATGCACTGGGATCTAGGCACCAGTGCAATCGGGTCCTGTTTGTGTGACTGAGCAACCCTTCCGAGGAGCCACTCTGCTCACTCCACATAGGGTGGGGGCTAGAAAAGGTGCCTGCCTTAAAACCCAACCTGACTGGGCAACCACACCCAGTATTGTCATCCTTGAGCGGTCGAAAACACAATCAAAATCACAGATCCAATCAAAAACAAACCATACAACCTCTTATGGTCGCTGTATAGAATGTCAGGACCATTCTGGATAATGGCACAAATGCGCGTCCTGAAAGAAGAATTGCCGTAGTGGCAAAAGAGCTGGCTAGGTATAACATCGACATAGCACCCATCAGTGAGTCCCAGCTCCCAGATGAGGGCCAATTCACAGAATCGGGGGTCTGGTTACACCTTCTTGTGGAAGGGTAAGTCTGCTGCGAATAGAAACCGCATTTATGGAGTTGGCTTTGCCATTCGCCAACGCACCTTAAACAGGCTAACTGAAATGCCTATTGGGATCAACGAATGCATCATGACGCTTCAAAACCCACTGAATCACTCATGTTATGCCTTCTTCCTCAGTTTATACATCCCAATACTGGATGCAGAGGATGACATCAAGGAGGCCTTTTACGCCGGCCTCGACAGAGTGCTAACCTCTATCCCCAGAGAAGACAAGGTTGTGCTCCTTGGCGACTTCAGTGCCAGAGTTGGCAGAGATGCTAACATTTGGCAGGGAACGATAAGGAGAAATGGACTAAGCAAGTGTAATCCCAACAGTCTACTTCTCCTCAGCAACTGTGCTGCTCACAGCCTTACTATCACCAATACCTTGATTAGGCAGGCCGATATAGTCAAGGGTTTGTGGCAACACCCACGATCCAAACACTGGCATCTCATTGACTACATCATTGTCAGAGAAAGAGATCGCCGAAATGTTTTCATCACCTGTACCATGCGTGGCTGAGACCACTGTGACACCAATCATCGACTTGTCAGATCCAAGCTCTCACTTTACATCGCCCCAAAACGGCGAAGGCAGAATGCCTCCAGAAGAGGTTTTAATACCAAGCGTATGGAGGATCCAACAGTAGCACATGCTTTCAGAGAGCAGCTCGAACATAGGCTTATAAACAACCCAACAGCAAACAACGTGAATCCCAGTATCGAATGGGATACTGTTAATACTGTTATGACAAAAACCTTTAGAGATACCCTCGGCCAGTTCAAAAAAATACACCAGGACTTGTCTGATGAATATAACCCGGCAAAGTACTCTGCCTCTACTGACTGGCAGAACAACCCTTAATCTCGGACCAAAGCTGATACCTTGTGGAAGAATAAAATGGCAGCCCAGCGGGAACTTCGCAATCTGAAGAACAACTGGCTTAAAAACAAAGCATGTGAAGCAGAAAAACTTGCAGATCAGCACAAGATGCGTGAATTTTTCATTTCCAATAAAACCGTTTATGGGCCAATTACTCGTGGCGCAGGCCCCCTCTGCTCATTTGACGGTAACCACATAATTAAAAGACGACGAAAGCTTCCATCAGAGCACTACCATTCATTGCTCAACCGAAACACGGATGTGGATGTACTGACTACCCAGCAGGTCCCTCAGGATCCAGAACTGACCCAACTCAGCTATCCTCCATCCCTGGATGAGGTGCCTACTGCCATCAAACAGATGGAAAATAAGAAAGACTCAGGGCCTGATGGAATCCCAGCCGAGGTGTATAAAGCAGGAGAACCTCTGCTTGCTAACCGTGTCCACTCTCTACTGGAGAATATATGGGAAAAAGGGGAAATCCTCAAGCTCTTAAAGACGACTCCATTGTCAATATTTCTAAGAACAAGGGAGACCGTAGCTGGCAAGATTATCGCCAGAGTCCTCCTAAACAGACTTTTTCATGAGGTGGAACCTTCCTCCCAGAATCTCAATGTGGTTTTAGACCATCACGTGGCACCACTGACAGGTTCTTTGCTGCACGCCAGACACAGGAAACGTGCAGAGAATAGCGTCATGAACTGTACATGGCTGTCATCGACCTAACCAAGGCCTTCGACTCGGTCAACAGGGAAACCCTCTGGTGGACCCTCAGCCGTTTTTGCTGCCCACCAAAATTCATTGCCATTGTGAGGCAACTCCACGATGGCATGAACGGCAGTGTCCTGCGCAAAGGCACCCAGTCAGAGATCTTCCCCATCCAAACAAGGGTTAACCAAAGGTGTGTACTGGCACAATCTCTTTTTTCCATCTTCTTGACTGCCTTCTTTACTCGTGCCAGTGCCAATATAGCCAGTGGGGTAAACATCGAGTACCGGGTGAAGGGGGGGTCTTTTCAATATAAGACGACTCCAGGCAAAAACAAAGGTGTTGGCAGCTTCCCTCACTGAACTTCAGTACGCAGACGACCTCACCCTTGTTGCTCACACTGAACACGACCTACAGGAGATCCTGAACACCTTTGCAGACGCATATGCACACTTCGTCCTTGAGGTCAATGTACGTAAGATTCAGATTCTCTTTCAACCTTCCCCTGGTTCAGACACACCTCCACCATCCATCCAGCTTAACGGTACTACCCTCTCTAATGTTGCCCACTTTCGGTATCTCGGTTCCCATCTGTCCACCACCGCAGATATCGATGAAGAGATTCAGCATCGGACCAGATGTGCATCTCAAACCTTGGGCGTACTCCGAAATCGTGTCTTCAGCTGTAGGGAGCTAAAATTATCCACAAAGCTGCACGTATATCGAGCAGTGGTCCTGCCCACCATACTATATGGTAGTGAAACATGGGTCACATACAGGAGGCACCCCAAGGCACTTGAAGCTTTCACCAACGTAGTCTACGTTCCATCCTCCATGTTCGCTGGGAAGACAAGAGAACAAATGCCAGTATTCTTGCTGACACCAAGTGTAGGAGCATCGAGGCTACCATTATCCACGAACAACTACGTTGGACTGGCCATATTACCGGCATGGACAACAATAGACTGCCAAAGCAGCTAATTTACAGCCACCTAACGAAAAGTAAACGTAACGCCAGTGGGCAATTAAAAAGGTATAATGATAGTCTTAAGACAAACCTGAAAAGGTATCAAATTGAACCCCTCACCTGGGAGTCGATTACTCCACCTCGTAACGCTTGGAGAAGCACCACACGAGAAGGTGTCAATACTTTCGAGTTAGCCCGACTGCAAACCGAGGCAGACAAGCTCCAATGTCGGAAAGACGCTGCCACCGCCCCTCCCACAGTAGATGAAGCCCTCCACATGTGCAACGAATGTGGACGATGCTGTGGGTCCCGTATCGGCCTCTTTAGTCACCTCATAACTCACCAACCTAGGTGACATCCCTAAAAAGTCATATCATTGTATCATAGCTAGATGAACGTCATACTAGATTCCGAGTGACAGCAAACTAGTAGTAGTGTGTGAGTGCGTGTGCATTTTCGAGTGTTAAGACAATGAAATAAAAGCAAAACTATCCTTACTTCTACAGTTTTTTTTTTTGCACCCCTACATCTTTGTGGAAGGTGAAGCGCAGAAGCGCCCAATAGGGAAGCACGCCAAGTTCGTGCTTGCTTTATGTCCGATGAGTTAAGGGCGTAGAAGCCTTAAGAGTCAAGGGCGTAGAAGCCTGAAGAGTCAATATTTTTTATGTCTAAGCAAGTTATTGGAAGCTCCAACAACTTGTCCCTGAATACGGATTAGCAACTTTCGATTTACAGCAGGTACTTCTGCCGTTGTCAAGAAGAGGAGACAAACATTAACAAGGAATGGTGTACCTACAAAGATGTCAGCCTCCCACTCGTACCTTTACCTCTATGCTCAAACATACAGTATATTTATAAATTTAGCATTTATTTTTTGCTTAGAATTCACAGAATTTCTAAACACTTATTTTCGATGTTTTTCTTTCACCGGTAGGAAAACTGTAGAATGAATTGTTCTCGAATAGACATGGGCTTTTGTCTGCATTATCAGAATATGATTATTGATTCATTCATTCATCTATTTTTTATCTGCAGGTATTATCATATGCTCTTGTTACTATCTATTATTTTCTTGTCAATACCTTTATTATAATTGATACATTTTACATTGTAACCTTAATGCAATAGATGACCTACAATGGTGTTTCTGTTCTTAGTGATATACTGTACAAAACCTAACCTAACTTAACCTGATGAGAAACGCCATCCAAAATTAGATTTATATATTAGGATTTAGTTGGCTAGTGTGGCCGGTGAATGACGATAACTCTGGGGAATGGAAGGTTGTGAGAAGAGGGACATAAGAACATAAGAATGGAGGAAACTGCAGCGGGCCTATTGGCCCATACTGGGCAGTCCCGTTTACACCCAACCCCTATTGCTCATATGAGCATCCAACCTATGTTTGAAGCAATTCAGCGTATTCGAGTTAATGATGATATTTGGTAACTTGTTCCATTCATCCACTACTCTGTTTCCAAACCAGTGTTTACCTATTTCACGCCTAAATCTAAATTTGTCCAATTTAAAACCATTGTTACGAGTTCGCTCCTGGTTGGATAATTTGAGTACCTTTGTAATGTCCCCTTTGTTTAGCCCTGCCTTCCACTTATACACCTCTATCAGGTCGCCCCTCGCTCTACGTCTCTCAAGGGAGTGCAAATTAAGATGCTTTAACCTGTCTCTATACTCAAGGTTCCTGATACCCGGGATTAGTCTTGTCATTCTCCTCTGAATTCTTTCCAAGGATTCTATATCCATTCTGTAATACGGTGACCAGAACTGGACTGCGTAATCCAGGTGTGGTCTCACAAGAGCAAGATACAGTTTTAGGATGACCTCGCTAGTCTTGTAACTAACACTCCTTTGTATGAACCCAAGTACTTTATTAGCCTTGTTACGAGCAAAAACACATTGTTTACTTGGCTTAAGGTTCCTACTTATCATTACTCCTAAATCTCTCTCGCAGTCGGATTTCTCTATGGCATCGTTGTTCATCTGGTATCTGGTTTCCCTGTTTACATTCCTATACTGAGTACTTTACATTTGTCAATGTTGAATTTCATCTGCCATTTTTCAGACCATTCGAAAAATTTGTTTAGATCCTCCTGTAGTTTTGCCGAGTCCTCGTCAGATTTGATAACACGTCCTATTTTAGTATCATCAGCAAATTTACTTATGTTGCTGTCTATGCCGATATCTATGTCGTTTATGTATATAATAAACAATAATGGTCCAAGTACTGAGCCTTGGGGAACTCCACTTGTGACGTTGCTCCAATGGGACTTAGTGCCGTTAATGCTCACTCGCTGTTTCCTGTCCTGTAACCACGCCCTAATCCATTTAAGGATGTCACCTTTGATGCCATGAGCTTCTACCTTTCTAATTAGTCTTTCGTGGGGTACTCTGTCGAAGGCTTTGCTAAAGTCGAGATATACCACATCATAATTGTGCCCCTCGTCCACTGATTCGAAAACTGATGAAAAGAATGTTAATAGATTAGTTAGGCAAGAACGTCCGCTTGTGAAGCCATGCTGGGAATCATTGATCAATCTGTGCTTCTCCAGGTGATTTCGAATAGAGTTTGAAATGATTGCTTCCAGTAATTTGCCTACTATTGATGTTAGACTGATTGGGCGGTAGTTAGAGGATAGTGATCTATCCCCCTTCTTGAAGATCGGTATTACATTCGCTATCCTCCAGGATTCTGGTACTACACCTGTTTTTAAGGACATGTTAAACAACTTTGCTAAGGGCATACTAAGCTCTTCCTTACATTCCTTTAATACTCTGGCAAATATCTCATCGGGACCAGGTGACTTATTAGGCTTTAGTTTGTCTATTTGCTTACTAACATCGTTACTAGTCACTACTATCTCACTTAATTTGTTTTCTTCACTATCTCTGAATAGAGTCGGTGCCTCGGGTATCATGTTTAAATTTTCGCTGGTGAAAACTGTTGAAAAATATTTATTCAAATTATTGCTCATTTCTCCGTCGTTATCAGTGAGCTCGCCGGAGTCTGACCGTATTGGTCCAATCTTTTCTCGTGTTTTAGTTTGATACATTTGGTAGAATCCTTTGGGGTTTGTCTTTGCCTCCCTTGCTATCCTTACCTCATTATTCCTCTTTGCTTTCCTTATCTCGGTTTTAACCCTACTCGCCAATACCCTATAATAGTCCCGGAGGTGAATTTCGCCACGATTTATCCTTCTACCTATAGCCTTCCTTTGGCCAATGATGTTCTTTAAATAATTATTTATCCATTTAGGGTCATTGTTGTTTGATCTGAGTTTTTTGTATGGTATGTTCTGCCTTTGTGCATTAAGTAACTCACTATTTAAATTGTCGTGGAACTCGGCAATCTCAGATCTCGTTATCAGGTCGGTGTCATCTGTCAGGTTCACGGCCAAGCGCGACACCCCCTCTCTCAGCTGCCTCTTTAAACTGTCAAAGTTTGCCCTTCTGAAATCTGGTACTTTAGTGGAATTTTCCTTACGTCTGCCCTGAAAATCTAACTGGAATCGAATTTCTTTGTGATCGCTGTTTGCAAGTTCGTTCCCTACCTCGACATTGCTAATGAGGTTTTCTCTGTTTGACAAAACTAAATCCAATATATTATTACCCCGTGTGGGTTCGGTTATATGTTGACTTAGGAAACAGTCCTGGATCGTCTCGAGAAAATCCTCTGATTCTGAGTTTCCCGTAAGGTCGGTCCAATCTATTTGGCCAAGGTTAAAGTCGCCTACTATACAGACTTTGTTGTGTATGGAAGCCCTGCGCATTTCATCCCAGATAAGTCGCTCATTGACTCTGTCAAGATTGGGGGGTCTATATATTACTCCTGTGATTAATTTTTCCCGACCGTCGCTTAATTCTATCCAAATTGTTTCTGTATTCCTCTCAGTTTTTATTTCCTTATTTATTTCACACTTCAGATTATCCCTAACATAGATTGCTACTCCGCCTCCTTTCCTGGTCTGCCTATCGGTATGGAACAGTTTGTAACCCGCAATTTGGTATTCGACTGGTAATTCACGTGTGTCTAGGTTGATCCATGTTTCAGTGAATGCAATTATATCGATTTCTTCGGTACATACCAAGGCCCTAATATCATCCATTTTGTTTCTCATACTTCTACTGTTCGCGTAATATACATTTAAGTTAGTCGTGTTCTGAGTCCTCCCTTACCGCGTTTAGTTTTAAACTCCCTGTCTAATTTAGTTATGTCATCATTCCTAACACTATTTCCCTGTAATCTTTCGCCTTGTTTACCCGCTCCCACTGCAGTCTCCTCCACCCCCGTGCCCATATGTTCCCTTAGCAATTTAAAGACTTCGATATCTTTTGAACTGCCCCTACTGTTTGTATAATATACATTTAAACCTACTCTTCCCTGGTCCTGTTTTACCCCTTGTCCTGAGCAACTAATTTTACTTCCCAGGACCTGCTTGTTTTTTGACTCCCACTTTCCCCGACCCCTCTCTACTGGCGAGCCCGCCCCCCCCCCGCCCTTCGGAGTGACAATTTCACGCTCCAGGGATGCAGACAACGTCTTTACCCCCTCACGAGACAAGTGTACTCCGTCGCGACAGTACAGTTAGTCGTTGCCATAGAATCGTTGCCAGTTATCAATGAATGCCCAACCATTGTTTGCACAATGTTTTTCCAGTCGGCAATTAATAGCAATTGCCCTGGACAGCCATTCACGACCAACCCCTCTTCTAGGCAAGACACCACATACTATCGGGATCCCTCCCCTATCTCTAATCTTCCCCAGCGCCTCCCTATACCTCTTGAAAAGTTCCTCACTCCTAACCTTACCTATGTCGTTTCCTCCCACACTAAGACACACTACTGGATTGGTACCCTCCCCTGACAAAACCCTGTCTAATAGGGTGTGTCAATTTAGGGGGTGAACTGGCTAAATTGAAAATCGAGTAATTTGGTAGCAATTTATTGTAGTCTTTAAGCATGCAAAACAATATTCTGGCATAAATTTTTTTTTATAATAAGTCCTACCTACATCAAATGGATTTTTAAATGTACATATTTGTGAATTTATAACATAACCAGCGTTTGCACACATGTTACTGTTTCAAGTTTCAAATTATTATATTTTATTATCCGTAGTCTATTTGAAAGTAACCAATGCCTTCATACTCTCTTTGCTTTGGTTTCTTGTCATCAGTAGTCTGCTTGCTATTTGTGCTTTGATGTAACCTTCTCGCCTCTCGTGGCTGTAAACATGGCCCGCTGCTTCTGTGACCATTTTCACACATCTCTCCACACTTTGAGTGTGGGAAGGCCACTTCGGCACCTGCATTGGAGTCTCTTTAAGGTTTCTCAATTCTTGGCTAGTTAGACTTGTTGTCAATGGTGGCTCTAAGACTTCCAAACTCAAGTCAACCAATTCTGACAATTTGGTGGCATTGACGTTTATTGGGGGAACTTTTCTTGAATGAAACGAACAGTCTCCCAACTGGTCGTCATCTATTAGCGTTCCTCTAATCTTGAGAATGACTTCTACAGCCTCGGTTCGGAGATTGGTACATTGACTGCAAAGCATTGCTTGCAAAACTGCTTCTGATCGAGCATACCAAGCGGACCTTCTTGCCACAGGTAACACGATGTCCCTCACTACCTTCCTCTGTGTTCTTACAAGCTGCAATTGAAACAAAAGGTGATTGGGCCCATCCACCCACATAGGATTAAGTTTCACACTAAACCACTGGGGAAGATAAACTCCAATAATAAATTCAACAATTAACCTCAAATTCTTCAGCACTTTGCCCTTCAATTCGTGTTTGGAAATCCAAATCCTGCAGAAACGAAGAGCTGTAGTTAACCAACGGCTGTGACTGACAGGTCCAATCTCTAAGAGAGCCAATGACTGAGGCACTTCTCCTGATCTTATTGCTTGGGCAATACGATAAGCATAGGATTGATCTGTGCTGAGATCTTTGATGACTCCTTCAGACAACGCCGGAAGGGGAGGGTCAACTTCGACCTTTGGAAAGGTTGTATTTACTTCTAGTTGTGTTGCTTCATCCAGCATGATGCCAAGGGGACCTGACCACTTGTTGTTGCTCTTTGTAGGACCATCAAGTTCCTGGATGAGATGACGAAGAGGTAGCTCGCCTGTATGTAAATCACATACAATCCAAACAAGTCTTCTTCCTAGTTTTTTCTCTAAATGCGTCATTACACCCCCCTGCCATCCGGTGTTCACTGCAGTTGAATCTCCACCAACAGCCTGCAGTGAACTGCCAAGTCCTCTCTCCTGAACCCAACATAAAATATGATCAGCAATGACCTCTGCATGTTTCTTCCCTTCTACTTCAGTTTCGGGAGCAAAGTGAAACAAAAACCGACCACCAGGCTCAGAACAGACAGAGTAGTGTTCTTCTTTGATCAGACCTGGAAACTTTCTGTTCACTCCCTCTACTTCTAGCAAAACTTTTGTGTCATCTATTCTTCCATCAAACAAAAGACAGGAGAGCCCTCCCTCGCTTAAATCTTTTTCATGCTGATCAGATATTTCCTTCATTATTTTTCCTTGTGCTCTTCTAATTTTATTATGATCTATCACCAAAGATACATCCTCTCTGCTGATGAGGCCTGCATCTATCCAAGCGGCAGTTGCAATTTCTGCAGCCTCACGAAGTCCAGCATGGTGGCGAATACTAGCTAAAGCAATGTTTGAAATATTTCTTGTGTTGTATTTCATTTTCTTTGGTAAAGGTTCAGATGGCTCTTTGGAACTATCATCTGATGTTGCTTCCTGTTCATCAGAAGAACTATCAAAGAAGTGATAAACATCTTGACACAGCTCTTCCTCTCTTTGGATGGCTTCTTCACTCTTCATTTTCTTATTTTGTTCCCTCTCTCGGATTTGTTCTCTCTTCTTGGCATTAGCAATCTGCTTCTTTGTTTCTGAATAATCTATTGAACCCATTTGCATACTTCCTTGGCCTTCTGCCTTTGTCCTCTGTGCCTTTATAAATTCAAGCTCTAAAACAGGGATCTTCTTTTCACGAGGACAACCACAATCAATGTGGGAATTATTTTCTCTCTTACCTGAGTGAGAACAGTTGGATTCAGAACATAATTGTATGGAGCACTTGCAGGTCAAAATGTCAAACAGAGTATCAAGTGTGTGCAGAAATTCATTTTTCCTGGCCAAGTTTCCTTTACCAAGTGATGTTTCAACTGCTTTGTGCCATAATTTCGTTAGTTTTAGCTCAATAGTTCGACACTGATTAATCACAGGTGGTTTGAATAGTGCATTAGCTTTTGTCCATTGATGCAGAAGAGGGACTATCATGTCATTTATGAGTTCTTTATCTGTATAGTTCCTTCTGTCCTTTGCATTTTTTTCTCGAAGGAGTAACCCTAATCTTAGCATGTCTCTCACTGTTGGAAGTTCTGATACAGGAAGCTCCTTCCCTTTACCAACTAGCAGGCTCAAGTGGGTTGACAACTGACTTCTTGTCTTCAATTTTGACATCTTCACACTATCTGACAAATAGAAAAATATTTGAATGTTTCATAATTCAATTGTTGTTTCAAAAAATATCAATTTGCTTATCAAAAATGCTGTAACAGAAATAACATAATAATTTCTTAGAACATAATGTTTTATACAATGATATAAGTAACTGCGACAATCAATATGCCCTACTTACAATAATTAAAATGTAGAATTTGTCTGGTAGAGTAGGTGCAAGTGCAATGAGAGCAAACCACCGTCTATGATATCTAGAAGGAGAGTGAGCCGGGCGCCTTATCCTCACGCTTGGTACAAGTCAAAACAAGAATTAAACTGTCCCACACGGAGAGCCTGTTCATGTTCATGTTCTGACATGCATATTGTACACAAGCTATAGAACCATAAAATACTCCATAATCCATATGCTTACAGGAGATTAGTTAATATCAAGTGAATAATTCTAATCAAGTCTCATTAATTTGTTGGAATACTGATATTTGAAACTTTAAGGTATAATTGATGTAGGTGAGGGTTATTTCAATTCATTTTTGTTTGCTAATCTCAAGTTTAGACATAAAGAGGCACAATATTTTGACTACCAAATTTGATTTTTAACATGTTGACAAAATTGACACACCCTACTGTCTAACCTCTCGGCTACATGCCCTACCCCAGCCCCAGGAAAACACACCCTAGTCCTACGTTTCCTATCTCTCGCACAAAAAGCTCTATCCATAAACCTCACCTGGCTGTCACCAACTACCACGACCTTACCTGTGGGCAGGGTTTGTACAACTGCCCTTTCCTCTCCTTGATCCATACCGTCCTGCCTCTTCTCTTCCTCACCAGCTTCCTGTAGCACCTGGTAAGGGTTACTACACTCCACACCCTGGTCAGCTTTCCTGAGCCTGACCCTATTCCCCTTGGAGACAACCACTCTCCACGCCTGCTCCTCCTTCGCAGGTGTCCTGCTAGGCAGGACACCTGCCTGAAGGAGTTCCTTCTTGAGGGCTTCATTTTCCCCCTTTAGAGTGTCAACCTCACTCCTCAACTGCCCCAGCTGCCTTAACAGAGTGGCAAGGAGGTCGTCTTTCCCCACACTCCCCTCCTCTTCCCCCACGACACAACGATCCAAAGCGGCCATTTTCCTTGGTCTCTAACGGGAGCACGATCGGGCACGACCTTCTCCAAGCTGGGTCAGAGGTCAAACTGGTGGTGAAGAAACACACCAAGGATACGACAACAGCAGCTAAGTGTACCAACTAGTTCAGTTCCTTGATAGAGGAATTGCATGTTAGTACAGTCAGGGACAGGGCTGACAAGGAAGGTATAAGAACTTTAATTGTTGGCGACTCACAGGTAAGGTACTTGGAGAGCCTTTTGTGGTAAAAATAAAAATAGGATGAGGGTGTGTTTGCCAGGGGCTCGGGTGGGGGATATAGTTGACAGGATGGACAATATCTTGTCTGGTAATGGTAATAAACGCATTATCTGCCTCAGTGCAGGAGGCAATGATATTGGCCGGTGTAGGAGTGAAGAGCTTCTTGAGAAGTTCAAGATAGCTATAGATCATATTAGGACTAAGGGAGGGATCCCTATCATATGTGGTGTCCTGCCTAGAAGGAAAGTTAGCAATGAATGGTTGTCAAGGGCAGTTGTTGTCAATGGCCGTCTTGACGGATATTGCAAGTCAATATGAGTCCCATTCATTGACAACTGGGACAACTTCTACGGTAGAAGGGACCTTTATGCTAGGGATGGGGTGCATCTGTCTAGGGATGGGGTGGCAACCCTGGCTGGGAAAATATGGGCACGGGGGTGCAGGACACTGCTGTTTTGATGTAACGTCACTTTTTACAAAGGTCCCAGTTGATGATTTACTAGAGTTCCTCATAGATTCCCTGGATAACATTTCACTGCCCGTCTCGAAAGATGACTTCATCGAACTCATCAAACTATGTATTAAGGATTGCAAATTCGAATTCAATGGGGAATATTATGCTCAAAAATTTGGTATGGCAATGGGTAATCCACTCTCACCTGTATTAAGCAACCTATATATGGAATTCTTTGAAAAGAAACTATTAAGTAATATTTTACCACCCTCAGCAGTCTGGTTTAGATATGTTGATGATGTATTATGTCTCTGGCCATGTAATGAGGACCTAAAAGTTTTCCTACCACAACTTAACAACTTAGCCCCCTCGATCAAATTCACTGTGGAATTAGAGCAAGACTGTAAATTGCCATTCCTAGACTGTCTGATACACAGAATGGGTAACACTTTCAAGTTCAGTATTTATAGAAAACCAACCAATGTGTGTTCATACATTCATTATTATTCTGCCCACCATAATAAAGTCAAACAGTCAGTATTTACAACAATGTTTTTACGTGCCTTGAGAATTTGCAGTCCGGAATTCATCGATGAGGAATACAAATATATATATAATATTGGCTCAAACCTTAAATACCCTAGATCTTTCATAGACAAATGCTTAAACATTACTAAGAAAACTTTTTATAGAACTGATCCCAAGCCCACCCATGACCATAAGAATATCTTAATATTACCATTTCACAAAAATTTCTCACACATTCCGGCACAGCTAAAATCTTGGAACGTCAATGTGGCATTTAAAAACTCATGCACTGTTAAACAAATGTTAATCAAGAACTCCCCCAACAACACAATTGGTTGCATTTATAAAGTTCCTTGCAAGGAATGTAATATGTTTTACTTAGGCCAGACAGGTAAAGATCTTGTAACTAGAATTAAACAACACAAATACAGTGTCAGGACAGGCCAGGAATCCAATGCTCTGTTTGTTCATTTGAGGGATAACAAGCATTGCATTGACTGGGATAATGCCTCCTCAATATTACCATGTAATTCAATTGATAGTAGGAACATCATAGAATCTAGTCTTATTAAACATACCGAAGCATTCAACATGAATTTGAGTAACGGCTTGTACAAGCTGGACAACTTTGTAATTAAGAAGATTTGTGATCAGGTGAGAGGGCGGGTCACTGTCCCATCTGACCCAACCACCAACCGTTGTGTGCCATTTAAAGATTAGTAGGGTCATTACCTGACCATTGTGGACCTGGTCTCACCCTCCTCTGTATATATTCATCTTGTTCTGCATTACTCTATCTAGTCTGTACTCACCCCTGAAGATGTGAATTACACGAAAGCGCTTGGGAACTTCGTGTTTTCTTCTTTCCTGGTGGTTATCAGCATATACCTAGATCACGCGCACCTACAGTGATTTACTTGCATATACATATATACATATATATATATATACATATATATATATACATATATATACATACATATGTATATATATATATATATACATATATATATATATATATATATATACATATATATATATAATCAACGACCTCACCAGCAAGGAATCGAACCCTCGACCTACTGGGTGTGACTAGGGAGCGCTTACCGGCTAGGCCACAAGGACACTAAAAGCAGTTCTAGACTCTGTTATATTTCACACAAAGCCTGTTCATCGAGCTGATGGCGCCGTGAACCTCAATGGGAAACTGCCCGTGCCTCGTATGTGGTGTCAGTAGCATTTTACCGAATCCAGCTGGTATGAAACGCGAGGTACATATATATACTTCATTTTTAGTCCATTTAACACGCGGACTTTGAACATACAATCAACGACCTCACCAGCAAGGAATCGAACCCTCGACCTACTGGGTGTGACTAGGGAGCGCTTACCGGCTAGGCCACAAGGACACTAAAAGCAGTTCTAGACTCTGTTATATTTCACACAAAGCCTGTTCATCGAGCTGATGGCGCCGTGAACCTCAATGGGAAACTGCCCGTGCCTCGTATGTGGTGTCAGTAGCATTTTACCGAATCCAGCTGGTATGAAACGCGAGGTACATATATATACTTCATTTTTAGTCCATGTAACACGCGGACTTTGAACATACAATCAACGACCTCACCAGCAAGGAATCGAACCCTCGACCTACTGGGTGTGACTAGGGAGCGCTTACCGGCTAGGCCACAAGGACACTAAAAGCAGTTCTAGACTCTGTTATATTTCACACAAAGCCTGTTCATCGAGCTGATGGCGCCGTGAACCTCAATGGGAAACTGCCCGTGCCTCGTATGTGGTGTCAGTAGCATTTTACCGAATCCAGCTGGTATGAAACGCGAGGTACATATATATACTTCATTTTTAGTCCATTTAACACGCGGACTTTGAACATACAATCAACGACCTCACCAGCAAGGAATCGAACCCTCGACCTACTGGGTGTGACTAGGGAGCGCTTACCGGCTAGGCCACAAGGACACTAAAAGCAGTTCTAGACTCTGTTATATTTCACACAAAGCCTGTTCATCGAGCTGATGGCGCCGTGAACCTCAATGGGAAACTGCCCGTGCCTCGTATGTGGTGTCAGTAGCATTTTACCGAATCCAGCTGGTATGAAACGCGAGGTACATATATATACTTCATTTTTAGTCCATTTAACACGCGGACTTTGAACATACAATCAACGACCTCACCAGCAAGGAATCGAACCCTCGACCTACTGGGTGTGACTAGGGAGCGCTTACCGGCTAGGCCACAAGGACACTAAAAGCAGTTCTAGACTCTGTTATATTTCACACAAAGCCTGTTCATCGAGCTGATGGCGCCGTGAACCTCAATGGGAAACTGCCCGTGCCTCGTATGTGGTGTCAGTAGCATTTTACCGAATCCAGCTGGTATGAAACGCGAGGTACATATATATACTTCATTTTTAGTCCATTTAACACGCGGACTTTGAACATACAATCAACGACCTCACCAGCAAGGAACTGCTTTTAGTGTCCTTGTGGCCTAGCCGGTAAGCGCTCCCTAGTCACACCCAGTAGGTCGAGGGTTCGATTCCTTGCTGGTGAGGTCGTTGATTGTATGTTCAAAGTCCGCGTGTTAAATGGACTAAAAATGAAGTATATATATATATATATATATACTTTGTTTTGTACATCTCCTTAGTTTGTACTCACCCCTGAAGATGTGAATTAAAGGAAAGCGCTTGGGAACTTCGTGTTTTCTTCCTTCCTTGTGGTTATCAGCATATACCTAGATCACGCGCACTCACAGTGATTTACTTGCTTATATATATATATATATATATATATATATATATATATATATATATATATATTATATATATATATATATATATATATATATATATATATATATATATTCAGACACTGAGAACCACTGTATCACCAACATAGAAACGACGCAGTCTGGTTATCTGTTTCATTGAGTCTGATTTCATGTTTCACGCAGTCTGACTTCCTGCCTCACACATTCTTGTCGAAGTATTTACAAAGTCTAGTCTCTTACTTCACATAGTTTGTTTTCTTACCTCGCGGAGTCTGGTCTCTCGCTTCAAACAATCTGGTCTACTGCTTCACATAGTCTGGTCGTCGGCTTCACTTAGTTAATTACATTGCAGGAATTTTTTCACAACCAGAGTTAAGACAAACAAACAAAGGTACAAACAAAAAGTCCACTAACAACAGCCAGTAGAGAAGTGTGGATACAAGTGGAGTGATAACGTGAAGGAGTGTAGCTATGTTCAGCAAATACAAGTTAAATATTAGTACTAACTTGTAATCTTATACAGTAAGTATTTTCAGAGTTTAGAACTTTTTTCCTGAAATAGAATTAACTGCTAGTGCTTATTCCATGGGTTAGCTATCTGTTTACTGACGAGACAACTACTTGAATGGATTTAAGCAATACTGTTATTATTGTTTCCAAGTTTGCTAACTGTATTGTCCTTCACGCAACGTTGTCAAGTCGGGTCACAGCATTGGTTGTCTTGTCCATCAATGTTATCAAGTTGGGCACCAACATTGCCCGTCCTCTCCCTCAGTGTTATCCAACTGAGCAACAACGTTGTCCATCTCTGAGTGTTGCCAACTTGTACCGTGTCTCTCTCTGAACAAACTGACAGGCTGTATCAATAGTAATACAATTTTGTTTACTTATTATATTAATCAAACAACAACAGCTGCGTCTATTCAAATGACCAAGCCTAAGGAAATTTATAAACATAGAGAGATAATCAGAGAGATTGCTGGATGACTTTAACTATTTTTAATCTGTTAAAAGTCAAACTGGGCCTGTAATTCATGATTGCGATAGAAATACGCCTCCGACAGCATTCAGTATTTGTATTGAAAAAGCGTATATGGCTTATTCATATACATAAAGGGTCTAATCACTACTCAGAGGCCTATTGATGAAGAGAGCAGGCTATTGTCCCAACATATGTTTCGGTAGAATCTAGGAGAAATATACTGACCGATGAGTAATTTCCTTGATTAAACCATGTTGTCGACAAAATTAGAATCCAAATGGATTCTTTACTTCCTCTGGTGTCATAGGGACGTACTGAAGCCTAAGTACCTGAGGATGTAACATGATTAGTAATTACACTAGTCCATCAACAAGCAAAAATTATGACATAAAGAACTTTTTATTACCTTGAGAGTACCACATTGTTCTATAAATATCCATTCTGAGACAGTGATGGTCGACCACCTTGAGGAAACAGTACCAAATTTACACAAATAATCTCTTTCTTTATTTCAGTATAATTATTCCAACTGTATTTTCTATAGAATTCTCCATTTAATTATGTTTCTTCTTCCGTTTAATAATTGTTTACCTATTATTTCAAGAACGATTGTCAGCAGTCATCAGTGACGTAAATATATTTTTAGTTTATACTGTGTGCTGGCTTTTAGATTCTAGATACCCACCCAGTGACCCTACATAATCCTTATCTGTCCATCCTGTTTCTCCTGCCCCTTATTCATAATAGAAACAAGTGGTGCGTTCAGTCTACACCACCCCCACTTAGCGCGAAATCTTGAACAAGATATGAATAAAATAAGTAAATCTTGGTCACTATTATATCCAACTTTTAACTTCCTAATACAATGAGTGACTGGCATATCGTCCGGTCATGCAAGAAAACAAATAAGCAGGCAACCAACCACTGACCCCCCCCCCCCCCCCCCCCGTTTCTGAACTCATATCCTTCGCGCGGCACCTGGAAATAGATTGAGGGAGAGCGGCGGTGTATAATAAAATCAAGGTTTGAGGGTACTCTGGGGTGGTCAGGGAGGAGGAGCTGAGACTAACCACTTAACCACACGGAAAGAGATTTGATTCAGTTGTGAAGTAAAGGAAGTTTCCCTCGAGGCTTCCTGTTTACTGTTAGTAGCGTTAATTAAAGTCAGCGTATGAGTTCTAAACTCGTTTGTAATATCAAATAAAAAGTTCATGAAAGATAAAAGAAAAACATCGAAGACAAAATCGTGAAAATCAGACTACAAATCAGATCTAGAAACTTTCCTGTCATTTCCTCCTTCTTGCTTTCCGCCTCCTATCTGGGATCTGGCTGACAGGCGCCGCATTAAGAAAATAAAGTGGTCACATCTCTCCCGCTGGTGGTGTGGCCGCTAATTTAACCCTCTGTAAGACTCGCTCAAGGCAGCTGCTGATGGACTTACGGGGTTGAGGTGAGGGTAGGAGAGAGGGGTAGGAGGAGAAGTAGGTAAGGAGAGGAACGGAATGAAAGTGCTCAGACTATTTTTTTTGTTTTCGATTTTGAAACTCATAACAAATGTATGAAAAGATAATCTACTGTCAGATATTTTTGCTTCACTACACGTTCTCAAAAAAAAATCTCTCCTCTTTCCTCGTGTAGGCCTTATACACGCAGTAAACACAGTAGTTTACACTGTGTTACCAGTGCCCCGTCAAGATGTTAAATTCTCCTACCCTCGGCACCTCTGCTACAGGTGACTCCCATCATCATCCTCCAGAACAGTGGTTCTCAAGCTTGTTTGCCCCATGCACCCCTTTCACCATATGTCAGAATGTCATTCCCCCCCTCCTTTCCAAGATTGTCTGCCTCAAAAAGTGCATTCCAAATAATATGCATATAATACTGAAAATCCTTTTTTTTTTCATATTAGTACATATACATTTACAATTTTACATGGATTATTTTTATAGTGGAGTTTTACAAATTAAATGCCAATTGAAAATGTTGATGGATGTATAAAACTTGAATAAAAGTAAAATAGTTTTTTTTATATTTATAATGAATTTGTGGGGTTCAGGATTGTTTGGTTCACACTCAGGATGGAATGGAGAAAGGAAACTCACAATGTGCTCTCTATATACATGTTGTATTGGATGTACAATGCAGCTTGGTGCTGGGAAGGCAGCATGGTTACAAGCGTGATGTAGAGAGAGCTGGTTGGTGAGGACGCTCAGAGAAGGACAGCTTGTGGGTCGCCACGCTCGCCAGCGGGAGAGAGGACCGCCAGGCAGGCGGAGGAGGAGCGAAGGCCGCCAGGCAGCGGCGGAGGAGGAAGTGTTGCTGGCTGCGGCTGTAGGTAGAGAGAGAGATCACCACGAGGTCAGGTCTTAAATAGCGGGGGTAGGCGTGGCTTAGCAGTTGACCCCCGCTCCTTAGTGTATGGCGGCGCTGGTTGACCTAGACCACGAGGCATACACTAGGGAATTGGTGGGGTCGACTACTCAGCGCCAAACAGCGTTTATAGGGGAGAATTCCACTACAATACTCCCCCTTCCCTCCAGGCGGTGTAGGAGACTTGTTGTCTGTAGAGTTGCTTAGCACATGTGAGGCAGAACGGGCGGTGCATGCCTCATGTGAGACAACGGCGATGGCGTGGATGAGCCGGTCGCTGGGGACAACTGTCTAGATACACAATATCTGTGGGAGTAGAGAGGGAGAATAAGGGTGTGTGGAGGCGATGAATGTTGTGCTTCCCTCACGGCAGGTACAGAGTCGTCAGATGCGCCTGCTGGGGTGTGTGGGCCTGGGTCAGGAGCAGAGCCTGCGTCAACAGAAGCGGATGAGGGCTCGTGATAGCAGCTGGGTCCACGACAGCAGCAGGGTGCAGGACATTAGCAGGGAGTACCTGAGGGAGAAAAGAGGGGGTGTGTGTGTCCGCACTCAGGAACAGAGGCCGCATCAGGGGCGGCAGGGGTTACTGCTGGGCCGGGGTCGGCGTCTGAAGCAGGACGGGTGTGCTGGGGTCGGTAGGACGTGGTGCTTGGGGGCAGGAAAAGGAGCTGGTGTCTGCTAGGAGAAACAGTGCTGCTCTAGGGTGTCTAACCTGTGGTGTAGAGACAGTAGTTGTAGAGCCGATGAGAGCTGCTTCTGTGTGGATAAGCCAGTCTTCCATGTTGCTTGAAGACTGGGAGCGTGATCAGTTTCTCCTCCATCCTGTGTGCGTGCGAATCTTCGGGAGTCACCATTTGTGGGGTTCAGGATTGTTTGGTTCACACTCAGGGTGGAATGGAGAAAGGAAACTCACAATGTGCTCTCTATATACATGTTGTATTGGATGTACAATGCAGCTTGGTGCTGGGAAGGCAGCATGGTTACAAGCGTGATGTAGAGAGAGCTGGTTGGTGAGGACGCTCAGAGAAGGACAGCTTGTGGGTCGCCATGCTCGCCAGCGGGAGAGAGGACCGCCAGGCAGGCGGAGGAGCGAGGCCCGCCGGGCAGCGGCGGAGGAGGTGGTGTTGCTGGCTGTGGCTGTATGTAGAGAGTGAGCGAGAGAGCTAGATCACCACGGGGTCAGGTCTTAAATAGCGGGGGTAGGCGTGGCTTAGCAGTTGACCCCGCTCAGTGATGTATGGCGGCGCTGGTTGACCTAGACCACGAGGCATACACTGGGGAATTGGTGGGGTCGGCGAGGCAGCGACAAACAGCGTTTGTAGGGGAGAATTCCACTACAAATTACTTAACAGACCAAACTGAAGCATAATGCAATAAACAAAAAGTTCAATAGAATACCAGGATATTGTAAATTTATAATTAATTTTATTCAGATGAAGATTACAGTCAATGAGAAACCTGTGATTGTTTTTTTTCGCCAATTCTGGGATAGGCGGAGGAGTGCTTCAAAGGGCACAACGCAGGTCATTTTCTACCTCTAATCTACTACGTTGCTTCGTTTTAATTTGCAACAGAGTTTAAAAGCCTGACTCACAAAGATATGTCGACACAAACGGAAGCAATGCACGGATAGCTCTTTCTGTCACTTTTGGGTAGGAATCGCACATCAAGGGCCAAAATTCTGTGATTGATTTCTCATCGAACATATCTCTTGCTCCCGAATCAGTTTCCCCCCCCCCCCCCTGAAAACCTGAATTCCACCCCTGGGGGGAATTCCCCCCTGGTTGAGAACCCCTGCTCCAGAAGCTGATTCCCGCCAACAGCCATCATCACTCGGACAGACCCCATCAAGCTCAGCTCCGTGTTTACAATA
Source organism: Homarus gammarus (assembly GCA_958450375.1). Taxonomy (NCBI): domain Eukaryota; kingdom Metazoa; phylum Arthropoda; class Malacostraca; order Decapoda; family Nephropidae; genus Homarus; species Homarus gammarus. The sequence continues at coordinate 1,149,688 of CAUDMG010002248.1, read as the reverse complement.
AACACTAAATATAAGCCGCTGTGTCCAAGTGATCACTGTTGTGTTTGTAGCTCGGTGCTGTGCTGACAACGGTGACGTTTCGATAGTGAGGTAATACTATTTTTTTAAAGGTATACCAAAGGTAGTCACTGATGCTGTAGCTACTGGTGCTGCTGCTATTGCTGCTGTTTCCGCGTCGACTGCTGCTACTTCTATTATGTATTGCTATTGCTGTAAATTGCGTCGATTGAACTTCGCTGACTTCTGTAAAACGACTGTTGTGCACAGTTGGTGCTGGACATAGTGTTCCTGTACAAGATGCTTGTTGAACATGGCTGTTGTATACGCCAGTTGTGCTGCTGCACATTGCTATTACTATTTCATGACTGATGTTGGACAAGGCTGTTGCTGTACACGGCAGGTTCTGGATATGGACCAACACATTCCTCCTTCACCAATAATTTAAAGAAATTCAGCATAAATTTCACTTTCTTAAAGTAGCGTTAATCTTCCTTTCTTTAACTAATACAGCGTATCGTCTTGGATAGAAATATGTTTATTTAGTTTCTCGTCATACAACTTAATATTGTACCAGCATATCCATAGACAATGCAGTTATGCAATATGCACAGGCAGTGCAGGTGTACAAACATTGTACTGTACTTAAACAGTGCGAGTATACAGGGTGATTCAGCAAAGATTACATTAAATTGGAGGATGAAATTCTTGGATAATTCTAAACCACAATGTATCTATGATAAAATGTCAAATTCTGCATAGTTTCCATGTTATAATACATTTAAGATGTCGTATTAATGAGAGTGAATTTGAAGTGAAATTCCTGTAGGTTTTTGAATCATTTATTCTCAGATCTCTAGACTGTGACTCCTCTTTGTTACAACCTAAAGGAAATGTTCAAAGTTGCCCCCTTTTGCCTCAATGCAGGCCTGTACACGTCGTATCATTGATTGGCTGACGCGTTCCAGGATGCCTGGACTATGTTTAATTTGCTCGCACCAGTCACGAACACGCAAAATCTGACATTTTACCATAGAGACATTGTGGTTTAGAATTATCCGAGGATTTCATTCTCTAATTTAATGTAATCTTTGCTAAATCACCCTGTATAAACAATGATAAGCAGTAAGGCGATTAGACGAAAGATAGCTAACAAAGCCATTAAATACACATTTCCTGTAGAATACTTTAAGTCGACTGGAGATCTTACCTTTAATGATAACTCAACAGAAACATATGTGAACATTTTTGGTTGAATGTAACAACGATTGTAGTACATTTAATTCTATTAATTTACCAAAGGATAACTTAATCCGTTGGTTAGGCAGATTAAACCCACTAAAAATGAATACCGGTTCATAGAGAGTGTTCCTGTGTCAGAAATGTGTGATAGTGGGTGTAAATTGAGCCAAACGATAACATGAATATTAATTCTATTTATTGTTGTTATTACTTCAGCCTTTTATATGCGGAATATTTAGCATTAGCCCATCATTTGCAATATGTCAATTGAGCCATTCCCTTTATGGTTATAATCCTATTGTTGTATCTGATAATACCGTCACTATCACACAGCCAGGTGAGGGCAATTGTTCGCAGATTTATCTCGAGTAAAACTTTTATTATGCTTGACATAATACAAACAATATACGGATGTTAGACAAAGGACCACCTGCTGTATTCATGACCGATATCTATTGAGTATTATTCAGTTTAACTACATTGACTACATAACCTTATTGTATTGCGGTGTAGCAAATACATCTTTATTTGGAGCTGGATCGTTCATATTGACCCCCTCCCCCCTTTCGGTCTCGGTGTTAAAAAAAATATATATTATAAAAACACATGAGAGAAAGAATGAGACTCCACTTCTGAAACTCCTTTTATTGTTGTATCAGTGGATACCTTAGTTTATTTTAAGTATAGTTTGCTTGTATACTAATATTAAATTACAACACCATATACTTGAGGTCTCTACGGTAAGCAAAGAGCAAGGATTTTTCTCTTGACTGGATTACCATGAACTAAGACGCGAAGTTAGAAAGGATCAATTTACTTCCCTAAACAGCTGCATGGACGTCTCTCCCTAATAACAGAGACAAACTATTCTTATTATTATTCTTTACGTTTTGAGACATTTATACGCTAATAAACACGAATACATCTTACTATCTCCTGAATAAAAGAAAACATCGTGATGATGGAATGAAATTTGAGGGAGTACCATACCGAAAAGAAATATATTAACTATAAATACTTTGGCATACGATTCCAGTAAACAACAACAACAAAAAACTCTAATTGACCAACATTCTTCACGTATATAAATAAGCCGTTTAGTTAAGATTACAATGTTGAAATCTCGAGCAGCCATTACCAGTGATGTATGACGCTGTAAATCCTAACAGTAGAGAAGGGTAGCGGCACACTACTTCTCCAGATAACCCTGGCAGAAGGGGGAGATACTGATGGTAGGTAGATGGTACAGAGCCTCCAGCATACCCTCAGGAAAATGTGAACAAGGTTTTTTATCTAAGGAAAATAGAGAATGAACTAGTTTAAATCTGTCGTGAAATGAAGACAAAAAGGCTGGTTTAATAATCTTATTATTCAGAGGTTGATGGTAGGAGAGAGAGACGGAGAAAACAAGAAGGAGATAGAAAGATGATGGAAGAGAGCCACTGTAGTGCGAGAAGTTTGGACATTCAGTACACAACAGCAGAGAGAGAGAGAGAGAGAGAGTGAGTACATCCCTGTTAAGCATATTTCACTAAATTGGGTAATAAACTGGATAAAGTAGACCTTATCTGGCAACAACTGTGATATCCTAGAATTTTTCGAAAAAGATTTTGATATAAATAATGTAGGAAAATTTATGAGTAAACCTTTAATTCTGGAGCCCATCCTGTAGCTTGGGAGTCTGCGAGTCTGCGAGTACTTATTAGTACTACGGTCCAAATTGGACTCCATTTATTGATATCCAAAATAATGATAATTTAATATTAAACCCGAAATAAAGGGTACCAAATAGGTTTTGGGGTTTGTCAGTACAGTCAACGAAAGTTGCACTGCTTCCACCCTGGGTTTCGTACTCTCAATTTTACGTGGAAATACTTGGTAAAGTAAGGGTGTATGTAAAGGTGATATGTGATTGGTGGATCTATTTTCGGTTGTATGACTGTCAGGATAAATATTAAACACACGACACCGACTGCTCCTATTAAATTTCAGACTTCAGTAAAATTTCTCGGTGTTCATTTTGACCGGAAATTAACGTGGAAAAACCACATTAACGAACTTGAAAGTAAATGTCTTAAAGTCACAAACATCCTGAAAGTTTTATCAGGTACTACATGGGGAGCCGATAGGAAATCTTTATTAATGGTGTATAAGACCCTGATCAGATCAAAACTTGATTATGGATGCCAGTTGTATGCTTCGGCATGCGACACCACACTCGCAAGGCTAACCAGAATACAGAACCGATGCCTTCGTCTATGTCTGGGTGCCTACAGGTGTACACGTGTAGTTAAACTAGAGGTTGAGGCCCACGTCCCACCACTTCACATCAGGAGGGACATGTTGACGCTAAGGTACGGGTTGAGTGCGGCTAGGAAGCGCGGCACAGGCCACCCAGGTTGGTGTGCTGTTGCCAACTTCCGTTTCCTGCAGCTGCGTAAGTCCCCGTCCTCGGTTGTCCGCCTCCAGACCTTGTGCCAGGGTGCTGGTATCCATTTCGGAGATGTTGATAGATACGTTCCACCGTTGTGTCCGCCATGGGAGAACCCCAACCTCCATGTGGAAACATCGTGGCTTCCGGGAGCAAAGAATGACTTTCATCCTGAGCTCCTGAGGCAACTTTTCTATCAATTTCTTGAAGGATTCAGCACCTATACTCACGTGTACACCGACGGGTCCAAGACTGACGACAACGTTGGAGCCGGTATCTGGAGCAGAGACGAGGAGTGGAGCTCCCGCCTGCCGCGGCATGCAACTATTTTCTCTGCAGAAATGTTCGCAATTAGTAAAGCCATTGACATTGCAATAACAAGCAATGTCAGTGATGTTGCTGTCATTTCAGATTCCATGTCAGCTCTTAAAGCAATTGAAGGTGGTGATACTACCAGCAATGAAATACAGGGCAACATTATTAATAAATTACATGAGTGTGCCAAGAATATTGTGCTGGTGTGGGTGCCTGGGCATTGTAACATTTGGGGCAATGAACAGGCAGACAGATTAGCAAGAGCGACTGTGGGTCTCGGGGAGACAACTAATGTGCCCTGGGAGACTCAGTCGTGTCTCTCCTTGGGGAAGACATATACATTTGAAAAGTGGCAACATGATTGGACTAGGCTAAATCTCCACAACACCTGGAAGCCTAACATAGGTAACTGGCCCTCAGCATACAGGAAGAATAGGAGGGAAGAGGTCGTTCTCGCCAGACTTAGGCTGAACTGCACCTATCTGACCCACCTAGGGGCCTACCTTGATCAGTCCTTTCCACCCATCTGTTCCACTTGCAACCAAACTCTCTCCATCAAACATATTCTGACTGAGTGCAGCCAGTACGAACCAGAGCGCCGGCAGCTGGTTATCCTAGCTGCCGAGCAAGGCTTCGTGCTGACTGTACCCAACCTATTGCAAGATGATGTCACCATCAGTGACGTTGTAATAACCTTCCTCAAGGAGACCCATCTTATCGGCATGCTATGATTGACACACGCATGAACTCTTTTTATATCTATTATATGTATACAACCATGCCTAAAGAAAATAAAAATGAATAAAACAAAATTAAAACATACAACATGAGAAACACATCACAAACCTTATCATTACATACAACACTCACATTTATCAAGTTAAACTGACACCCACCAACACATATTCAAACAAAAAGACACGGGCTAAAAAAAAAAAAAAAAAAAAAAAAAAAAAAAAAAAAAAAAAATTACAGAGAAACTAGTCACCTGACAAGCCATTTCATCTGGTTTGTCAGCAAATCACCATCATATCACTCATGCATACCATAATTCATCCCCAATAAAAAACAACAAGAAGAAAGAACTAACCAAAATACCAAGAACAAGAAGAACACAAGAATAACAAGAAAAGAAGAAACAAGAACATCAGATTAGTTGTAGCAAAAAAGAAGAGCAAGATTAGAAGAAGAAAGAAAACATCAGCTCCGGCCGAAATAGCCTAATGGCGAAGAGGCCAGAAATCCCTAACAACTTTGAACTTTGAACCGACTGCTGGACCCGGAGCTGTGAAGACTTGCCATTGTTGGCCAACTTTGCTAGCCGAACCCTCCGCCGCTGATATCGTCGAAAACATATCACGAGCGTTTTCGGTTTATGGAGCATTAGTTTGCCCTCCCCACTGGTGGTGTGAGTGACCCACACTCCAGCTGGAGAGCAGCTATAGCGTGATATTCCCAACGTGGTTTGAGCTCTTTCCTTTCTACAAAAATTTTCCTTTTTTCGTTCTGGCCTAGAGACCTGCACCCCCAAAAGGGTATTCGTCCTGACCCCCCCCCCCCCCCCGGTAACTACTCACCTCCCTCCCAGGAGACTGTGAACACGAAAGGGGGTTGGAGCAAGAACCCATCCCTCTGTCGAGTCTTTCCAGGAAAACCGTGATCGTGCGGGTCCGCCTGGAAAGAGGGTAGCAATCCTTATCCTTCCCCAATAGGCACACTTAGCTCACGTCTATAAGTGAGCAGTCACATACACTAGGAAGTAGGTTTCCCCAAATGGGCTCCGGGAGAGAAGCTCAGGAACCACTCTACGACCACCCGGCCACCAAGTGGCGGTGGGGAGTGTTGAAATTCCTCAGCTACTTACTCAACCGGAATAGATAGGCTCTGAAAAACAGGAGAAAAAGAAAACACCACTTAACCACCGGTTATGGAGTGCGTATTCCCTCCTAAGCGCTCCCTCGCCTGATCCGCCAACCCGACGACCCGAACCGCGACAGGCTCCGCACAGAGAAACCCTGAAAACAAAGAACAAAGCCATCCATACCACCTCCACCGCCCCCAACAGCTCCACCTCCACTGTCATCGCCACCGAGAACGGCAACTGGACAAAGGTTGAAAGCAAAAAACGCCGACGTGCAATTTCGGGAAACGAAATCCGTCAAGCAGCCCAAAAGGCACCCGTCACCACTACCAGCTCGCCCCCAATGACACTGCCAAAATTCCGGATCTCGAAAACGGACACGAAAACGATATATGCCGTCATCACAGAAATGGAGAAACAAAACCCACTGGCCAAGTTCTCAGTGCGGCCCAACCTAAAGGGGGAGATGATTATTCACCCCAAAGACATGGACTCCGCCACTACCCTCGACACATACCTGAAAAAACACCACTACCATTGTATCAACCAAGCTGGACCCCGCCCAGAAACAAATGAAGTCGGTAGTCCTCCGATACCCAAAGGAACTACCCCTCGAATCCCTGGAGAACCATCCGAAGATCCTAAAAGCCGAGAGATGCTCTCCTGCGACCAACAGGACGGCCAACAGAAAACAAGTGCTCATAGCGCACTAGGTCCACTCCCCAGCACCATAGACCTCAAAACCTGTGGAATCTACGAAGTGAAGCCCTTCGTTCCGGAGCACCTGCCGTACTTCAGATGGCAGAAATACAGGCACCTTCAGAGGAGGTGCATATACAAGGATATCTGCGCTGTTTGTGCGCAGAAGCATGGCACACACTCCTACCTCACCAAGTTGAAAAATAGGGAAAAAATTGCCCTCAAGTATGCCAACTGCGGGGACAAACACCACGCCTGGAACCCTGGATGCTCCGAGAGGATAAAGAGGGTCCAGGCAAACCGACCAGCACTACCTCCAGCAGCAAGACCGATCTCCACCGCTTGCACACCAGCCCCACCAAATATCTTCTTGTGGGGAGCCCAGAGGCAAACACAACAAAGCCAACCTCATTAACCGGTCAACACCCAAAGTGCGGCATAGTTCCTGGCCTCCCTACGGACACATCTCAGCCCACCAAGCACCAGACAAAGACAACAACTACGAAAAAGAAAAAAAAAAGCACACACCAAGGCACCAGAAGGAATGATACACGTATCAGACCTAGCCAAGGTACTGAAAACCTTCGCGGAGGGCCTAGCCGGACTACTGGGTCACAAAATCCAACCTACACAGCTGCAAATACTCATGGGGAGCGTCCTCGGGCAAGTCGCCACGACTCCTGCCCAAGCAAACTCAGTGGAGGACACCATGCCGGCCCCCACACGAGTGACAGCCTAGGTACACACTACACCGAAAAAGGCCACCAGGGAACCAAGGAAGAAACTGGACATTTCAGTTCCCCTGAACCGAACCACGGTCTAGAAGGCAAAAACCACCACAGAACAAGAGGATATGAACCTGATACAGTCGGAATTAGACCTGAACATATCCACCGAGGATCACCAAAAGTCCCTGATGAAACAGTGGTGGGAAACACCAGCACCCTAAACATCGTTTCATGGAATGCACAGGGCATCAAAACAAGAAACACCTCCTGCAAGAAGCAGCAGCCAGGGACAAGCTTAACATTATACTGCTACAAAAACACTCCTACAAGAACACCACTGTTTAAATTCAGTGGCTACAAGACAAACAGGAGGTATTTCACGCAGGCGTCGACTAGGGGATGTACAGGTATGATCTTGGTGAAGTCGAGTATACCCTCCACCGAGGTCATGCATCAATTGCCATGTGGGGAAAACATTGAGACACAGGACGTCAAGGTAACCCCCAAGAACGGGAAATAATTGTCCACAACATCTACAAGAACCCAAGGGGCTCACTGGAGGTGACTCAATTATTCGCTTCGGCCGCCGACCACGCCACACTCATCGGAGGGGATTTCAACGCACATCATTCCTTTCTAAGCTCGGTAAGCCCAACAAATGAAGACAGCCTACACTTATACACCACTTTTCAAGACACACCCGACATCGCCCTCCTAAACACCGGAGAACCCACCCACATTAGAGGAGGAAGGCTAGATCTAACCTTTGTCTCCAGTGCATGACAGCCTTCGTCCTCCTGGGAGCTACACCCCACTCTGACCAGCGACCACTTTGCCACCCTAACAACACTGAAGGTGAACAAACTTTCCACGTCACCTCCGCCAAGATGGAGGTACAATACCCAAAAAGCGAACTGGGATCTCTATAGGAAACGCCTGGCTAAGTGGCGCGCCAAATCACAGCCGGCTGGTGCAGCACCCGTGGACGAGACAACCCTCCACCAACAGTTGGGCGAGGCGTTTCACCAAGCGTCAAAAAAGGCTATTCCAAAAACAAAGCCTACAGCAAGACAGTACAATGTTTACTGGTACTACTGCCCCAGGGTGAAAGAGCTCAACCACAGAGTGAACATGGCCAGAAGAAACTACAGAATACATCCCACGAACACAAACAGATATCTCCTGCAAGACAAAGTCAAGGATACCAGGGAAGAAATGGAAGAAATCAAAAGCGAAAGTTGGCTCAAGTGATGCTCCGAACTGAACGAGCACACCTCCCTCAGCAAAATGTGGGCCCAGATCCGAAGGGCATCTGGGAAGACAACAGCACTACCACCAACCCATTCCAACCCAGAAGAGGAAGCTGAGAGACATGCAAAACTCTTCTCCGACTAAACAGCCACGAAAAACTTCCCGAGACATGCGGAGACACAATGGCGTCTGTAACACACCAGACTCCAGATGATCGAAGAGGCCTACAATGGTAAAGATGGCAACGACAGACCCTTCAACCAGCAAGAATTCCTGAAGTCGATAAAACGAAGCAAGGACACCGCACCAGGGGCCGACAGGATCACTTACTCCATGCTTTGCCGTGCCGGAGAAGCCGGGCACGAGGCGTTGCTACAAGTCCTCAACGCCTCGTGGATAGCACAGAGACTTCCACCGGAATGGAAGAAGGCAGTTATACAGCCCATTCCGAAGCCCAGAGAACCAGAAAAACCAAGACCCATCTCCCTTCTCAGCTGCATAGCGAAGACGGGAGACAGAATGGCTCTCAACAGGCTCAAGTGGAAAGTCGGCAGCCCACACCCTCACATTTTTGCTTACACCGAGAACACCGGAACAAGCAGCAACATTGCCGAGATACTCAGCACAGTGGACAACAAGCCAGATTTGGTTGACTTCCTCGATTTGGAGAAGGCCTTCGAACTAGCAAATCTACTGGCCATTATAACGACGCTCGCCGAAAAAGGCGTCAAAAGAAGATTGCTCGGGTGGATCCAGAACTACCTTACACAGAGAGAAGCAAGAGTACGCTTTCAGGGGGCAACATCAAGCTATAGGGCCCACGATAACGGAACCCCAAAAGGAGACATCCTCAGTCCAACGCTGTTCAATGTCCTGATGGAAAATCTATTCAGACTACCTTTCAGACAAACAGCCAAGCTCCTCTGCTGTGCAGACAACTTACAGCTCATAGTAAGAGGAGCAAACAGACTAGTCTACCCGCAACACACACTCCAACTTTTAGAAGAGGAGAGGAACAGACTTGGACTCAAGATAAATTCAGCCAAGTCGAAAGCGATGGTCATCTGCACACGCACACACCAGACATGATGCTCTCCATACAAAACACGCCGGTAGTCTGGACCAACACCCACCAGTGTCTTGGAATCTGGTTCGACCAGAAACTCACTTTCAAGTAGCAAGTCACGTATCTCAGGCACAGGATGGGGGGCAGACACAACATAATGAGGTCACTCACCAGCACAACCGCAGGAGCGAACATGCACGCTCGCAAAGCCTACTACACGGCCACCATCAGATTGGTGGTAGATTATAGTGCTCCAGCGCTCACGGGACTGAGAGAAGACTAGATATCTAAGCTAGAAGTTATCCAAAATAATGGTCTCAGGACTATGCTCGGAGCACTCATGTGGACCAGAATTTGCAATTTGCAAATGGAAACTGAACTACCACCCATGGTAGTACGAGTCAAGCAGGTAACAGCCGGACTTCTCGCCAAAATCTGTAGATCAGATAAGCCAACAGCTGCCAAAAAGCGAATCAGTGCCTCCATCCACCTCGACCACAGAGTGCGAGGGGCCACCTGGTCGCATGAGGCAATCGAGGTCATGAGGCAGCTGCAAACAGAAACACTAGTCAGGAACATCCAAGACATACGAGACAGGTATTATGTAGTTCCACCACCATGGAGCCCTCCACCAGCGACATTCAAAATCCCCAAACTAGGTGATAGCAAAGCCAACCTCCAGAAGGAGGACCTCAAAAGAATAACTCAGGAAGCCATAGCCACCTAGACACCGGTTGACGCAGCATCGTACTTCACAAAATATGGACCTTAAGCATAAAAGATCTGGAGTGGCCTTTCACACCCAAGGTCAGACCCTCCTCCTATGGCGATTTTCCAACGACTGCTCCACCTTACAAACAGAGTTGGTTGTATTCTCAAAGGCCCTACAACACGCTGCAACGGAATACAACAAGTCAGCTACAGGACTTCCAAAGATAAAATCGCCCAGTCGTCTTACACTGGATTCCCAGTACATGTAGAGATCGGGGGAAATGACATAGCAGACGAAGCAGCCAAGGCAGCCACACGTTTTAGAAGCGTACACATTCAAGTTCCAGTAAGCGTGAAACAGATCAAGAACCACCTCAGAAAGACTACCAAGTTCCACATTCAAAAGAGCTTCTTTGACGCATTCAACGCTGGTTCCAAAGCAGCCAAATGGTACCTGGTGGCTAATAAGGGCGAACCACCAAATTCGGACAAGAAAACACTAAGACAAACCCAAGTTAGCCTTCATCGACTACGAATAGGGTACAAATGCACCTGGCAGACGATCGGAAATGTCGTCAAGGAATGCGTCCGGCGTCAGGAGCCAGCGGCCAATATACTGGAAAGCTATCTCCTCGACTGCAAAGTCACACAAAGTCTCCGAAACAGAATTCGAAACTTCCAAGAACACACAACACCAGCGGCTACTCTAATCCGAAAGGCCCAAACAAACTACATTCACCACCTTCTCTGGGTCATCACACGATACCCACCACCCTGATAGCTTAGGAAGTATCCTTCTCCAGCAAGTGCGGACACTTACCATCCCCAAATCCCCAATCCGGCCTGACTGCTCCAAGAGCTCCAGCCGGAACCAGCCTTTGCCTTCAGGCAAAGGCCCGTGTCGGACTACGGTCAGATAATGTCAACTACAACAACAACAACTATTAAACACACCAAAGGTAGGAGTTTTATAATAATAAGCTATTCATCATTATTTGCTTAAATGATGAAGAAAATGTAATTAATGAATGAGCAACTTAAGTACCACCACAGCTGCCACAAGATCCTCACAAAAAAATTTCTTCATTATTTAATTAAATATACGAAAATTTTGAAACTTCTCGTGATCAAAAATAATGAGGAATAGTTTATTATTATAAAACTCCTACCTTTGTTGTTGTTGTAGTTGATTTTATCGGACCGTAGTCCGACATGGGCCTTTGCCTGTAGGCACAGGATAGGTTCCGGCTGGAGCTCTTGGAGCAGTCAGACCGGATTGGGGATTTGGGGATGAAAAGTGTCCGCACTTGCTGGACAATGATGCAGCCGAAAATAGATCCACCAATCACATATTGCCTTTACATACAGCCTTACTTTACCAAGTATTGCCACGTAAAATTGCGAGTACGAGACCCAGGGTGGGGGTCAGTGCATCTTTGGTTGACTGTACATGGAGTCTAATGGCCCCACGTTCTTTTAAGGGCCTGTTTTAATGGAAAATTAAATTCTTACCCCAAATTAGTGTTCCATTATGTTTTAGGTCCAATGGACTTTATGACTATAATTAATAAATCAGGATTTTAATGGTAATTGAAGATTTAGACCTAATCTTATTATTATGCTATTAAATTTGAGGATCACTGGGACTTAGTCACACAACAGTTAATCCGATTATACGAGAGTTTACTCTATTTTTTCCCTGTAAAATACTCCCTGGAAAGTCAGGAAATATTGGACACGTACCTGCCCACAATAGTCGAATTTAGACAGCAGTCTTCCACGCAATTCGTGATTCACCTGCTGCCCGTGACTACCTGGCCGTGCTTGCCCAACCCACACAGATCTGACTTCAAGGCCGCCGTGTCCTTAACCAAATGAAGAAGACTTAGCCCGTTCCTGCCTCAAACCCTAGAGTCAATAATAAGAAAATCATTAATTCTGAAATCTTGAATAAACATTATAATAATAGTGAATGAATCATATTTATGTACATGATTCATAAGCTGATTAATGAACGGAATTATTGATGAGGAGGGACTTCACTTCTGCTTCCAAGATCAAGGCAGGAGATCAAAATGGTTAATATAGTGATTAAAACAATATTTATGATCACATGAAGATTCAATCCCAAGTTTAGTTCCTCTTAAGATTAACCACCCAAACGATAACCTAACCTAACTTATCTTCACCATGCAAGAAAGCTTTAGGGTGATTAATAAAAAGGTGAATTAAGTTTTGAAGAAGTTAATCTTCAGCTGATCCCTGTTTTTAAGCGACATAGCTAAGTATAGTTGGGTTTAAATAGTCGTGTAGAACTGCATAGAGGTGTTACCAAGATAATACTGTTAGGTTAGTTTAATTAATTAGTTGTATTTTGTTACAATAGGGAATATGTTTAATTCATGAGAAAGAATCATAATTATAAAGCGTTATTATTTAGTCTAGTAAGGTGACTCTACGTAATTTACAGTTCAATGACTCTCGATTATAAAAACAATTAATGGCATGTTCTTTGAATGGTTTTATTTTTTTCGTTGTAGCACCTCATGTGTACAGTATTAATGGCTTGGTGGGATTCGGTGAAATTTTACATTTTGTTGACAAAGACGTTAATTGTGGCCGTTGGCAACTTCCTTTCCCTTGAGCTTACCCGGAATTCTCTTAATTATTTACCTCCTCTCTATGAAATATGAAATTGATTGAGTAGTACACTGTATGATTTCAACAGCGAGGCAAGTCACTCAGGTTATTGGTCGACTTGACTCTAGTAATACATATCTTCCATTTTCTTTTGTCACTGCCTAGATCATTGCCGTATTATAATATGTGTTTCGTGTTTTTCTTTTAATGTTTTCAATATCCCTCGTCTAATTTGCTTGTATTTCATCAAATGCTGTCGATGATGTGAAGTAAAGTAGCTGGAAAGTTCAGCATATTTTACTGGGGTTTCCAATACTTACAATTATTAAACAACACACAGACAGACGCGCGCGCGCTCGCTCACACACACGCATAAGAGCGGCAGGTTAGGGTCATATAAGAAAAGGATGTGACCACGGGTGTCAATAAAACAACAAGCGAGGCGGCATTATATCCGACTGCGAGAAAAATTTAGGAGTAATGATGAGTAGGAATCTGAAGCCAAGTTAACAATGTGTATTAGCTCGAAACAAGGCTAATAAAGTACTTGGGTTCATGCAAAGGAGTGTTTGTTACAAGACTTGCGAGGTCATCTTAAAACTATATCTTGCACTTGTGAGACCTCACATGGATTACACAGTTCAATTCTGGTCACCGTATTACAGAATGGATATAGAGTCCTTGGAAAGAATTCAGAGGAGAATGACAAGGCTAATCCCGGGCATTAGAAACCTTGAGTATTGTACAAAGACAGGTTAGAGCATCTTAATTTCCACTCCCCCGACAGACGTACAGCCTGTAGAGTGAAGGACGATATGATAGAGGTGTATAAATGGAAGTCAGGGCTGAACAAAGGGGACATTACAAAGATACTCAAACTATCCAACCAGGAGCGAACTCTTAACAACGGTTTTAAATTAGACAAATTCAGATTTAGGCGCTAAACAGGTAAAAATTTGTTTGGACGAGTGGAACAAGTTACCAAATATCATCATTAACTTGAATACGCTGGATAGCTTGAGCAATAGGGGTTGGGTGTAAATGGGACTGCCCAGTATAGGCCAATAGGCCCGCTGCAGTTTCCTCCATTCTTATGTTCTTGTGTTTTCTCGTGACACCCTATAATTATCAATGAAGGTTAAAGTCTTCTTAAGATTGTGATATATGCTTTTTTATTCTGATTTGTGATATGTTTTAGGAACAGATATGTCTAAAGAACATTAATTTATGATTTTTTGAAACAGTTATCAATGTGAGAATATTGCAGTGGGTTAAATGAAGAATGTAAACAAGATGTGGATAAGTTAGTGAAATCGTATTGGAACAAGGAGAAGAAACTCTCTCTCTTTCTCCCTCTCTCTCTCTCTGGGTATTATTGGTGAAGGACATAGTATTTTGTAAAGTGAAAACCCACAGTTTCTAAGGGTATTCCAGTGTTTTCTGGTAATCATAAGATATTATAATCTATTTGTGAAGCATATTTGTAAAGTGGAGAGAAAGCATATTGTTCGATTAAGATATAAGACTGATATTAATGTAAACTTTGTGGAAGCTATCAGCACGTGTGAAACCATTATTGTTTAATATGTTTTATATGTAAATGCTCTATTTCCCTACCCGGATTATATTTATTTTACAGCATAAGGGAGACTATGACAAAATATATACTGTATATATATATATATATATATATATATATATATATATATATATATATATATATATATATATATATATATATATATATATATATCAATCACTGTTCAGTCCCCAAAACTTCTTCTTTCATCAATAGTTCATTAACTGTGTATGTAAGTTCCACCATGTTTTTCACTACAACGGTACAGCAAAGTATAGTTTTTTAGCATTAAACTGTTATTAATTTATTGTCTAATCATCACAAAATATAACACCACCCATCATCACTACATATAACATCATCCATCATCACTACATATTACACCATCCATCATCACTACATGTAACATCATCCATCATCACTACATATAACACCATCCATCATCATCACTACATATAACACCATCCATCATCATCACTACATATAACACCATCCATCATCACTACATATAACACCACCCATCATCACTACACATAATATCATCCATCATCACTACATATAACACCATCCATCATCACTACATATAACACCATCCGTCATCTCGTATGTCTTGCAAGGTCCTGTCCAATGCTTCAAACGCTAACTTGTGAGACATAGTGCATTCATCCCAGACTATGAGGCTGCACTTTTCTAATAGTTTTGCCTTTGCCGATCCTTTCTTGATGTTGCACACTGGATTCTCATTGTGAGCGAGGTTGAGAGGCAGTTTAAAAGTTGAGTGTGCAGTACGTCCTCCTTCTAGTAGTGTTGCAGCAATGCCTGAGGATGCCAGAGCAAGAGCAATTTTCCCCTGATGACGTATTTTGGCCAACAGAAGGTTGATTAGGAATGTTTTTCCTGTCCTGCCAGGTGCATCGAGAAAGATCATACCTCCCTGCTCCGCTTGTATCGCTTGCAAGATCTGTCCATAAGCATTTGCTTGATCAGGCACCAGGTGAGGCTCATTTTCTTCAAGAAAATTCACCAGAACTTCAACTGAGTAGTCTGTCTCTCTGAGCAACTCCCTGTTTGCAACTACTGGTTCTTCTCAGTTTGTGGAAGGCAATCGAAAATCAGTCAGGCCACGGTAGTACACTACTCTCTGGGAGGCTCCACATTGTCTCACTGTTCAGTCCCCAAAACTTCTTCCATGAATAGTTCATTAACGGTGTATGTAAGTTGCACCATGTTTTTTTTTCACTTCAACGGTACAGCAAAGTATATTTTTTTAGCATTAAACTGTTATTATTTTATTGTCTAATCATCACTACATATAACACCACCCATCATCACTACATATAAAATCATCCATCATCACTACATATAACACCATCCATCATCATTACATATAACACCATCCGTCATCACTAAATATAACACCATCCATCATCACTACATATAACACCATCCATCATCACTACATATAACATCATCCATCATCACTACATATAGCACCATCCATCATCACTACATATAACACCATCCATCATCACTACAGATCGGTAAAGAAGTTTCCAAGATTCTCGTGCGGACACACAAACACACAAAGAAACAGACATACTTCTTTGTTTTATTCTCTAAACCCTAATTAAATCTGACTTCCACTCCCTGAACTTTCATGCAACCTGAATTCCCTAACACTCCACTGCTAAGAAACCAAAATAATCAGAACCTTCATACACCTGGAACCCAGTGCTCTGATTCATGGACTGTAACCTATATCTTGCACCCTGATCCACGCACTCTAAGAGTCTGCATTCTGAGTGGAAAATTGTGAGTAGTGGGAAGACAAAGCTGGTGGTGAAGAAGCACACGAAGGATACGACAACAACGGCAACAACAGTTAAGTGTACCAACCGGTTCAGTCCCTTGATAGACGAATTGGACGTTAGTACAGTCAGGGGCAGGGATGACAAGGAAGGTATAAAAACTCTAATTGTTGGTGACTCACAGGTAAGGTACATGGACAGGGCCTTTTGTGGTAAAAACAAAAATAGGATAAGGGTTTGTTTGCCAGGAGCTGGGGTGGAGGATATAATTGACAGGATGGACAATATCTTGTCTGGTAATGGAAACAAACCCATTATCTGCCTCAGTGCAGGAGGCAATGATATTGGCCGGTGTAGGAGCGAGGAGCTTCTTGATAAGTTCAAGGCAGCCATTGATCGTATTAGGACTAAGGGAGGGATCCCTATCATATGCCGTGTCCTGCCTAGAATGAGAGTTGGCAGTGAATGGTTGTCAAGGGCAGTTGGTGTTAACGACCGTCTTGACAGACATTGCAAGTCAATATCAGTCCCATTCATTGACAACTGGGACAACTTCTATGGCAGAAGGGACCTTTATGCTAGGGATGGGGTGCACCTGTCTAGGGATGGAGTAGCAACCCTGGCTGGGGCTCTAGAGGGGGCAGTTCAAAAGATATCGAAGTCTTTAAACTGCTAAGAGAACATAGGGGCACGGGGGTGGAGGAGACTGCAGTGGGAGCGGGCAAACAAGGCGAAAGATAACAGGGAAATAGTGTTAGGAATGATGACAAAACTAAATTAGACAGGGAGTTTAAAACTAAACGCGGTAAGGGGAGGACTCAGAACACGACTAACTTAAATGTATACTACGAGAACAGTAGAAGTATGAGAAACAAAATGGATGATATTAAGGCCTTGGTATGTACTGAAGAAATCGATATAATTGCATTCACTGAAACATGGATCAACCTAGACACACGTGAATTACCAGTCGAATACCAAATTGCGGGTTACAAACTGTTCCATACCGATAGGCAGACCAGGAAAGGAGGCAGAGTAGCAATCTATGTTAGGGATAATCTGAAGTGTGAAATAAATAAGGAAATAAAAACTGAGAGGAATACAGAAACAATTTGGATAGAATTAAGCGACGGTCGGGAAAAAGTAATCACAGGAGTAATATATAGACCCCCCAATCTTGATAGCGTCAATGAGCGACTTATCTGGGATGAAATGCGCAGGGCTTCCATACACAACAAAGTCTGTATAGGAGGCGACTTTAACCTTGGCCAAATAGATTGGACTGTCCTTACGGGTAACTCAGAATAGGAGGATTTTCTCGAGACGATCCAGGACTGTTTCCTTAGTCAACATATAACCGAACCCACACGGGGTAATAATATACTGGATTTAGTTCTGTCGAACAGAGAAAACCTCATTAGCAATGTCGAGGTAGGGAACGAACTTGCAAACAGGGATCACAAAGAAATTCGATTCCAGTTAGATTTTCAGGGCAGACGTAAGGAAAATTCCACTAAAGTACCAGATTTCAGAAGGGCAAACTTTGACAGTTTAAAGAGGCAGCTGAGAGAGGGGGTGTCGCGCTTGGCCGTGAACCTGACAGATGACACCGACCTGATAACGAGATCTGAGATTGCCGAGTTCCACGACAATTTAAATAGTGAGTTACTTAATGCGCAAAGGCAGAACATACTATACAAAAAAATCAGATCAGACAACAATGACCCTAAATGGATAAATAATTATTTAAAGAACATCATTGGCCAAAGGAAGGCTATAGGTAGAAGGATAAATCATGGCGAAATTCACCTCGGGGACTACTATAGGGTATTGGCGAGTAGGGTTAAAACCGAGATAAGGAAAGCAAAGCGGAATAACGAGGTAAGGATAGCAAGGGAGGCGAAGACAAACCCCAAAGGATTCTACCAAATGTATCAAACTAAAACACGAGAAAAGATTGGACCAATACGGTCAGACTCCGGCGAGCTCACTGATAACGACGGAGAAATGAGCAATAATTTGAATAAATATTTTTCAACAGTTTTTACCACCGAAAATTTAAACATGATACCCGAGGCACCGACTCTATTCAGAGATAGTGAAGAAAACAAATTAAGTGAGATAGTAGTGACTAGTAACGATGTTAGTAAGCAAATAGACAAACTAAAGCCTAATAAGTCACCTGGTCCCGATGAGATATTTGCCAGAGTATTAAAGGAATGTAAGGAAGAGCTTAGTATGCCCTTAGCAAAGTTGTTTAACATGTCCTTAAAAACAGGTGTAGTACCAGAATCCTGGAGGATAGCAAATGTAATACCGATTTTCAAGAAGGGGGATAGATCACTATCCTCTAACTACCGCCCAATCAGTCTAACATCAATAGTAGGCAAATTACTGGAAGCAATCATTTCAAACTCTTTTCGAAATCACCTGGAGAAGCACAGATTGATCAATGATTCCCAGTATGGCTTCACAAGCGGACGTTCTTGCCTAACTAATCTATTAACATTCTTTTCATCAGTTTTCGAATCAGTGGACGAGGGGCACAATTATGATGTGGTATATCTCGACTTTAGCAAAGCCTTCGACAGAGTCCCCCACGAAAGACTGATTAGAAAGGTAGAAGCTCATGGCATCAAAGGTGACATCTTTAAATGGATTAGGGCATGGTTACAGGACAGGAAACAGCGAGTGAGCATTAACGGTTGTAAGTCCCATTGGAGCAACGTCACAAGTGGAGTTCCCCAAGGCTCAGTACGTGGACCATTATTGTTTATTATATACATAAACGACATAGATATCGGCATAGACAGCAACATAAGTAAATTTGCTGATGACACTAAAATAGGACGTGTTATCAAATCTGACGAGGACTCGGCAAAACTACAGGAAGATCTAAACAAATTTTTCAAATGGTCTGAAAAATGGCAGATGAAATTCAATGTCGACAAATGTAAAGTACTCAGTATAGGAGATGTAAACAGGGAAACCAGATACCAGATGAACAACGATGCCATAGAGAAATCCGACTTCGAGAGAGATTTAGGAGTAATGATAAGTAGGAACCTTAAGCCAAGTAAACAATGTGTTTTTGCTCGTAACAAGGCTAATAAAGTACTTGGGTTCATACAAAGGAGTGTTAGTTACAAGACTAGCGAGGTCATCCTAAAACTGTATCTTGCTCTTGTGAGACCACACCTGGATTACGAAGTTCAGTTCTGGTCACCGTATTACAGAATGGAAAGAATTCAGAGGAGAATGACAAGACTAATCCCGGGCATTAGGAAACTTGAGTTTTGAGACAGGTTAAAGCATCTTAATTTGCACTCCCTTGAGAGACGTAGAGCGAGGGGCGACCTGATAGAGGTGTATAAGTGGAAGGCAGGGCTAAACAAAGGGGACATTACAAAGGTACTCAAATTATCCAACCAGGAGCGAACTCGTAACAATGGTTTTAAATTAGACAAATTTAGATTTAGGCGTGAAATAGGTAAACACTGGGTTGGAAACAGAGTAGTGGATGAATGGAACACGTTACCAAATATCATCATTAACTCGAATACGCTGAATTGCTTCAAACATAGGTTGGATGCTCATATGAGCAATAGGGGTTGGGTGTAAACGGGACTGCCCAGTATGGTCCAATAGGCCCGCTGCAGTTTCCTCCATTCTTATGTTCTTATGTAAACCACCAAATTCAGAGCCTGGATATATATTTAAGAGTAACTTAACACATTTAGAGCCCTGATGCGCTCTGAACCATTGCACCCAAATTATCCATTATTTCTGGGGAGCCATTAAGTACAGCCCTATTCACTTTGAACCCATTGTACTGAACCCCAGAGGATTCTGAACCTCCGAACACAACCTCCGCTCACTAAGTGACCCATCAAATGAAATTCCTTAATATTAAGTCTCGGTTCAGTGCCTTTTGAAGCTACACACTCACACATACACAGAGTTTTTAAACTGACAGGTTCTACTACACTACTTCAATAACTTCTACACAATGTATTCCAGTTACCTCAGTTATATCTGCGAAGGAAATCAGAAACGCCGCCCTCCGGGTGGCTCATTCGCTAGCCCATAGTAGGACGCCACCCTCCGGGAGTTTCCACATTGTCTCACTGTTCAGTCCCCAAAACTTCTTCTTCCATCAATAGTTCATTAACGGTGTATTTAAGTTCCACCATGTTTTTCACTACAACGGTACAGCAAGTATATTTTGTTAGCATTAAACAGTTATTATTTTATTGTCTAATCATCACTACATATAACACCACCCATCATCACTACATATAACACCGTCCATCATCACTACAGATCGATAAAGTAGGTTCCGAGATTCTCGTGCGGACACACAAACAAACGGACATACTTCTTTGTTTTAAATATATATCTTCAGGGGTGAGTACAGACTAGATGTGAGTTACTTAATGCGCAAAGGCAGAACATACCATACAAAAAAAGATGTGAATTACACGAAAGCGCTTGGGAACTTCGTGTTTTCTTCTTTCCTGGTGGTTATCAGCATATATATATATATATATGTGTGTGTGTGTGTGTGTGTGTAACCGGTCGGAATTGATGAAATTTATTTCTCGCTTGACTAGGGGTTTTAGTAATTAATATTAGATGGAAATTGCAGTGGAAGCCCCCCCTTGGAGAAAAAAACCCGAACCAGCACAAAACACTTAAATTTACTAACGAAATTGAACATTCCGTGACCCGTGGAAGGATAGCATCTGTGATTGGGGTAAATGAGACGCACTTAAATTTAGACACTTCTCTTCCCTCCAGCACTACAAACACAATAAATAATGGTACACCAACATATGCTCACCTCTTAACCTGAACTTAAAACAATACTCTGGGGAATAAAAGTTATACATGATATTGAAATTATTAGAAACTCAGAAAATGCCTCATTAGACATCAATAAATTCAAAGTATTAAGAAATGTTGCTTGCACGCATGAAACAGGCCTTAAGGGCTTTTAACAAAATGATATCAATCACTGACAAAATGGTATAAAAATACGAAATTATTAACTCCACCATGAATAGGCCATAAGGCCACTCAATAAAATTATGTTGCACCAACAGATGCAAGCCTTAAGGGTTTTCAACAAAATAATATCACTCACTGAGGAAATGGTATAAAAATAGAAAAAAATAAAGAAAAATTAACTGCATTAAAGGAACCAAATCACAGTATCACTTACAACGGAAAGGAGGAACCTCATCTGAAAAACAGTTTCCTCATTCTCTGGCATGAATTAGTGACACAAACAAAAAAATAATACTATCAAAATTATTTAAGAAATATTAATTACACACAGCAAGACAATATAAGTAACTGAAAAAATATTATCACTAGATTAAGAAGTTACTGAGTCCACCAATACCCGTAAACACATGCTCCCTAACCTAACACATAGATTCCACCTGCACTCCGTAGTTTTTTAAGGCACAACCAACAGGCACCTGTAGTTAAGGCACAAACAAGCCTTTCTCCACCTTGGAAATTGTACCTCTAAGTTCCACTAGACTCCTGGTCCCAGTGTGTGACCATTCATTCAGAACAGAAACAGAACAGAAAAATGCTAGTGACAGGGGGGAAGGAGGTTCAGAGGAAGAATAAAGAGAGGATGGAAGTGAATTTTAGAAGGAGAGAACAGATGCAGTGGCTAGACACCGCTTGCGTGAGGGGTTCAGGGGTGGGGGCAGCTGGGAGGCGACAAGACAAGGCCAGGCCGGCGATTGGTCAAGCGTCAGGTGCAGCGCGGTTGGGTTGGGCAATGGATGTTCAGTGCTTGGGCGGCTTGAATGTGTTTTGGTTTCTTGTGTGGAGGAGATGTCTTGGTCTTCTTAGCTTGGGGTCGATTTTCTTCTCACTCTTCTCCTCTTCTTGCTTTCTTGGAATGTCCATTCGTTTGTGTTTGGGTCTTGTTGTTCATCTTCCACGAGAGATGGGCTCTCATAGGTGTGGAAGAAGTCAGAGGCGGTGAGGTTGACCACGTGGGCTTCAGCTTCACGGGCCACGTGGTGATCTTGGTTTTGTGCGGTGGGCGTCTTCTCGACAGTTTTCTTTTCTTGGTTTTTCTTTTTTTGGTTTTTCTTTTGTGCTGGTTTTTTCTTTTCTTGAGAGCGTACAGCAAGGAGGGCCTCTTTGTAGCTCATTTTTTTCTCGAGGCGGACTTTGGCTACCCTGCACTCCTCCTTCCATCTGGGGCAGTTCCGGTCGGCGGAGGAGTGTGGGCCACCACAAGCAGCGCATTTCTTTTCTTCGTTGGGGCAGACCGTGTAGCGGTGTCCAGGGCTGCCACACTTGGAGCAGGTTTCCTCCTGCGCCTCACACTTATTTACAGTGTGTCCATAGTGCTGGCACTTGTAACACCGATTCGGTCTGCAGTAGGGCTTCACTGGCACAGTTACCCACTCCAGTTGAGCCTCTTCGGGTAAGGTGGTGTGGTGTCGGACAGCATCTTTACAACTTGGAGCTGCCCCTGGAGGAGCTCGCTTAGTTCGTCTTGGTCCATGTGGGCAATTTCGGCGTGGGAGATTACTCCCAGCTTCATGTTGTCCCACATGTAAGCAATCATTTTGAATGGGATGCCGTTAATGTCAGGAATCTCCGCGAGCTGGGCGGGCATGCCCTTTTCGGCGAAGGTGATCCTGATGTCTCCATGGAGCTTTAGACGCTCCACCTTGGTGACCCCTACGATCCCCTTAGCTCTAAAGAACTTCTGGAGAACTAGGAGATTTAGCTTCTTGGGGCAGGTATGCGTGTCTGGACGAATCCGCGCCACGCTATCGAACTCGTAACCGTTCATGGTGAGAGGGTTAGAGAGAGTCTGATTCATTCACTCAGCTGGCCTCATTTTACACTCAGCACATCCATGAAACGGAAGGGAGTGAGCCAATCAGACCTTGTTCAGTTGAGAGAAGCTTTAGCTTCTCGTAGTAAAAAGTTTTCACTAACTGCTTGAAGATATGTGATATTATGAGCCGAGGTAGAAGAGATCTGGCGACCCCAGACGATCGTCAGTTGTGCACCCAGACTGCTGGTTTCACTTCAGAGATCCCTTGCTAACCCCACTAACAAGTGCCAAGCCTGCACTGATCGTTCCAACTGCGACAATCGCTAATCATCAATGATCAACGGCAGTCTCAAACGGCAGTCATGTGGGTTCTGACGAAAACCCTGCATTGAACTCATTGTTAGCTATTGCTAATTTTATCACTGCCCTATCTAACCCCTGTCTGAGATCGAATGAGACTTACTTGTTATACTGCAATGTAGCAATACAGGTGACTAGACCACGTGACGGTTTTGTCCTGTCTGATGCACAGCCCACCCTGTCTGTTCAAGCTCTGTCGTCCAACTGACCGTTAGCCGGCCTTGACCACCCTCAAGTCTAGGTCAGGTCACGTGACCGTTTTTTCGCATAACTAATAACTTTGTTGGGACATACGTAGCATTATTCAGAATGATAAACGATCTATAATAATTTCAAATTCAATAAAAGTCCCTTAACTTCATGAATCGCATGCATATTAATTCAATAAAGTACATTTAATATCGTATAGGCATAGTTCCAGAAGCTCTCACTACGTGCGGGAGCACTCCTCCCTCAGTCGACCTTGAAAACTCAGTATCGCCAATATGGCGCGCGTATCTAAATCACACTGAAATTTCTGAATATTACACACACACACACACACACACATATATATATATATATATATATATATATATATATATATATATATATATATATATATATATATATATATATATATATATGTATATATATATATATATATATATATATATATATATATATATATATATATATATATATATATATATATATATATATATATATATATATGTTTTATGAAAATCCACAATGAAAACGTGGATAAGATAAATCTTGATAAAATCACACGGGAAAATGGAAACAACGGAGTACCTTAGCTTTCGTCTTTATTCAAGACATCTTCAGAGGCAACTGGATTACATGGACAGAGAGAGGCTTAAATATACAGGGTGACCTAAAAACATGAGGTCAGGTCAAAATGATGACATCCACTAATCCCCACACCAACACACACGTAGAGGAGCTTAAGAGAAGGGTGGTGACGTGACTAGTCAAGTCAGGTCAGAAAAAAGGGGACCCACAAAATAACTATCATACATCTAGATCAAAGGTTTTTAAATCATTTTTAACCTTGGGGCACTGACAAATAAATTTATGTAACATATTATCAGTTTTGAACTGACCATCACTAAGGTTTATTGATTTTAATTCCTTAATCAAACTAGCTTCAACAAGAAGTCTTTCAGTGACATGTAATCCAGTTGCCTCTGAAGATGTCTTGAATAAAGACGAAAGCTAAGGTACTCCGTTGTTTCCATTTTCCCGTGTGATTTTATCAAGATATGTATGTATATATATATATATATATATATATATATATATATATATATATATATATATATATATATATATATATATTGATAAAATCACACAGGAAAAATGGGAACAATGGAACACCTTGGCTTTCGTCTTTATTCAAGACATCTTCAGTCATGTTTGCGTATTTGTGACGCTGAATTTATTGATGAAGAACTGAAACACATTCATTTCATTACACAATAACTTGGGTACCCATCATTGTTTGTTGATCATTGTTTTAAAAAGGCTAAAAAATCCTTTCATTCTACTCAAACCAGGCAAATTCCCCCATTTAAGAATATTTTTACTCTGCCTTATCGCAATAAATTTCTCCCGTTAGTTCAGTCCCTTAAATTATGAAAATAATGTTGTTTTTAAGTATGACTCAACTGCATTCTATGTAGCAACTGTAATGGAAATTATGTAGGACAGACTGGGAAAGCATTGCAACTCAGAATTAAACAGCACAAGTACAATATCAGAAAAGCAACTGAAAGCAGTGCACTGTTCGTGCAGCTTGGAAGTGTACAAATCATCATGTGTCACAGAAAGACTTCTGGTTGAAGCTAGTTTGATTAAGGAATTGAATTCTATAATCCTTAGAGACGGTCTGTACAAAACTGATAATATGTTACACAAATTTATTTGTCAGTGGCCCAAGGTTAAAAATGCTTTGAAAGCATTGGAGTTAGATGTAGGATAGATGATTAGTGTGTCCATATTTTTTTTAACAGACTTAACTTGACTAGTCACGTCCCCCTTTCTTTTAAGCTCCTTTGTGTGTGTGGTGGTGTTGGTGTGCGGATTAATGGAGGTCATGTTCATAACCTGACCTCATGTTTAGTAAGGTCACCCTGTGTACTTAAGCCTCTCTCTGTCCATGTAATTCAGTTGCCTCTGAAGACGAAAGCTAAGGTGCTCCATTGTTTCCCTCTTCCCTGTGTGATTTTATCAAGATTTATCTTATCCACGCTTTCTTTGTGGATCTACAAAGCTAGTTTGATTAAGGAATTAAAATCAATAAACCTTAGTAATGGTCAGTTCAAAACTGATAATATGTTACATAAATTTATTTGTCAGTGGCCCAAGGTTAAAAATGCTTTGAAAACCTTTGATCTATATGTAGGATAGTTATTTTGTGGGTCCCTTTTTTCTGACCTGACCTGGTTAGTCACGTCACCACCCTTGTCTTAAGCTCCTCTACGTGTGTGTTGGTGTGTGGATTAGTGGATGTCATCATTATGACCTGACCTCCTGTTTTTAAGGTCACCCTGTTTATTTAAGCCTCTCTCTGTCCATGTAATCCAGTTGCCTCTGAAGATGTCTTGAATAAAGACGAAAGCTAAGGTACTCCGTTGTTTCCATTCTCCCGTAAATCACTGTAGGTGCGCGTGATCTAGGTATATGCTGATAACCACAAGGAAAGAAGAAAACACGAAGTTCCCAAGCGCTTTCGTGTAATTCACATCTTCAGGGGTGAGTGCAGACTAAAGAGAAATACAAACCAAGGTGTATATATATACAGAGGAGGGTGAGACCTGGTCCACAATGGTCAGCACTCACCCCTGAAGATGTGAATTTCACGAAAGCGCTTGGGAACTTCGTGTTTTCTTCTTTCCTTGTGGTTATCAGCATATATATATATATATATATATATATATATATATATATATATATATATATATATATATATATATATATATATATATATATATATATATATAAAGATAGAGAGAGTGAAAGCAATTTTCCAGTTTCTATGAAGTTACCTCGCTCAGCTCAGCTAGTGTACGTAGACTAACCGACCTCCATCAGCGTTGACTAGGAATCGACTCATTCTGTCCTGGAAAACCGCGTCAGTGTGTGAGGGGTGTGTGATGCTCCATGGTCACTCAAGCAGCAATCCTGTAAGGACCACAGCCTCAGCCAATCTCCTTCCATGGAAGCGTTTCATCCAATAATGTAATTTTCCCTACGCCTTAGTACACCATTGACCCTGCACTTCATTGTCAACAACCAATAAAATGAATCCAGTCGCGCGGCACAGTATGCAATGTCAACAGGCAACATGAAGAACTCCGGTATGGCTTTTCACCCAATCAGCTCGCTCCAGTGACCTGAGGAATCGGAGGTGCTTAGATTGTTAAAATTCCGATGTCTCGAGCAAATGGCTTGAATCAGAGAGAGAAAAAGTTCTTATTACATTAATAATAAATATATTTACACCCGACTTTCCATTATACGAAACATAATCAGAGATCATAAGTATACTGAGGTTAAAAAAAAAAATTCAACCTATTGTTATATGTGAACGATTTGAGAATATATATATATATATATATATATATATATATATATATATATATATATATATATATATATATGTCTTGAATAAAGACGAAAGCTAAGGTACTCCGTTGTTTCCATTCTCCCGTGTGATTTTATCAAGATTTATCTTATCCACGTTTTCATTGTGGATTTTCATGAAATATATATATATAAATATATATATATATATATATATATATATATATATATATATATATATATATATATATATATATATATATATATATATAAAACAAAGAAGTTTATCTGTGTGTGTATTTGTTTGTGTGTTTTTGTGTATGTGTGTCCGCACGAGAATCTCGGAAAGTACTTTACCGATCTGTAGATGGATGGTGTTATATGTATTGATGATGATGGATGATGTTATACGTAATGTTGATGGATGATGCTATAAGTAGTGATGATGGATGTCGTTATATGTAGTGATGATGGGTGGTGTTATATTTAGTGATGATGGATGGTGTTATATGTAGTGATGATGAATGGTGTTATATGTAATGATGATAGATGATGTTGTAATGATGATTGATGTTGTTATATGTAGTGATCTAAAAAAAAACTCCAACCAATCCCATCCAACACAGCCCAGCCGCACACATGTAGAAAAGTCGTATTCCCTCCTATGATTTACAGTTATTTTGATCCTTAGGTTCTCTTTTATTATGGCTTACTTTTCTCTGCATTTAACCTCCATCCATTACACCACACAGAGGTTGGAAAGTCGTATCCCATCTGACGTATTATAGCTAATTTTATCCTTATGCTCTTTCTCATTATAGCTTACTTTTCTTTGATCTGTAACTTTTCTAGGCTGTCCATTCTAACAAGGTAGGTAGGTAGTCCATTCTTACGTGGTATGCCAAACGTAAGATGTTTCACAACGTGGCCTGGAGAAAGAACAGCCCCGAGGGCTGTGTTTCTGCTATCTGTATATATAAAACAAAGAAGTCTGTCTGTTTGTATGTATGTCCACACGAGAATCTTGGAAACTACTTTCCCGAACTGTATGTCTGTTTGTCTGTGTCCGCAGGAGAATATCGGAAACTACTTTACCGATCTGTAGTGATGATGGATGGTGTTATATGTAGTGATGATGGATGATGTTATATATACAATATGAAAAGTATCCCTCTGTTGTCATTGGCAACATGGATAAGAAATGTGAATACTGCGGTGCAAAGAAGTACAAAGGAGAATCTGCTGGACTGTGCTGTTCTCATGGGAAAGTACGACTGCCAAATTCGGAAAAACCACCACAACCATTGAAGACTCTCATGCTGGGAACAACACCAGAGTCAAAGCCCTTCTTGGAAAGTATAGGGAAGTACATTTCATGCTTCCAGATGACATCCTTTGGAGCTACCAGAGTAGTTGGTGAGCACGGATACATGCCCACATTCAAAGTCCAGGGTCAAGTCTATCACAAAGCAGGATCCTTCTTACCACTGGAAGATGAGCAGGCAAAGTTCCTCCAAATCTACTTCATGGGAGATCATGAAAAGCAGACTACTATCAGGTGTGGCAATATTCAAGGTGTCACACATGACATTGTCCTATGCATCCAAGAAATCATGCATGAGCACAACACGTATGTACAGTCATTTAAAAATGCCATGGAAAAGAAAGTCAGGATCAAAGCAGACACCTTAATACACTACAGTGAGAAAATGTGGAGCCTCCCGGTGGGTAGCGTCCTACCATGGCCTAGCGAAAGAGCCGCCCGGAGGGTTGCGATTCCGCTAGTGTATATATATATATATATATATATATATATATATATATATATATATATATATATATATATATATATATATTCCTCTCAAAAATTATTAAATTTAATATTATTTCAAATATTTTCATTGTAATTAAACTCTCACGTAAGGCAGAAATAAATGATTGAATAAATAAATGTGTCGAAAACATAAAATTATTAAAAAAGGGGGCCCGAGGTCCGGGTGATAGAAAGTAGTGTAAAAGTTTATTAATCATTCGTGAACTGACATGAAGCTTGATTATGAATCAACACCAATCCAATGATTGGATTTGTTATAAAAAATTATATGCACCGAAAAATATTTGGATAATAACAATTCCTCTATGATGAAATATACAGGGTGAAGAAATATTCTTTATCTCTATACCTCTCTCACTTCTCTGTTTTCGTTTGTCCTTTCTTTGACATGTGTTCAACATGCGGTACTGTACTATTGTATTGTTTCTCTTTCTCTGTCTTTTTATATCTCTATATATGTATAAATCTAATGATGAGCCAGTAATAATATTTTTTATCTGTCTGTCTGCCTGTCTGTAGCTAGCAAGAGTCCTTCCCAAGAAATTAAACTTTCCAGTGGAATAAAAGGATACCCGAGACAATCTGGCTTTTTGAGATTATCTCCTTACGGCCAAGATGTGTGTGAGAAACACCAATGACGTGCCGCTGACCAGGGAATTTGGTCATGGGGAAAGTGAAGGCCGAGGGAAGAGACAGGATGAGAGAATGTTGTAGGTGAGGCAAGGACCTAATGGAAGAGGACAGTGGACGAGATTATTGTAAGGGATGAGAGAAGGGGAGACTTGCATGAAGGAACTAGTAGGATGGAGGGAGAGTTGAGCTGAAGATTATGGAGTAGAGAAGGTAAACAAACCAGAGAAAGACGGACAGACATACAGACAGGCAGAGACTCATTATGAGGTACACTCAAAGAGTTGTAATTCGAGAGGTAAGGGTGAAAGAGAAAAGAGATAGGAGTGAAAGAAAGGGGTGAGCAACAGAAGACGAAATAAATAAAGGGGAACAAAGTTATTTTCTGTGCTTTACAACTAAGGCCTTTAAGTACGTAAACTAAATAAGTTCTTAAGCTAGACAAGAATTACCAAAAGTTAAGGGATACATTACTTTGAGTGGATAAAAGAGAGAAGATGGAAATACAAAAGTGTACTCAGATTCACTGTCCATTACACTTTTCTACACCTATAAACTATCTTAAAGGGTTATTATTTACAAGATGATTTAGAAACGACACAAAATAATCAATTGATCTCATTATTTATTTAGTTAGTTGTTGTTTATGTGATTTTATTCTACTATTCAGTGGTTTGAAGCTAACAACATTTATGAAAAAGGAATGAACAAATTAAGTAAGTAATATGAATTAAAGAAATAAACACCGAAGGAAAATCGAGCTAAATAATTACCTCCTTTTATAAATAACTTGCAAAATAATTACTTCACAAAATAAATACCATGTTTAATAAGCACCTCGCGCAAAGTACTGTTTGGTATTTGTTCAAGTGCAAGTCACACAAAAGTATCAAAACACAATAAAGAAAACGGTACATCTTGTTCAGTCTTTTCTAAGAACAAAAACGCTATAGATAATTATACCCACAATAAATACCAAAGAATAAACGTTATATTCAATCACCAACATTAACTTATTTTTCAAAACTGAATAGCTCTCCCTTGTATCACTAGTTAAATATCTATATTATGACCGGAAGGAGCACACAACTCAGATGATACCCACTTTACGAAGTATAATTTGCCCTCACCACATGAGATCTTGATTGGCTTCAGAAAATGAGCTCAAACGATGAGAGGGTAATGAATACATGTTCTAAGTAAGACGTTACTTTGCAAAAGAGGCATCTACGAGCAAATGGATTATGGAGATGTTTGAATCTACGGCTTGTAGAAGCAGCGAAGTTTTGCTTAACCCCTTGACTACGAGATGGAATTTTCCCAGATGGGTAGAATCGTCTGGCAGTAGCCACATATATATTGTAAAACAAATTTCATGTGAACAAAATTAGTTCAGCTGTGCCAAGTATTGAGGTTAAATGGGTAAAATTAGGACAGTATTATTTTATATTTTTACTTAATGAGCAATTTATGATGCAAAGTGATACAGCTGTAACTTAAAGGTTCTAAAAGTAATAAAGTTTCTATTTTGTGTACTAGAGGGAATCCTTGGCTCCACCTGCCCTGCCTCCACCACCCAACTCCTACTCTGGGTTGCTGGTAGTCGAATCACTACAGACTATTTACAGTGTAGAATAAGGTCGTAGCCTTTCATTTCGATAAGGCAGTTAGAACGAGAATACTAATAATAAGTGATACCCAGTATTTCAAGCAACAGTCACGAACTTACGAAGTAAAATCATAATTTTTTGAAAATTCATTATCTGGTATCTTTATCTTATAGGTAGACTCACATCAGCATGAGCCAAGCACAAAATACTATACAGATAGCAGAGAAGTAGTATACAGTAAGGTGCAACAATTATAACACTTAATAATGTGAAGGAGTAGCGAAAGCTAATAACTCCCACACCCGTGACCCTGAATCATTAAATCATCAAGAAACGTTCCACCAGCAGCTAAGTACAGGGCTGCCATCATCCAATAGAATCTTTATTATTTAAGACCTTTAAGCAATTGTTATATCACTTTGCATCATAACTTGGCTATTTGATACTACTACTACTACTAATAATAATAATAATAATAATAATGTCATTTTTTGTTTTGTCCATTTAACCTCATTGTTTGGTACAACTGAACTATGTGGTCTGCTGGTTCTGTATCGGACAGCTGTCAATCGAATTATTTTTGTTCACATCAAGTTTGTATTACAATAAATATGTGTGCCCACTTCCTGATTCATTTGATTGGTAATTAATACCTTCACTGCGATATCCTCTAATCTATTTTATTCTGGCTATCGCCAGAAGATATTATTCAGCTGGGAAAGTTCCCTCCCATAGTCAAATAGTAAACAAAACTTCGCTGCCTCTACAAGATGTAGATTCAAACATCTCCATAATCTATTTGCTCATAAATGCCTCCTTTGCAAAGGAATATCTTACTTAGAACATGTATTCATTAGCTTTTCATCCAATGGTAAATGCATTATTTTGAGTAGCGCTAGACGCTTACACCAAGTTGAGGAAACCCCGTCTGTATTGACAAAGTGCTATTCTGTATTGTAATCTCTCCCAGCTGATATACACTTTCCCTCTTCACCACCAGTACCTGCACCCCCCCCCCCCCCCTGTCCCAAAGAAAGACACCTAGTCAACACACCCCTCCCCTCTCCTTCCCGCTCACTAGCGAATGCTTTGAATTCACACTTCAGAGTTCAGGGTTCACTCTTTAGAGAGAGAGAGCATTGGCAACGCTAAGTGATAAACACAGGAGTGGAGTGAACTGTACGGTACCATGACCCAATAAGCAGTAGTAAAGTTGGCTCCACTCCTGCGTTTACCACTTAGCGTTGCCAATGCTCTTTCTCCCTGAGATCTGAACCCCAAACACTGAACTGTGAATTCGAAGCATTCGCCCAGTGAGAGGGAGGGAGAGGGGAGGGGTGTGTCGGGGTAGTTGTCTTTTTATGGGGGTGGGGAGAAAGGGTACTGGAGGTGAGGATGGAAAGTGTACAGTATCTCATTTGGGAAGATTACAATTTAGAATAACGCTTTGACAGTAGAGAAAGAAAATTTATAGGAATGTAAAATGTAGCTCCTGTTGAAATTCATTTGTTTGTTGTTTTACATTTAACTTTATAGGTGTCTATATACA
Organism: Homarus gammarus; assembly: GCA_958450375.1. Classification (NCBI taxonomy): domain Eukaryota; kingdom Metazoa; phylum Arthropoda; class Malacostraca; order Decapoda; family Nephropidae; genus Homarus; species Homarus gammarus. The sequence continues at coordinate 1,116,966 of CAUDMG010002248.1, read as the reverse complement.
CAGACTAGATACAAATATTCGAAAAATTGAGAAGTATACTGAAAATAATACTGTCTAAATTATTTCTACAACTCTCTCACTATACATGACACCTGGGACTCGGAGATGATGATTAAGGTGTGTGTGCGTGGGACCTTATTGCATGTAAGCATTTTATATGTTATCACCTACCTCCCTACCTACATACCCTACCCTACTCTAGCCTTTTTATTATTTGTCTCTATCTATCACCTACTCAAACATTTCTTTATCTATTAGTTCTCTCTTCTCTATATATACAGATCCCTAAACAAGTCCTTAAAAAGATGTAACGTATTATACAAGCTCCAAATTTTTCAAGGTTGCCATCTGTTGGCCAGACACGAATGGTATCCTCTGTTCTCTCGGAGGTGATGAGTTCAAGGCTGGTGCAAGTCTGTGTTTCACCCCCATGTCTCACAACCATCACCCCGCTAGACTCATCCTTGACTTCACCACCTCTGAGAAGACGTAGGGCGCTTGTCCGAGATGGTGAGCTAGGTTGGACTGGGTTGGTGAGTTGGATTGAGCTGGGTTGCTGAATTAGGTTAGGTTTGGCTGGTGAGTTAGGTTGGTGATCCTAGAAAGAGAGGACTGGTGACATCTGAAGGGGTGAGCGGTGGGCACCAAGAATCACGGACCAGGATCAAGTTTGGTTAAGTGGGTTGGGCTGGGTTGATGAGTTATGATGGTGATACTTGTCTTTATAACACATCAAATTATTTGTCTCTCTTATATGGTCTATCGATCATTTCCACTTACTTCTACCCTCCCCTAATTGGCCTCTCTGTCATCCCCTTACGACCGTAAGGACCCAGGTGTTGACGACCAGAAAATCAAACGAGATGAAGAGTAAGAAGTCTTCCCCACCTGACATTTTTTCCCTTTCCACTTGTCTTCTCTACCATCCCCAACTGTCTTTTCTACCCTCTCCATCTGTCTTCTCTACCCTCCCCACCTACCTTTTCTATCCTCCCCCCTATCTTTTCTATCCTCCCCACCTACCTTTTCTATCCTCCCCACCTACCTTTTCTATCCTCCCCACCTGCCTTCTCAGTTCTTCCTACCCGTCTTCTGTCCTCCTTGCCTGGCCCACCCTCGCCATATGGCCTCCTTTTCCTTCCTCACTGCTGCTAACGGTAGTGTCTCAGTTGTTAAATTAGCGACTAATGGCGATGTAATACGGTTACCTGATTCTCATTACACTGAGAGAGAATGCTGATGCCGATGCTTCCAGCCTTCACGTTCTTCCTGGTTAATGAAGTTAGATCTTGTTTGCCCCGGAGGTCTCGGCTGATTACGATAATTCAGTACACGGCGAGAGTTTTCCTGAGGGGTTGTTGCCGTCACTGTTCCCTCCGCCCCTACTACAGGTACAGGAAGTATAGATCACATTGCCAGTCGCAAACTTCCTCTGGGATATTGGCGAGGTATGATGATGTGTGTTGAACAGGTTGTGATTCAGAAGGGGATAGACCACGTATATAATACAGATAAAAACATAAAATAATCACTCACGTACATCTTGTGATTTGAGGTGAGGAATGACCTCAGATACAACAGATACAGACAGATACAACGACAGAACAGAGTTGTGGTGAGTGATTCACCCCCAAGCGTGGTGAGGATATGCAGATTGTGGTCTCCATGGCTGCTCTGATATTATAATGTAATATTCTTGAATGCCCTCACTGGTGCTCTGGAGTTCACAGCTCACCAGAATTTAAGTAAAATAAAAAAGGATACGGATTTCCTCCCCAGTCATTATTTGACACACATACACAATTCAGGGAAGTGCAAAAGTGAGTTTAATTGTTTCATCTCAATAAATAATTCAAGAAAAACCAAGCAACGAACCTCGTTAAAAGGCAATGAACGAAAATATAGACTTCATAAGGTTTGTTAAGAAACAAATTAACGAGAAACACAAGAGGGATCGAAGACACTTTCCCACTATACCTTTAAGGTGTTAATTATTCTTTCTGTTTACGAGAGAGTTAATTTAAGTGTCGGGTGTATGTCGTAGATTGATAATAACAGATGTTAATGTTGCTGACTGATGCTGACTGATGTTACTTGATGCTGCCTGGTATTGCTCGATGCTGTCTGATGTCGCTTTTATGTTGATTGATTTCATATGTAGTAATAGTAGTAATACGACGGTGTCTGGTGTGGTTCTAGGACAACTGCCCCCTGGACAATTGCTCCCCATTGCTCGAGTGAATCTTATGTACAGCTAACCTAACCTAACGTAACCAAACCAAACCAAACCTAACCTAACCTAACCTAACTTAACTTAACCTAACCTCACCTAACCTAACCTAACCTAACCTAACCAACGTCACCATCACCCAGATTATTACAGGAGATCCAGCACCACCAAAGAGGAAACGTTATTATGATTCAACAGCCAGAATAGCAACCATCGTACAAGACTTAGAGAATTGCCGTGTACATAAGCCAATAAATAAAACATGAAAATAAAGTATTAATTCTGAGCTATTTTCTCCTCACTCTATTTAGTTAGTATCATGTTTTGTGCCAGTTAATCACTGGCAATGGAGGGCAATTGTCCAGGGGTAGTTGTGGGGGGCAATTGTCCAGGGGGCAGTTGTCCTGATACCGTCCGATGTCCCTTGTAATTCCCTTGATGGCGCTTGTTTTCAGGCAGGTGGAAGCAGGGTATGGATGACAGGTAAGGTAATGTACAGTTGCCCCCACTCCCTTTGTAAACATTCCCAGCCGAGCAAAGGGTATCAATGACGGTGATTCAGCAAATTTCATGTGGTTTGTTGCACTCGTTTTGAGAGTCTGAACCAGTATATAGAAATTCTAAATTATTTCCTGTCGCGGTGAGAGGTATATACAATATACATCAACTGCCACTTGTGACATACTGTATATCCCAATTTGGTTATTTCGTTTTGATTGAAAGTGACAGTGCCGTTATTTAAGGGTATTTGAAACCAACAATGTTTGTAATGTTTGTTCTGAAGCAAATATGGGAGGTTGAGGGTCCTGGACCTTCCACTCACAACCGCCAGCTTGCCAGCTCTATAACCCTCACCCTCGTGCTCTCGTCACCTCACTGCATAATTTACACCAAGTTGAATTACATTGTCCCCTCTTATTTTGGTAATGCGATTATGATGAGAAAAAAGTTTCACATGAGGTTTGTTGATTCACTGTCATCGATGCCCTTCTCTCGGCGTTGCTACCATGGCATCTTGATTTTGTCTCAGTAGTCCTTCATATTGCCCCAGCAGTCAGCCTTACCTTTCCCAACAGTAATGTGCCCTTGGCCCCCCGTCTATCTGTCTATGTAATTCAGTTGCCTCTGAAGATGTCTTGAATAAAGACGAAAGCTAAGGTACTCCATTGTTTCCCTGTGTGATTTTATCAATATATATATATATATATATATATATACATATATAATCAACGACCTCACCAGCAAGGAATCGAACCCTCGACCTACTGGGTGGCCCTAGGGAACGCTTACCGGCTAGCCCACAAGGACACTAAAAGCAGTTCTAGACTCTGTTATATTTCACACAAAGCCTGTTCATCGAGCTGATGGCGCCGTGAACCTCATTGGGAAACTGCCCGTGCCTCGAATTTGGTGTCAGTAGCATTTTACCGAATCCAGCTGGTATGAAACGCGAGGTGAGGTCGTTGATTATATGTTCAAAGTCCGCGTGTTAAATGGACTAAAAATGAAGTATATATATGTACCTCGCGTTTCATACCAGCTGGATTCGGTAAAATGCTACTGACACCACATACGAGGCACGGGCAGTTTCCCAATGAGGTTCACGGCGCCATCAGCTCGATGAACAGGCTTTGTGTGAAATATAACAGAGTCTAGAACTGCTTTTAGTGTCCTTGTGGGCTAGCCGGTAAGCGTTCCCTAGGGCCACCCAGTAGGTCGAGGGTTCGATTCCTTGCTGGTGAGGTCGTTGATTATATGTTCAAAGTCCGCGTGTTAAATGGACTAAAAATGAAGTATATATATATATATATATATATATATTACTGATGGCACTAAAGGACCCTGGAGGGTAATGATAATATCGGTATCAAGGACAATGAATATTAAGGCAGATGCTGACACTGGCAACAACCGCTGCACCTTAGAAAGGGCCATCACGGATACATACAGATCTATAGTCACTATGACAGTCACATCCCCCAAACTCATAATTATCTTGGAGTAAGATTGAGTGTAGCTTCCTTGGTAACGAAATTTCCAGTACTGGAATTAGTTCAACAGACTACAAGTACAAAACAGAGTAAACTGAGGAAGAGTCCACATATTGTCTGTAAAATATGCCAAGAAAAAATCCAGAAATGGGGTTGTTATGGTTGCAGGTAGAAGTGGCATTAAAGCAGATGACATTTTCAGTTTGAAATTAATTGTCGAATCACATGTTTTTCTCTAAAACATAATTGTCTTTAGTGCGGATGGCAATGGATCTCTACATTGATTGCTTGCTCGAAACTCCTACATCATATTCTTATCCAGTTCCGTCCTTAGCAACAATGGCGGCTGATCATTTGGTGGTTTTGATGCATGATAAGGGATCTAATGTAGCTTTCGCCCAATTTGGGACCTCACCAAAAGACTTGCATTACAGAAATGCAGTGTTCTATCGCCAGTTGGCGATATCAATGTTCCAATAAGATCAGGATAAGTTGAGGAATGTGTTCAAAAGTTCCTTGTGCTTAGTATACACATCGATGGCATTGTTGATAAGCAGATGATTGATCACAAGTTTGTTAGTGCTAGACTCATAATGAGTTATAGTTCAATCCACACATAGTTCATGACCTCATTAACCCCTGAAGAGAATGGGGCCAACGGCCTTCTGGAGACAGTTAACGATGCTCTCAGGCTGCTCAGGACTTGAAAAAAAAAGTTAACAGGGATCGCTACTGGTGGGTAGCTAACACTGGAATTTAAGGTGCACTACGGCATTTACTCAGCTTGGTCGGGCAATACTCGTATATACGCTTTGGTGTTGCACACTTAGAACATATTTAGCTGTAGAGGCCCTCACATGTACAGCACCAGAACTAAAGATGTGGAAGGCTGAGCTCATTGCCATATCCTCCTTCTTTAGGGTTTCTAAAAAGGGAGCCATGCTGCTCAACAGTTTCGCCCAGTACCAGCTGCACTTGGTTGATATATTTTTAACAAACATGCCTGGGTGCAAGAAGGTATGGGGTAGTTAGTGGAGAATGGCGACCTCATGGAGAAAGCAGAGGCACGGGGGCTTGTGCACACTTGGAACTCAACTCAGGTATGTCCAACAACCTTGATGGGGTACTTCCTTGACGTACACGAAGGTCTCAAAAAAGCTACAAAAGAGCGACCTTTTCTTAGGTGATGTCTACACTATCTCTGATGCGGTTGTAAGGAAGCTTGATCTCATGGGTCATGGTCTATTTCCAGGGAGACGCGAGGTTAAAGGAGCATCTTCCCCGGACTGGCAAGAACCATCAGTACGCAAAATTTCTTACAATCTGATGACCATCAATAGGAGGAGCTCCAGTTCAATTATGGTGGAAGTGATTCAGACTGCTAAACTTTTCCGATGTGAATGAGTGTTTTTATACTGAGCAAAATGAGCTACTTCATCAAATGTAAACAAATGTGACAGCATCTAACCTCAATCAGTTCATCGCTACTGGGTCTGTTCTGGCTGTTCGGCTATTTCCTGGATCTGTAGACACATTCACAAATGAAGCCTGTGAACAATGGCCACAATTCGATGGGATCCCATAACTACCTCAGGCAGTGACGAGGATGTTCAGCTTCTGTCCTGCTCCGGCAACCAGTGACATCTGGCACTGTTCAGAAAAACCTTAGCAGCATTTACCACCATATCACCCCACTCAGTGCTAACAGAGCGTATTATCTGTCACCACAATGCCATTGTTGACAATCGCCGGCTTCAATGCTGAGGGAGACCATGAACGCCGACAGGTGAAGATGCGTGAAGGTGCACCAACTGCTGAAGTATATGAATGCAGGGACTCTACCGAACAGGAGATGAGAAAATAAATTTTTTTAATAATGATAATAATCCTCCATCGTTTACTGTTATATCTTACCAGTATTGGTTAATTTACCGTAAAACGGCTCGTTGATGTATCGTAAACTAACTGTATGGCATACAAACTTTATCATATATTCATAGAATTAATATTTTACGAGAGATGTTATTTTCAAAATTACATATTGCAATAATTTTTACTTGGTGAGTAGGGAGGGAATGGGGGTAGGGATCAGAATGACAAGGAAGGAGGAAGATATAAAGGAAGAAATGCCGAGTAGGAAAGTGTCGGCGGAAGGAAGTAAAACAAAAGAGAGAGAAGAAATAGACTTAAGAGGAGTAGGGGAAGGAGTTGATCCAGAGAAAGAATGAGACGTGGTAGTGCATCAGTCTCTCTTCCCAACACTTTTCTTTTTCCTTTTATTTCTCTGCCTCTCCTTTTTCACCTCGCTTTTGTTTTCTCTCTCGTTTTTCAGTTCTTTCTTTCCACTCTTCGCTCTCCTGCCTCTCACCCTTTCCCTTATTCTCCCTCCTTCCGCTCTCTCTACCAACTGTTTGTTTGCATTCCCTTTCCTGCTCCCACACACCTTTTTTTTATACCTTCTCGTAATGTCTCTCTGCCTCCCTCTCCCCTTACTCGTATTGTCTCAGCCCCTGGAGGTAAAGGTCGTAGACATAGCTGTGTAAGAAACATATAAATTCACTACATCAATTTATTTATTTCTGTCTATGCCTTTGTTAACTATAGACCAAATAAGGGTGTGATCTAACCGTATATGACAATTTTGATTTGCTCAGATTATTTTCATATTTTCTCAAGATGTTTTACCTCCTACTGTCATATTTATTTATTTATTCAGGCACTGGTTCTCCTTAAATGTGTTTATGACTTTATTCTGATCTTATTTTGCGTTCAGCCGAGGTCAGAGGCTTTATGAAGCTTTATAATGCCTCACTTCGACCTTTTCGTAGGAATTTTAAATCAGCATTGACTGGATTACCCGAATTGGGCTTTCTTATTCCGAGATAATATTTTATGTTCGTATTACCTCATCAAAGGATTTTCGTTGTAGGTACAGGGAGATAGGAAGAAACTGGTTCACAAATAGGGTGGTGGACGGGTGGAACAAGCTTAGCAACTTTGTAGTAAGTGCGGGAACTCTGGAAAGTTTCAAAAGGAGGCTAGATAGATTCATCGATGATAGAGAGTGGTAGTAACTCTCGACAGGAGCTGCCATGCACAGGCCAACCGGCCTATTGCAGACTCCTTATTTTCTTAAAGTCAAAGTTGTTAGGGATTTCTGGCCTCTTCGCCGTTAGGCTATTTCGGCCGAAGCTGATTGGTTGGTCTTCTTTTTTCTCTTTGTTCTTCTTTTAGTTTTTACTTTCCATTCTACTTCTTGTTCTTCGTCTTCTTCTTTTTGGTCTTGTTCTGTCTGGTCTTCTATAATATTATCAGGTTCTTCTTTGTTGATATCTTGATTGTTCTTTTCTTGTTCGTTTTTGTCTTGTTTGTTCTTTTCTTGTTTGTTTCGGTCTTGGTTGTTTTTTTCTAGAGTCTTGACTGCAAGGAGAGCCTCCTTGTAAGTCAACTTTTCCTTAGACCGCAGCCTGGCCACCCTGCACTCCTCCCTCCACTTGGGACAAAGCCGGTCGGAGGAGGAGTGAGGGCCACCACAAGCCGCGCACTTCTTAACGGCCGCCTGGCAGTCAGCGTCGGTGTGGCCGGGTGCCCCGCAGCTAGAGCACACCTTGGGAGCGCGACACTTCCTCGCCAGATGGCCATATTTCTGGCAATTGTAGCAACGAGTGGGTTTTGGCTGTTGAGGTTTCACTGGGATTTTCTCCCAACCCAGTATAACGGAGCTGGGAAGTTCCTTAGGAGAACCAACCAGGGCAGTTGTGCTGGTCAGCTTCCTAAGTACTGCGAGCTGATCTCCAATCAGCTCGCCAAGTTCGTCTCTTTCGAGATACTCAATTTCAGAGTGGGAAATGACTCCCAAAACCAAGTTATCCTGAAGTAGGGCGTCAAACATGACGTCGACTCCATTGATGATCGTTCGATGGGGTAATTTGTGGGCCTGCCCCCATTCTTCGAACGTGATGACAAGGGTACCACCGCTACTCCGGACGACCCCTGTCACCCCCTTTAGTCCAATGTGGTCAAAAAAATCTTTAATCACAAGAAGATTTAGTTTCTTGCGCGAAGGGTGCTCGACCGGAATCAGTCTCACAACCTTCGCCTGGGCTAGGGTGATCATGATCATGGTCACGCGGTACCTCGGGGGGAAGGATCGGGGAGCCGGGAGAACCAACCTCGCCGAGGTTCAGGTCTCAAGTGTATTTTCTTATGTTCTTATGTTCTTATATATATCTCAAGACACTATAAACAAGTCCATACTCTCACCTGGATACATAACAATATACACATTATGGGACACAAATATTCATATACACAAACAATAAAATACATACACATACGTATGTACATACATATATTAACACAAATTTTAAATTCAACCTTTACATCTACGTACAGATCAAGATAAAGATAACAACACACACACACACACACACACACACACACACACGATGATTCATATAGACATATTGTGTTCAAGTAAGGTATTCAACAATCTTTGGTATTAATTTTTTTTTATTAGGAGTAAATCAATACCTTGATTCAACGCCATCACAATACCAACTAGCAAGACGACCATTCAGACGCCTACCATGTAACAGTGTTGAAAAGCACCACCATTATTTACCCACAAGTAGAGAGGTTCACTGTTGAACTACCTTGACGCTTGTTCAGTTCAGATCAAAGTTTGTGTTTATCATAACGTTATTTGAGAGTTGAAAGTTGCTATGTTCCAGGAATGACAATTAAGAAGCTAGCACTCAGCTAATGAACTTTCGTCGACATAACTTGAAAATAAGTATTTGCTCAAAGTTTACCGAAATATCACGTGATGATAAGACTCGAAAACGGTGAGGTGAAGAAATTGCCAACAGCTAATAATACTCTTTGGTCCTCCACGAGTTGGGATATAAAACCTTACAATATCCACGGGGAATGAGGAGAAATTTGCACAACAGCGTTTTAAGAGTGAATCGAAGCACCACTCACTCGCTCGTTGGCAGAAGGAAAAGATAACACAAAGAAAGCGACGCAATATGAACAGTGAGTTTTTAGACAGTGTTTTTTGGCTCTTCAAACTGCTAAGAACATAACAGGTAATGAAAAAGAGATAATGATCCATTCACGATTATATTAAAATAGATTCATAGTATATAGAAACAATATAAACATATGCTTTATAAACGAAAAACATGCTAACTCAAAAACAACTTAATTAGAAAGTATACACACACACACACACACACAGTATATGGAGTTCCAAGCAAAGCAAAAGAGCCGCACATTAAACGAAACTGAAAAGTACAGTTCAGCGATGAAAAATAAAATTCAGATCTTTTTACTTTTTTTTGCACTTGCATTTTGCGGCAGCGAATATTTTGCGAACGAGAAAACTCAAAAGGAAAGTCGAAGCTCATAACTTGGGTGACCTTGACCATGTTGCCGGCTCCTTCTTCCTCTTCATTTGTCTTTATTGATCGTTATTCTCTCTCTCTCTCTCTCTCTCTCTCTCTCTCTCTCTCTCTCTCTCTCTTTCGTCTTTGTTGTTGTCACCTTGTCTCAAATTTTACTCTTTCTCCCATATCTCCAAAGCTTTGTGTTAGAAGGTGTGAATATGGCATCAGTTATTGTTGAATTATGAGTCATATGTAATGCTTCTTCATGATCTTTTGTACTGCAGGTCACTGATGATAATGATGATGATAATGAAGTTAAGTGGCAAATGACTTTGCCCTGGGAGAGGAGAGGAGAGGAGAGAGAGAAGGAAAGCATAGAAACGGGAAGTAAAGTAATAGGGGTTGATAGCAGGTGGGCTGGCCACCTAGCTGAGACGAGTTGATTGGTTGGGGTGGTGGCCACACACAGCAGACGCCTGTCCGCTCAAGGGAGGCAGGTGGAGGGGGGGGGGGGGGGCGGGCACTTCTCGCATCGCTCCTGGACCAAGAAGACCTCCCAACAAGACCTCCTGCTGGACCCGGAACTCTGAAGACCGCCTTCTCCCCTGCGCCATTGCTGGCCATCTTCCCGGACCGGACCACCCAGGACTGTCATCGTCCACAACTACTCACGAGCGTTCTCGGTTTATCCAGCATTAGCTTGCCCTCCCCACTGGCAGTGTGAGTGACCCACACTCCAGCTGGAGAGCAGTTATAGCGCGATATTCCCGGCGTGGTTTGAGCTCTTTTCCTTCTACTAAAACTTTTTCCTTTTTCGCTCTGGCCTAGGGACCTGCACCCTCAAAAGTGTATTCGTCCCGCGGTCCCCCCTGTAACTGTTCACCTCCCTCCCAGGAGATTGTGAACACGAAAGGGGGTCGGAGCAAAACCCTCCCCAGCCGAGTCTTTCCAGGAAAACCGTGATCGTGCGGGTCCACCTGGAAAGAGGGTAGCTATCCTTATCCTTCCCAAATAGGCACACTTAGCTCACGTCTATAAGTGAGCAGTCACCCACACTAGGAAGTAGGCTTCCCCAATCGGGGCTCCGGGAGAGAAGCTCAGGAACCACTCTACGACCACCAGCCAGTGGGGAGTGCTGTAATTCCTTTGCTATTTACTCAAACGGAATAGGTAGGATCTAAAAAAAAAAAAAAAAAAAAAAAAAAAAAAACCACGGTTATGGAGCGCGTACGCCCTCCTAACCGCGATCCCCGCCTGAACCGCCATCCTGACGACCCGAACTACGACAGGCTCCGCACTGAGAAAGCAGACCAGTTACGTGCCTTCAATGAAGCCCTGAAAAGTAAGAACAACACCACCACCTCCAACAACACCACCACCTCCAACAACTCCACCACCACTGCTACCGCCACTGAGGACAACTGGACGAAGGTAGAAAACAAGAAACGCCGACGTGCTTTTTCGGGAAACGATTGCCGTCAAGCAGCCCCCAAGGCACCCATCACCACCACCAGCTCACCCTCAACGACACTGCCAAAATTCAGGATCACGAAAACGGACGCAAAAACAACGTATGCCGCCGTCACAGAGATGGAAAAGCAGAATCCACTGGCCAAGTTCTCAGTGCGGCCCAACCTAAAGGGGGAGATGATCGTTCACCCCAAAGACAAGGACTCCGCCACCACCCTCGACACTTACCTGCAGAACACCACCACCGTCACTTCAACCAAGCTAGACCCCGCCCAGAAACTGATGAAGTCGGTAGTCCTCCGATACCCAAAGGATCTACCTCTCGAACCCCTGGAGAACCACCCGAAGATTTTAAAAGCCGAGAGATGCTCTCCCATGTCCGACAAGACGGCCACCACGAATCAAGTGCTCATAACGCACTACGGCTCACCCCCCAGCACCATAGACCTCAAAACCTGGGGGACCTACGAAGTGAGGCCCTTTGTCCCAGAGCCCCTGCGGTGCTTCAGATGCCAGAAATACGGGCACCATCAGACACGGTGCACGTACAAGGAGATCTGCGCAGTCTGCGCACAGAAGCACGGCACACACTCCTGCCTCACCAAGCTGAAAAATGGAGAAAAAATTGCCCCCAAGTGTGCCAACTGCGGGGGCAAACACCACGCCTGGAATCCTGGATGCTCCGAGAGAACAAAGAGGGTCCAGGCAAACCGACCAGCAGCAAGACCGGCACCCACCGCCTACACACCAGCCCCACCAAGTACCTTCGTGTGGGGAACCCAGAGGCCAAAACAACCAAGACAACCTCCTCAGCCAGTCAACACCCAAAGTGCAGCCCAGTTTCCTGGCCTCACCACGGCCACACCTCAGCCACCCAAGCAGCAGACAACCACGAGACAAACAAAAGAAGCACACACCAAGGCACCAGAAGGAATGATACACGTATCAGACCTAGCCAAGGTACTGACAACCTTCGCGGAGGGCCTAGCCGGACTACTGGGCCACAAGATCCAAGCAACACAGCTCCAAATACTCATGGGGAGCGTCCTCGGGCAAGTCGCCACAGCTCCAGCCACCTCAGTGGAGGAACCCACGCCGGTCCCCACACGAGTGACAGCCGAGGTACACTCCACACCGAAGAAGGCCACCAGAGAACCCAAGATACCGACAGCTCCCAGAAAGAAACTCGACGTCTCAACTCCCCTGAACCGAACCACGGCTCAGAAGACAAGAACCACAGAACACGAAGATATGGACCTGATCCAGCTGGAACCGGACTTGGACATCTCCATCGAGGACCACCAGAAATCCCCGATGAAACAGTGGTGGAAACCACCAGCACCCTGAACATCCTAACATGGAATGCTCAGGGCATTAAAAACAAGAAACACCTCCTACAAGAAGCAGCAGCCAAGGACAAGCTTGACATCATACTTCTACAAGAAACACTATTACAAGAACACCACTGTTTCAAATTCAGCGGTTACAAGACATACAGGAGGCATTTCACGCAGGCGTCAACAAGAGGATGCATGATCTTGGTCAAGTCAAGCATACCCTCCGCCGATGTCACGCAGCAATTTCCATGCGGCGAAAACATCGAGACACAGGCCGTCAAAGTAACCCTACAAGAACGAGAACTAACGGTTCACAACATCTACAAGAACCCAAGGGGCTCACTGGAGGTTACTCAATTATTTGCTTCGGCCGCTGACCACGCCACACTCATAGGAGGGGATTTCAATGCACATCATCCCTTCCTAAGCTCGGCAAGCCCCACAAATGAAGACGGCCTACACCTATACACCACCTTTCAAGATACACCCGAGATCTGCCTCCTGAACACCGGTGAGCCCACCCACACTAGGGGAGGAAGGCTAGATCTAACCTTCGTCTCCAGTGCACTACAGCCTTCGGCCTCCTGGCAGATACACCCCACGCTGACCAGCGACCACTTCGCCACCCTGACAACACTGAAGGTGAATAAACTCCCCACTCCACCCCCCCCCGAGATGGAGATACAATACCCAAAAGGCAGATTGGGGACTCTTCAAGAAACACCTAGCTAACTGGCGCGAAAAATCACAGCCGGCCGGCCCAGCACCCGTGGATGAGACAACCCTCCACCACCAATTGGTCGAGGCGTTTCACCAAGCGGCAGAAGAGGCCATCCCAAAAACAAAACCAACATCAAGACAGTACAATGACTACTGGTACTACTGTCCCAGGGTGAAAGAACTCAACCACAGAGTGAACATGGCCCGAAGAAACCACAGGAGACACCCCACGGCAACAAACAGACATCTCCTGCAAGTCATAGTCAAGGACACCAGGGAAGAGAAGGAAGAAATAAAACACGCAAGCTGGCTCAAGTGGTGCTCCGAACTCAACGAGCACACCTCCCTTGGCAAGATGTGGGCCCAGATCCGAAGGGCATCTGGGAAGGCAACACCACAACCACCAACCCATCCCAACCCAGAAGAGGAAGCCGAGAGACTTGCAAAACTGTTCGCTGACCGAGCAGCAACAAAAAACCTCCCGAGACAGGCGGAGGAGACACAACGGCGTCTGCGACAGGTCAGACTCCAGACGATCGAAGAGGCCTGCAACAGTGAAGATGACACTGACAGACCATTCAACCAGCAAGAACTCCAAAAGTCGCTAAAACGAAGCAAGGACACAGCTCCAGGGGCAGACAGGATAACCTACTCGATGCTCTTTCATGCCGGTACAGCCGGACATGAGGCTCTGCTGCAAGCCATCAATGCTTCGTGGACAGCACAAAGACTCCCACCGGAATGGAAGAAGGCAGACATACAGCCCATTCCGAAGCCCAGAGAACCAGACAAGCCGAGGCCCATCTCCCTTCTCAGCTGCATAGCGAAGACGGGAGAAAGAATGGCTCTCAACCGACTAAAGTGGAAAGTAGGCAGCCCACACCCTCACATCTTTGCTTACACCGAGAACACCGGCACAGGCAACAACATCGCCGAGATACTCAGCACAGTGGACAACAAACCAGCTCTGGTGGTCTTCCTCGACCTGGAGAAAGCCTTCGAACTAGCCAATCCATTGGCCATTACAACTACGCTCGCAAAAAAAGGCGTCAAAGGAAGGTTGCTGGGGTGGATCCAGAACTACCTCACACAAAGGGAAGCACGAGTACGCTTTCAGGGAACAACCTCAAGCTACAGGGTCCATGAAAACGGAACCCCACAAGGAGGCATCCTCAGTCCAATGCTGTTCAATGTCCTGATGGAAAACCTAGTCAAGCTTCCGTTCAGACAAACAGCCAAGCTCCTATGCTATGCAGACGACTTACAGCTCATAGTAAGAGGATCGAACAGACTAGCCAACACGCAACACGCACTCCAACTTATAGAAGAGGAGTGCAACAGACTTGGACTCAAGATAAATCCAGCCAAGTCGAAAGCGATGGCCATCTGCACTGACACACCAGACAAGATGCTCTCCATACAAAACACGCCGGTAGTCTGGACCAACGCCCACCAGTGTCTTGGAATCTGGTTTGACCAGAAACTCACCTTCAAGCCACAACTCGAGTATCTCAGGCACAGGACGAAGAGCAGACACAATATAATGAGGTCGCTCACCAGCAAATCCGCAGGAGCAAACCTTCATGTGCTCAAAGCCTACTACACGGCCGCCATCAGATCGCTGGTAGATTACAGTGCTCCAGCACTCATTGGACTGAGAGAAGACCAAATGGCTAAGCTAGAAGTCATTCAAAACAATGCTCTCAGGACCATGCTCGGAGCACCCATGTGGACCAGAATTTGCAACCTGCAAATGGAAACCGAGCTACCACCCCTGGCAGTACGAGTCAAGCAGGTGACAGCCGGTCTCCTCGCCAAAATCTGTAGAGCAGACAAGCCCACAGCTGCCAAGATTCGAATCAGTGCCTCCCTCCACCTCGACCACAGAGTGCGAGGGGCCACCTGGTCGCACGAGGCAAGCGAGGTCATCCGACACCTGCAAGCAGAAACACTCGTCAAGAACAACCAAGACACACGAGACAATGGTTACGCTGTTCCTCCACCATGGAGCCCTCCACCAGCCACACTCAAATTCACCGACCTAGGTGATAGTAAGGCCAACCTCCAGAAGGAGGACCTCCAAAAAATAACTCTCAAAGCCATAGCCACCGAGACACCGGCTGATGCAGCATCATACTTCACAGACGGCTCGGTGGACCCAAAACATCATAGATCCGGAGCGGCCTTCTACACCCAAGGTCAGACCCTCCAATGGAGACTTTCCAATGACTGCTCCACCCTACAAACAGAACTGGTAGCAATCTCAAAGGCCCTACAACACGCTGCAACCCAACACAACAAGTCCATCATAATTCATACGGACTCGAAATCGGCCATGCAGGCGCTGCAACACAGTCAACCAAGAGACAACGTCCACATCATCACCTCGATCCTCGCACAGCTACAGGAATTCCAAAGCCAAAACCGACCAGTCGTCTTACACTGGATTCCCAGTCATGTAGGGATCGGAGGAAACGACGTGGCAGACGAAGCAGCCAAGGCAGCTACACGTTCCAGTAGCGTACACATCCAAGTTCCAGCAAGTGTGCAACAGATAAAGAATCACCTCAGAAAGACCAGCAAGCTCCACATCAAAAAGAGCTTCCTTCATGCACTGAACTCCGGGTCCCAATCAGCCAAATGGTTCCTGGCGGCCACAAAAGGGGAACCACCTTTCGCTGACAGGAAAACCCCAAGACAAACCCAAGTCAGCCTTCATCGACTACGACTAGGGTACAAGTGCTCCTGGCAGATGATCGGCAATGACGTCATGGATTGCACCTACTGTCAGGAGCCAGCAGCCAACCCACTTGAGCATTATCTCCTCGACTGCGAGGTCACACAAAGCCTCCGCAACAAAATTCAAATCTCCCCAGAAACACACACAACACCAGCGGCCACCCTAACCCGAAAGGCCCATACAGACCACTTTCACCACCTACTCCGGGTCATCACACGATACCCACCACCCAGATAGCTTAGTAAGCATCCTTTCCCAGCAAGTGCGGACCCCAGTTCGGGGGGCGCGCCACTCCGAAACTGACCACGTCCAAGAGTGGGGGTTGGTGGTAAGCGTCCACTGATCGGGGGTCCGCTCACACTTGCAACCTGCAGTATCCTTCCATCTGCAGGTGGGACCACCTCCATCCCAATCCGGTCTGGCTGCTCCTCGAGCTCCAGTCGGAACCACCAAACGGGCCGCCTACAGGCAAAGGCCCGTGTCGGACTACGGTCCGACAATCTCAACAACAACAACAACAACGGGGGGCGGGAAGCTAAGCTAGCTAGGTATTCATTAGTGTCACTTGAGACCTGAACCTCGGCGAGGTTGGTTCTCCCGGCTCCCCGATCCTTCCCCCCGAGGTACCGCGTGACCATGATCATGATCACCCTAGCCCAGGCGAAGGTTGTGAGACTGATTCCGGTCGAGCACCCTTCGCGCAAGAAACTAAATCTTCTTGTGATTAAAGATTTTTTTGACCACATTGGACTAAAGGGGGTGGCAGGGGTCGTCCGGAGTAGCGGTGGTACCCTTGTCATCACGTTCGAAGAATGGGGGCAGGCCCACAAATTACCCCATCGAACGATCATCAATGGAGTCGACGTCATGTTTGACGCCTTACTTCAGGATAACTTAGTCTTGGGAGTCATTTCCCACTCTGAGATTGAGTATCTCGAAAGAGACGAACTTGGCGAGCTGATTGGAGATCAGCTCGCAGTACTTAGGAAGCTGACCAGCACAACTGCCCTGGTTGGTTCTCCTAAGGAACTTCCCAGCTCCGTTATACTGGGTTGGGAGAAAATCCCAGTGAAACCTCAACAGCCAAAACCCACTCGTTGCTACAATTGCCAGAAATATGGCCATCTGGCGAGGAAGTGTCGCGCTCCCAAGGTGTGCTCTAGCTGCGGGGCACCCGGCCACACCGACGCTGACTGCCAGGCGGCCGTTAAGAAGTGCGCGGCTTGTGGTGGCCCTCACTCCTCCTCCGACCGGCTTTGTCCCAAGTGGAGGGAGGAGTGCAGGGTGGCCAGGCTGCGGTCTAAGGAAAAGTTGACTTACAAGGAGGCTCTCCTTGCAGCCAAGACTCTAGAAAAAAACAACCAAGACCGAAACAAACAAGAAAAGAACAAACAAGACAAAAACGAACAAGAAAAGAACAATCAAGATATCAACAAAGAAGAACCTGATAATATTATAGAAGACCAGACAGAACAAGACCAAAAAGAAGAAGACGAAGAACAAGAAGTAGAATGGAAAGTAAAAACTAAAAGAAGAACAAAGAGAAAAAAGAAGACCAACCAATCAGCTTCGGCCGAAATAGCCTAACGGCGAAGAGGCCAGAAATCCCAAACAACTTGAACTTGAACATTAGTGTTATGGGTGTTAATTTGTATTTGTTAGATGGTGGTGTTATTTGTTCACATATATGTGTAAAGTGGATCTTGTGCTTGTATGTTAGCATAGAGGCTCTTGGGCCACCAGCTGTGTGTTCTAGTAGTTCCTTCTTCTTTTAATTGGGAGAATAATGGGTCCTCCAACGCTTCAAGTTTGCTCCATATTCTCTGGGCTTGGCTGTGTGTACGTGTGTTCAATGGTTCGATATTGTATAAATCGTGAGGTTCTTGTATTTTGGTGGTGTATGGCGGGAGTTGCTTTGATGCTCTACGGATAGCTTTGTTTTGTACTGCTTGAAGTTTAAGTTGGCTGGTTTTGCTGATCGTGCTGAGTGGTATCGGTTGATACTCCAGGTGGGGGCGGACAAGTGCTTTGAATAGGTGTAGACGAATGTTGTTGTCCATTTTGCTAAATCTTAGTAGTTTTGTGACTAGTGATTGGGCAAGGGTTTTGCGTTGTGTTATGTGTTTAGCTATGCCTGTTCTTGTTATTGTGAGTCCCAGAATTTTGCCCTCGTCGGAGTATTGTATAGGTACGTTGTTGACTGTGATTGGTACTGGGTTTATTTTGGCAATGTGTGTGATCTTTAGTTTCAATGTACTGTATTGGTTTGTATTTTCCAATTTTTTTTCATATTCGTTGATTTGCTCGATGGCGTGGGCTGTTTTTCGTGTCATCATCTGTTTGCCCTTGCCTGGATGCTGGATGATTTGGGTGACGTCATCAGCATAAGCTATGTATTCTCCGTGTGTAGGAGGTGGCACGTCCGCCGTGCATATTGTGTAGAGTGTTGGCGATAGGTTATTTCCCTGTTGTACTCCGCTGTATAACTTGATGCTTTGGGCCTATGTGGTTACCAATGATAATTTTAGCCTCTCTGTTGTCGAGGAAGTTACAAACAAAGAAGTAAAGTTGTTAGGAAGTTCTCGGATGGTAATTTTGTATTTGAGCCCTAAGTGCCAGACCTTGTCGAATGCTATTGCTACGTCCCTTAATACTACGTTACATTGATCTCTGTTGTGCATTGCGTTTGCTATGTTTTCGTAAATTAGGGCTAAGGCTGTATGGGTTCCTCAGTGTTTTCTAAATCCGTGCTACCTGGGGTTGTATTTCTCTTCAAGTTCGAGGTGCATTCTCAGTCGGTGGTTAATGAATTTTTCCAGGACTTTTCCCGGTGTTTCTAGAAGAAAAATTGGTCTGCAATTTGATACGTGAGTCGGGGATTTACCTTGCTTTGGTATAAGTCTGATGCTTGCTGTTTTAAATTTCTTTGGGCAGTAACAGAGGCGAGTGATGCATTAAAAATGTTTCTAAGTTGGAGTATCATGTTGATTGGTAGATGTCGGAGTATAGGTTTGTTTATTTTGCTGATGCCCGGGGCCTTGTTCTTGAAGCTATTTCTTGTTTTGTGTATTTCTTCTGCGGTGATTGGTTTGATCAGTGTGGAAAAATCGTCAAGAGTGTTTATGTCTATGTTGGGACTTGGTTGCCAGATGTGGGTTGTGTGTGTCATGTGATTGGTTACTTGTCGCTTGGTGTTCATACAGAAGTTCAGGTTGTCTTCTTGGCTTCTTTGAATATTTTGCTCCAATATTTCCTGAATTCAGGTTCTTGTTCTTTGGGTTCAGTTAATTTGATTTGGTTGCTGTTTAGAATGTAGTTTGATTCGTTGCTGGAGATTCCCATTAGGTGTTTAATTTTCCGCCATAATTGTTTCGGGTTGTGGTAAATTGCTTCTGTGTCTGTTATTAGTTTCTCCCAGTTATTCACATTTGCTTCTTTGGACATGTTTCTTAGTGTTATACTGTCTTCTGTATTCTGGCGTCCGTCCTTGTTCTGTGATTAGTTTTAATATATTACTGAATTGTGTCTGTAGAATTCTTGATTGATGTGAGTATTGAGGGTGTGGTAATGTACGGTGAGTGATCTTGGGTATGTGGTGTTCCATTGCTTGGCTCACGTTTTCGTACCATATCTCTAGTGTGTTGTCTATTTGGGAAGTGTGTTTGTTGTTTAGTTGGGTGATTTGGTGATTGCTTAACTCCTTTTGGAATTCCTCCCAGTTGGACCGGCTGTAGCTGTATCTCATCCTGGCAAGGATCTGTATCGGCGACGTGGAGAGTGTGGCTACGATAGGGAGTTGGTCACTATTGGTTATTGAGCCTGGTTTCATTTGCAGGTTAAAATGGTGATGCTGGTTTGCTAGTACTATGTCTGGATTTCCGAATTGATCTGCTCTGATGTATGCGGGGAATTCCGGGCCAAGGTGTATTGCGTTGCAGTGACTCAATAATGTGTATAAAATCTGCCCTACAGCGTTGTTATCCTGGTGCCCCAAGACGCGGTGTCGTGCATTTAGGTCACCCAGAAATTATGCTGCTATATTTCTTCTCATCAGTTTGAGCATGTCTGCTAGTGGGAATATGGGTCTTCTCGGAGGGAGGTAACAGGTTCCGATTACACTGCCATGCATAGTTTTTGAGGTTTGTGTATTATTAAGCTTTTCTGGGTGTATTTTGCATGCTGATCTCAAAAATGTTATCCATTTTGCTCAATCAGGTCAGAATTTTGTGCTATAGCATTTTAAGCGGAGATTCAGGTAAGATATTGGCATTTTTCGCTCAAAATGGGGTCCTCATATTCGTTCATTAAAAAAATCATCGGAGACATTGGCAAGCCTCACAGAAAAGATTTCGGTCAGTTTTAATGCCCTTACGATGCATTTAAATACACCCACGTGCTCGCCGGCCATTTAAATGTCCGCCGTGATGCAAAGGAAAAGAGTATATGTCGGTGTTTTTTTACATATATTTTTTCACAATTAAATTTCTTTTTCATCTGGTGGTACATGGCATGTTTCCTCTGTCTGTGGGATAGTCGAGAAGACAAGCAGCACTACATGCAACGTGACTGGCCTGCAAGAAGTGGACTTACTCCAGGTTCTCACAATGTTGTTGCCCATGCTCTGGTGAATCCGCAGAACATTCTTCTTCCGCCACTGCGCATCAAGCTCGGTCTGTTCAAAAACTTTGTAAAGGCACTGGACAAAAAAAGCCAGGCTCTCAATTTTCTGAAAGAAAAATTTCCAAAAGTCAGTGAGGCAAAGCTGAATGCAGGAATTTTTGATGGCCCTCAGATCAGAGAGCTTTTCAAAGATCCCAAGTTTGATTGCAGCATGGATGTAAATGAGAAGAAAGCCTGGCATGCCTTTAAGTCTATTGTCTCCAATTTTCTTGGCAACTACAGAAGTCCAGAGTATGAACGAGTTGTTGAGGACCTACTTCTGAGCTACAAAGTTCTTGGTGCACGCATGTCCATCAAGATGCACTTCCTCAGCTCCCACTTGGCCTACTTTCCAGAGAACTGTGGTGATGTGAGTGAGGAACACGGAGAACGCTTCCATCAAGATATCCGTGTAATGGAGGAGCGGTACCAGGGTCGCTGGGATATCAACATGCTCGCCGACTACTGTTGGTGTCTGAAACAGGACGCCCCAGACACCAACCACCAAAGAAATTCTCTGCGACAGCCATTTATGCATGTCTAACTGTAAAGGCATCTATGTAGTTGACATATTTTGGTCCTATGTGTTGTGGTTACATTTCTTATGATATATTTTGCATAAAAATTTTGACATTATATTTAAGAATTTCGATTTTTTCCTAATTCCCATAGCATAAAAATCTGACCTGATTGGGCAAAATGAATGGCATTTTTGGAATCAGCACGCAAAATACATAAAGAATCAGCTAAGAAACCCCGCACCTCATGAATTTTTTTTTCAAATGCAGCCCAGTGTTATAAATGGTCCTTTTGGGCAGTTAATTTCGATCGCCAGAAAGTTTTCTTGAAATGAGTCGTGTATCTTGTGTTGTATGTTTCGTTTGATGGCTATGGCAATTCCATCATGTTGTTGGTCTTGAAATTTTTTTTTTTTTTTTTGTAGACTGTATAGTTAAATATTTTTATATTTTGCAGGTCACTGACCCACATCAGGGCTTGGGAGGCGAATAAATAATAATAATAATAATAATAATAATAATAATAATAATAATAATAATAATAATAATAATAATAATAATAATAATAATAATAATAATAATAATAATAATAATAATCTATATATATAAAGCAAAGAAGTATGTCTGTGTGTTTGTGTGTCCGCACTAGAATCTCGGAAACTACTTTACCGATCTGTAGTGATGATGGATGGTGTTATATGTAGTGATGATGGATGGTGCTATATGTAGTGATGATGGATGATGTTATATGTAGTGATTATGGATGGTGTTATATGTAGTGATGATGGATGGTGTTATATGTAGTGATGACGGATGGTGTTATATGTAGTGATGATGGATGGTGTTATATGTAGTGATGATGGATGATGTTATATGTAGTGATGATGGGTGGTGTTATATGTAGTGATGATTAGACAATAAAATAATAACAATTTAATGCTAAAAAAATATACTTTGCTGTACCGTTGAAGTGAAAAAAAAACATGGTGGAACTTACATACACCGTTAATGAACTATTCATGGAAGAAGTTTTGGGGACTGAACAGTGAGACAATGTGGAGCCTCCCAGAGAGTAGTGTACTACCGTGGCCTGACTGATTTTCGATTGCCTTCCACAAACTGAGAAGAGCCAGTAGTTGCAAACAGGGAGTTGCTCAGAGAGACAGACTACTCAGTTGAAGTTCTGGTGAATTTTCTTGAAGAAAATGAGCCTCACCTGGTGCCTGATGAAGCAAATGCTTATGGACAGATCTTGCAAGCGATACAAGCGGAGCAGGGAGGTATGATCTTTCTCGACGCACCTGGCAGGACAAGAAAAACATTCCTGATCAACCTTCTGTTGGCCAAAATACGTCATCAGGGGAAAATTGCTCTTGCTGTGGCATCCTCAGGCATTCCTGCAACACTACTAGAAGGAGGACGTACTGCACACTCAACTTTTAAACTGCCTCTCAACCTCGCTCACAATGAGAATCCAGTGTGCAACATCAAGAAAGGATCGGCAAAGGCAAAACTATTAGAAAAGTGCAGCCTCATAGTCTGGGATGAATGCACTTTGTCTCACAAGTTAGCGTTTGAATCATTGGGCAGGACCTTGCAAGACATACGAGAAAATGACCAGCTCATGGGTGGCATTACAATGGTCATTGCTGGAGACTTTCGCCAGACCCTACCTGTCATTACTCGAAGCACTCCAGCTGTTGAACTGAATGCGTGCCTCAAGGCATCATTCCTTTGGAGAAGTGTTCAGACACTCACCCTATCCACAAACATGAGAGTACATCTACAAGGAGATCAGGATGCTGGACTGTTTGCAAACCTTCTACTACAGATTGGGAATGGAACTTTCCCTGTTGATTCATAAGGACAAATAATCATTCCTCAAGGCTGTGGAAATGTTGTAAAGTCCTCAACTGAGCTCACTAACATGGTCTACCCAAACATTATCCACCACTACAAGGATCACAAGTGACTGCGTGAACGCGCAATTCTGGCACCAAAGAATGAAACAATGGCTGAAATCAACATGACCCTACTCAGACAGCTTCCAGGAAGTAAGACCTCATTCAAATCTGTTGATACAGTAATCGACCAGGACCAAGCACTCCAGTACCCTGCAGAATTCCTTAATTCTTTGGAGCCCGCTGGAATGCCTCCTCACCACCTCACTCTCAAGATTAGAGCTCCTATAATGCTCTTAAGAAATCTTGAACCACCAATCCTCTGCAATGGCACAAGACTGGTGGTGAAGAACATGATGCCACATGTACTGGAAGCTACAATACTGACAGGAAAAGCTAAAGGAGAGGACGTTTTTATACTAAGGATACCCTCTCATCACCACTGTCCTGCCATTTGAGTTCAAGCGACTTCAGTTCCCGGTTAAAGTGAACTTTGCCATGACCATCTACAAAGGCCAGGGAAAGTCCCTAAAGATGGTTGGCCTAAACCTGGTGTTTCCTTGCTTCTCTCATGGACAGTTCTATGTTGAATGCTCCAGGGTGGGAACTGGCAAAAATCTGTACATACTTGCTGCTAATGGCAAAACCAAAAATGTGGTCTACCTTAATGCACTACAGTGAGACAATGTGGAGCCTCCCGGAGGGTGGCGTCCTACCGTGACCAAACGAAAGAGCCTCCCGGAGGGCGGCGATTCCGCTAGTAATAATAATAATAATAATAATAATAATAATAATAATAATAATAATAATAATAAGAAAGAAATATGAAAATGAAAACAAAATAGATAAAGAGTGTTTTCAATGTAAGAGAAACAAGTGAGACCCTGAAATTGTGTGTAAATAAGTCAGAAAGACAGATTAGTAATCTGGGACTAGGTCACAATATTTGTGATGCCATATGGCAGCAGGGTATACCATTACACAACACACTATGCTCCGAATATCTTCCCAGGCGGTAGTAGCTGCCTACTACCTACTACTGTCTATTGCTCATGTCACGGTGCTGGTCAGTTAGTACAAAAGAGTTTACTTGCTGTTTGTTTTCATGATTAAGAATTATTCTTTCTTGTGCTATTACTGTATAGTTGGTTAGGTTAGGTTAGGTTAGACTGGGATAGATCGGGTCACATTAGGTTAGGTTAAGTTAGGTTATGTTAGGTTTGGTTAGGTTAGGTTAATATAATTTATGGTAGGGTAAGAACATAAGAACCTAAGAATGGAGGAAACTGCAGTGAGCCTATTGTGCCTATACTAGGCAGCCCAGTTTACACCCAACCTACATTTGAAGCTACCTAGCGTGTTCGAATAATTGATGAAGTTCGGTAACTTGTTTCACTCATCTACTGCTCTATTTCCAAACCAATGTTGGCCTATCTCGGGCCTAAATCTATATTTGTTTAATTTAAAACCATTTCTACGAGTTCGCTGCTGGTTGGATAGTGTGAGTCCCTTTGTTATATCACCTTTGTTTAACCCTCACTTCCATTTATACACCTCGATCATATCGCCCCCGACGCTACATCTCTCGAGGAAGTGCAAATTAAGATGTTTTAATATGTCTCTGTACTCGGGATTAGTCCTCTCATCCTCCTTTGAATTCTTTCTGTAGTACGGTGACCAAAACTGAACCGCGTAATCCAAGTGAGATCTCACAAGAGCATGATATAGTTTTAGAATAACCTCTCTAGTCTTGCAACGAACACTCCTATGTATGAACCAAGTACTTTGTCTGCCTTGTTTGGAGCAAGAACGCATTGTACTCTTGGTTTAAGATTCTCACAATCGGATTTCTCTATAACAAAGTTGTTCATCTGATATCTAGTTTCTCTGTTTACATCTCCTAGACTTTACATTTGTCCACATTAAATTTCATCTACCATTTTTCAGCCCATGCGAAAAAAATATTTATATCTTCCTTTAGATCTGCGGAGTCCTCGTCGGATTTAACTACACGCCCTCCTATTTTAGTGTCGTCAGTAAATTTCCCCCCCTTTTTTTTTTTTTTTTTTTTTTTACGGGGATTAACCCACCCGGGCTCAGGTCACTGAACCACATCGGGTCCTGGGGGGCGAAAATATAATAATAATAATAATAATAATAATAATAATAATAATAATAATAATAATAATAATAATAATAATGATAATAATAATAATAATAATTCAGTTATGTAAAATTTATAATAACAAAAATATAAATAAGAAAATAATAATGATAATAATATTAATAATAATAATAATAATAATAATAATAATAATAAAGAACCATAAAGAAATACAAAAATTAAAAAATAAAGATCAAGAGGGAGAAACAATATGTGTATGTTGTGTCGTCAATGGTAAGAGAAACAAGTGAGACCCTGCAATTGTGTATAAATGAGGCAGAAAGTCAGATCAGCAATTTGGGACTTCGTCACAATTTTCGTGATGCCATATGGTAGCAGGGTCTACTCCTATTGTATATCTATGTCGTTTATGTATAAAATAAATAGTTATGATCCAAGTACTTAGCCTTGGGGTACTCCACTAGTGACGTTATCCCAATCGGATTTAGTGCCCTTAATGCTTATTTGCTGTTTCCTGTTCTGTAACCACGCCCAAATCCATTTTAGAATATCTCCTCCAATTCCATAAGCCTCCACTTTTCGTATTAGGCTTTCTTGGAGGACTCTGTTGAAGGCTTTGCTAAAGTCGAGGTATACCAAATCATAATCGTGTCCGTCATCCACTGATTCGAAAACAGGTGAAAAGAATGTTAGTAGATTTGTCAGACATGAACGCCCACCTGTGAAGCCATATGTTGGGAATCATTGATCAACTTGTGCTTCTCGAGGTGATCTCGAATAGAGTTTGAAATGTTTGCTTCCAGCAATTGCCTACTATTAATGTTAAACTGACTGAACGGTAGTTAGAGGATAGTGATCTATCTCCCTTCTTGAAAAACAGTATTACATTCACCATTCTCCATGATTCTGGCACTACACCCGTTTTTAATGACATGTTAAACAACTTTGCTAAGGGCATACAAAGTTCTTCCTAACATTCCTTTAATACTCTGGCAAATATCTCACTGGGACCTGGTGACTTATAGGCTTTCGTTTGTCTATTTGTTTACTAACATCATTATTACTAGGTTTGGTAATAAATAGTAGGCAGCAATCAAACAGGGAGGTACTACGGAACAAAAGAGAAAACTAAATTTGTGATGCTGAAATTAACACTTAAATATAGTTCAGTTAGTAAATAATTAAGATTATCTGTTTAATGGTATGTATTGTGGTAATGGGTGAATTATAATCATTCTCTTAATTTACAAGCCAAAATATTGGCAAACGTAATCGTATCGATCACGTCTAAATGTAATAGTGAAGTATACATTTGTTTATGGTCTCCAGGAAGGTATGAAGGCTACTACTACTCATTTTTTTTTCTCCTTTGAAAAGTGTTGCGAATACTGTTTATTGAAACATTGAATTAGTGTCATTCCATTATTGTCTAATTACTTCTGGCTTAAGGCTGTCAACAGGGTTCTCGATTGACCTGTTAATAGAATGGTTCAGCTGACACAAGAAGATCAACTTATCATCGGCAATTCTGGGAAGTGGCGGCAGCCCTTGACAACCTCTTGAAGATTAGAATATCTTAAAGTTCAATAATCTATTTGGAAATGGTTTCCTTAAATTCGTACGTCATTGAAAGGAATTTAATCTCTTGGGAACCATTTGCAGAATGTAATGATTTCGAGGAAATATTTGTAATACATTTAAAAATTTTCATCCTTCCGAATTTCGTGTCTATGTTCAGTTTTGATCGCATCATTTGAGGAGAAGAATGTGTTAATATCTCCTAATATTCTTTGGAATTTAAAGTATTTGTAATATACAAAAGAAACACAGGAATATAAGAACATATTGGAGAAAAACATTAAATAATTTAGGGAAAACATGACTTGACACATGGGAGTTATTATAGGTTATGAGTATCCTTATCTTCTGATCTAAGACTTTAACAACAACGTAGGCTTAGATATATGAGAGGACAGTTTCACTTGTAATTTACAAAACTGCTTGTCGATTGCTGCTGTATTAGGGTGTCTCATAGGAGGGAAGATCAGCTAAAACTAATGGCCCATCACTTTTTTGGTAGATTTTAGTGTATATAAACAGAAAATAATTTCAGTTTTAATATTTTGCAACCTTTTGCTAGGTAAATTTTAGCGTGAAATTTATCAAAAATCTAACGTACAGCTGCATTAGTGCATTACAATTAAATAGTGAACATTGCTTTCTGACTTCATTCTTTAACAACCCAACTAACAATATCTTTTTCTGTTTCAGATTCTGATGCATTTATAAGTTGATAATATTTGCGATGGCTGCTTGTGTCAGGACGAGGAACCAAAAATCCAGCCATCTCAGTCACTATCTTGGGTCTGGGAGAGAGCTCCTGAAGTCGGAGTTGCCTACATTG
The DNA here is from genome assembly GCA_958450375.1 of Homarus gammarus. Classification (NCBI taxonomy): domain Eukaryota; kingdom Metazoa; phylum Arthropoda; class Malacostraca; order Decapoda; family Nephropidae; genus Homarus; species Homarus gammarus. The sequence continues at coordinate 1,089,478 of CAUDMG010002248.1, read as the reverse complement.
AGAGATGCTTTGAGATACGGTGTTTTAATCAGGCAAATCAGTGAAAAGAACCAAAGAACTTACACAAACAAAGACATTGCCAGTAATATGACCAAAGCTGTCTTGGCACAGTACACTCTGGCTAACGCTCAGTTCAAGCCTCCAGTCATAACAAGTCAGAAGAAGATTAGTGAGAGACTGCTAGCCAGTTGGGAAAAGGCAAGAGATATCTCTCTTGGGAGAGGAAAACTTGCAGTTAAGGACAGCTTTGCCAAGCAACTGGACCAATTATTTGACATAATTACTTGCAAGTGCCCAATTGTTCTCTGTCCTGAGTTTGGATGCGATCGTGACTGTAAATCCGAGGCCCACATCTCCTGTATTTGCAAGCGTGAACTGAAGATTCCTGTGATCGAACTGGCATTTGTCAAAGCACAGAGAGAGAAGACTGGCAGTATAGGGGCTCTCATGATTTCTAGCCAAGATATTCCGGAGTCCAAGAGACAGGAGGCTGCCACAGAGAGACAAAAGAGGAGAAGAGTTGCCGAGGAAAAGAGACTTGAGAAGGCCCAGGGTGAGGTAAAAAAGGCCGATGACTGGAGTCAAGCTGATTCAGAGTTTAATGACTTCCCCATGGCTGATCCGAGTGCTGACCAGGAGAATGGTGACTTTGTCCCTAACCCAGAAAATAATGATCCCAAACCTTCCAGGCATAACATTCGAAATAGGAAAGATATCCCGAGCATAGCTCTGGCCAGCATGCGACACCACACTCGTCTCAGAGAAACTGCAGAGATAGCAACAGCTGCCTGGATTGACGGTGGTTTGATAACACCTGATGATGTTCACCTGGTGATAGATCATAACAAAGTAAGGAGAGCTCAGGAGAAACTTGTCAGTAACCTAGAAGAGGAGTTTGATAAGGGGATAAGAGAAAATGGAATCAATTGTTTGTTCTTTGATGGGAGAAGGGATGACACTAAAGTGTTCATGAAAGTTGGAGATTCTGACAAGTTGTTCCCTGCCATGGTGAAGGAGGAACACTACTCCTGCTGCAGTGAACCAGGAGGGAAGTATTTGTGGCATTTCACTCCAGAGTAAGATGACATCAGGAAACCAGCTGAGATAGTGGCAGATAACATTGTGAACTGGCTCAGAGAGAGGAACGTAGACCAGACCCTGCAGGCCATTGGAGGGGACAGCACCAACACGAACACAGGGTGGCAAGGGGGGGTCATTCAGTGGATAGAGCGGAAGATTGGGAGGAAGCTGGTCTGGATTGTTTGTGACCTCCACACCAACGAGTTGCCACTCAGACATCTGATCCAGGAGCTGGATGGCAAGACTCTTTCAAACAACAGATGGTCTGGTCCTCTTGGCAAGATGCTGGACTCTGCCACTGAGTTAGAAATAAATCCGAGCTTTGAAAAAATCACAGTTGGCCCTCCACTCGTTGAGCTTGCACATACTGTCATTGACGACCTGAGTACTGACCAGTACTATGGTTACATGATTTGCAGTGCCATCAAAACTGGGGTCATGCCTGTTAGACTTGTTTACCTGCAGATAGGTACAGTCTCACATTCTAGATGGCTCACAACGGCTCTCAGGTTCTGCAGAATTTGGGTCGCTCATCATAAACTGAAAGGGAACCAGCTTCACAACCTGAGACTTATTGTCCAATTCATCGTGAGTGTCTACTTGCCAAATTGGTTCAACACCAAGGTCAAGTCATCGTTCTCCGCAGGTCCGAGGCATGTTCTCTTCCAGCTTGAGCTCCTGAGGAGTCAGCCAAGGAAGGTTGTTCAGATTGTGGAGCAGACTGTGAGGAGATCTTCCTGGTATGCTCATCCCGAGGCAGTTCTGCAGACAATGCTCTGCAGTAAGGATGAGGAGGAGAGAAGAGTGGCAGTCAAAATGATCTTGGATATGAGACTTATGAGAGGATCTGGGCATGACGAATCAGTTGGTGACGATTCCTTCAGGTGTCAGGAAGACTCCTGAAGTCAATCTAGGTGCCAAGACCCTCACTGATCTCATAGATCTGGATAACATCCAGGCTCGCAGTGAACCCCCTCTTACCTGCAGCCTCACCAATGTTCAAGTCAGAGCTTTCCTGGACAACCCCATGCATGTCCCTGCCTGGCCCTTGCACACCCAGAGTATAAAGCGTTGTGTACAGCAAGTGAGCGAGGCCAGCAGTCACGTGTACAGCCAGGAGAGGAGGGAAGGCTACATCCGAGCTCAGGTGGTCAGCAGGGAGGTGATGAGTAGAAACAGAAGCAAGAAAGACATGTTCTCTATGGTGTGCAGCAACACCGGGTCGTAGTAGTAAAACCGGTTTTTGTATTTGATGATTTTGTTTTCTAAAGGAATATTAAATTTAATAAATGTGTCAAGATCATTCGTTTCACTTTTCTGGATCATTTTCATCTTAATATATTAACCTGATACATTTACTTTACTTTAAATAAGCTATTTAGTGGTGTTGGTAAAAGGGTGGGAATACTGAATTTTCATAAGATTTCAAGTTAAAATTTACCTAGCAAAAAATGAAAACTTTTCAAATCTGAAGATATCACATGATTCTGCACATAGAACTACATCATTAATACCATGGGCCAAGTTTTCAAACTCAAAAAAAAAAAATTCGCCTCCGTATGGACCCTAACCTATTAAAGTACTTAACCAAATATCCATGCTCGAAAGTAAATGTTTACATTTTTGTGTCTTAATTTCATGAACCCGTTCACTCAGGCAGTAAAATTTCATATTCGTCAGAGAGGTAATAATGGGGAGGGAAGAGGGGGGCTGGGCATCTACTTAAGTACTCCTTCTCATATCAACTTCGAGGCATTGCTTCTTCTAATTATAATTGATCGTCTTTCAACCTCTCTTTATACAAAAAATACCCTGTATTTTTTTTATTTAGCTCCTCGAGTTATCCAAATGATTCCAAAAGGAAACAATTTCAGTTTCTACAGATTGTCATTATGAAATTGTTATGTCTTCATTATAGGCATCCTGCAGAGTTTTCGTATATGTAATTATAAACACGTATTCTCCTGGTGAGTGAGAGAGCTGCGTCCCTGGGGTATCGCGTGTTGCCGAAGAGACTGACACTCTCAGTCTCGACCTGAAAAAAGAAAGAAAAATAATCTAGGATCTTCTAAATAGATTTAACTACGTAATTATCTCTTAATGGGATACAAGGATACGAAATTTTATATACTGAAAAAAACATGAAAAAAAGTTGTAAAAGAATTATTTATAGTAGTTATTTAATTTACTTACCAGTGAACATTTCATTTCTAGACTTATAAATAATTATATTAGTTTTTGCTGATTACAGGATAAGTATTATATAATGTAATCTCTATGTATAGCAAAAGATATTATTTTGGCCCGTTTCATTGGTCTCATTAACTGGCGCATCTCTATTGATTTTCGAAACAGGTCTTTGGGTGCGAAGATGATGCAAAGTAGTTCAGGATATTAAAACACAACTTAATAATTGTTTCATTTTATACTGTACATGTACAGTTGCAACAATATTATCACTACACATATACATACTACTACTACTGCTACTACTACTACTACTTTGCTGTCACTCGGAATTGAGTATGACGATCATCCAGCTTTGATAAAATTATATGAGTTATTAAGGGTGTCCCCTTCGTTGATGAGCTCTGAGGTAACTAAAGAGGCCGGTATGTGACCGGCAGGATCGTTCACAGATGTTGCACTTGTGGAGGGCTACATTTAGTGCGGGAGGGATGGCGGCCGACACCTTTGCCCCTGTCTGGAGTCGTCTTATGTTGAAAAGACCGTTCACCCAGTACTGAATGTCCACCCCGCCCGCTAAATTGGCACTGGCAAGAGTAATGAAGGCGGCCAAGAAAATGAAAAAAGAGTTGGTGGGAGTCCACACCCTTGTTTAACCCCCGTTTAGATGGGGAAGAACTTAGACTGGGTGCCATTGTGCAGGACACTTCCGTTCATGCCATCGTGGAGTTGACTCATAATGGCTGACCTGCTGACCGAGTTGAAAACCTTGGTTAGGTCGATGAAGGCCATGTACAGGTCACGACGCTGTTTTCTGCACTTTACCTGCATCTGGCAGAAGCAAAGATCATGTCAGTCGTACACCATGATGGTCTAAAGCCACATTGAGATTTTGGGAGGAAGAAGTCTGTTTAGGAGGTCTCGGGCGATAATCTTGCCAGCTACGGACAACAGCAACATTTGCTTTATGGCAACAGCTACTGTACCTCATCCAGGGATGGAGGAAAGCTGAGGTGGGACAGCTCTGGATGCTGAGGGACCTGCTGGGTAGTCAGGACTTCCACATCGGTATTTTGATTGAGCAGCGAATGGTAGTGCTCTTTCCAGCACTGAAGGATGCATTCTTCGTCTTTAATTAGAGAGTTACCATCAGATGAGCAAAGAGGAACTGCGCCATGAGTGATTGGCACATAAAATGATTTGATGTAGTTGAAAAATTCGCTAATTTTTTGCTGATCTGCACATTTTGTGTTTCACATGCTTTATTTTTAAACCAGTCATTCTTTAGATTGCAAAGTTCCCGCTGGGCCACAGCTTTCTTCTTGATGAAGGTATCAGCTTTGGTCCGAGACTAAGGGTTGTTCAGCCAGTTAGTTAAAGCAGCACGCTTATCTTCGACGAGTACATTGATTGCCAGGTAATTTTCATCAAATCAGTCCTGGTCTATTTTTTGATCTGGCCGAGAGCCTCTCTGCAGGTTTTTGTCATGACAGCGTCGCGAATACCCCATTCGGCAGTGGGATTTGAGTTGTTTGGTATCAGGTTGTTTATCAGCCCTTGTTCGAGCTGCTCTGTGAAAGAATGTGCTACCGCTGAATCCTCAAGACGCTTAGTGTCAAAACCTTTTTTGGAGACTTTTTTGCCTTCGCCGTTTTGGGGCGATGTGAAGTGAGACCTTGGCTCTGAAGAGCATGGCACGGGTGATGAGGACACACATACACATACACACACACACACACACACACACACTCAGGCATACACCGTCTACGGACGAGCCCGCAGATCTCGTGTCGAAGACCACTTGAGGCACTTTAAACATTACCATCGTAATTAAAAAACTCCAATCATTGAGTCATCGCTGAACTGTTTTCATATTCCACTACAAGATACTGTTAATAATTATTAGCGCAAACATAAAATCACACGAAGAATAATAATTTGAACATCTACAGTACAGTATGCAAGCAGAGTAAATATTAATTAACCTCCAGGAATCCAGTTTCATGATGCAGGTATTGTACAGGTATTAAAACTTTATAAGACTTTCTTCAATATGCTCTAATTGTAAAATAAACAAACAGGAGATACTGCAGGTGTTATGTGTTTCATTAAAAAAGATGTTATGTCTTTTGTGGATTCCAATATGTTCAACACACTCACCAGTAACTATAGTAACACTTGACACCCCAGTAGCCTACGGTAAAATGTGTGTGTGTGTGTGTAATAATAATGATAATAATAAACGGATTATTAACAGAGTTGCAGCCGGTGGCTGAAAATATACAGACTTACATTTGATTTAGACATAATGATATAATATGCATTGAATACATTTACAGGGCTATATAGTATATAAATCAAGAGTTGTTTATAATTTTAACAATAGATGGGAGGGTGCTCTTCTTATATCTATCGGTGCGGGCTCTTATGGGCTGAATTTTGTTGTAGTGGCGGACTGCACTAGTTGGGTGGGGGGCTGCAGGTGGCAGGAGGTGGCGATGACGAGGGTGGTGCAGTAGTCCACTGCCAAACCTTTCCAGTGCTTGGTGGTGGAGGTCACTGAGGGATTAGGGTGTGTCATAGGAGGGAAGATCAGCTAAAACTAATGGCCCATCACTTTTTTGGTAGATTTTAGTGTATATAAACAGAAAATAATTTCAGTTTCAATATTTTGCAACCTTTTGCTAGGTAAATTTTAGCGTGAAATTTATCGAAAATCTAACGTACAGCTGCATTAGTGCATTACAATTAAATAGTGAACATTGCTTTCTGACTTCATTCTTTAACAACCCAACTAACACTATTTTTTTCTGTTTCAGATTCTGATGCATTTATAAGCTGATAATATTTGCGATGGCTGCTTGTGTCAGGACGAGGAACCAAAAATCCAGCCATCTCAGTCACTATCTTGGGTCTGGGAGAGAGCTCCTGAAGTCGGAGTTGCCTACATTGAGAGATGCTTTGAGATACGGTGTTTTAATTAGGCAAATCAGTGAAAAGAACCAAAGAACTTACACAAACAAAGACATTGCCAGTGATATGACCAAAGCTGTCTTGGCACAGTACACTCTGGCTAACGCTCAGTTCAAGCCTCCAGTCATAACAAGTCAGAAGAAGATTAGTGAGAGACTGCTAGCCAGTTGGGAAAAGGCAAGAGATATCTCTCTTGGGAGAGGAAAACTTGAAGTTAAGGACAGCTTTGCCAAGCAACTGGACCAATTATTTGACATAATTACTTGCAAGTGCCCAATTGTTCTCTGTCCTGAGTTTGGATGCGATCGTGACTGTAAATCCGAGGCCCACATCTCCTGTATTTGCAAGCGTGAACTGAAGATTCCTGTGATCGAACTGGCATTTGTCAAAGCACAGAGAGAGAAGACTGGCAGTATAGGGGCTCTCATGATTTCTAGCCAAGATATTCCGGAGTCCAAGAGACAGGAGGCTGCCACAGAGAGACAGAAGAGGAGAAGAGTTGCCGAGGAAAAGAGACTTGAGAAGGCCCAGGGTGAGGTAAAAAAGGCCGATGATTGGAGTCAAGCTGATTCAGAGTTTAATGACTTCCCCATGGCTGATCCGAGTGCTGAACAGGAGAATGGTGACTTTGTCCCTAACCCAGAAAATAATGATCCCAAACCATCCAGGCATAACATTCGAAATGGGAAAGATATCCCGAGCATAGCTCTGGCCAGCATGCGACACCACACTGGTCTCAGAGAAACTGCAGAGATAGCAACAGCTGCCTGGATTGACGGTGGTTTGATAACACCTGATGATGTTCACCTGGTGATAGATCATAACAAAGTAAGGAGAGCTCAGGAGAAACTTGTCAGTAACCTAGAAGAGGAGTTTGATAAGGGGATAAGAGAAAATGGAATCAATTGTTTGTTCTTTGATGGGAGAAGGGATGACACTAAAGTGTTCATGAAAGTTGGAGATTCTGACAAGTTGTTCCCTGCCATGGTGAAGGAGGAACACTACTCCTGCTGCAGTGAACCAGGAGGGAAGTATTTGTGGCATTTCACTCCAGAGAAAGATGACATCAGGAAACCAGCTGAGATAGTGGCAGATAACATTGTGAACTGGCTCAGAGAGAGGAACGTAGACCAGACCCTGCAGGCCATTGGAGGGGACAGCACCAACACGAACACAGGGTGGCAAGGGGGGCTCATACAGTGGATAGAGCGGAAGATTGGGAGGAAGCTGGTCTGGATTGTTTGTGACCTCCACACCAACGAGTTGCCACTCAGACATCTGATCCAGGAGCTGGATGGCAAGACTCTTTCAAACAACAGATGGTCTGGTCCTCTTGGCAAGATGCTGGACTCTGCCACTGAGTTAGAAATAAATCCGAGCTTTGAAAAAATCACAGTTGGCCCTCCACTCGTTGAGCTTGCACATACTGTCATTGACGACCTGAGTACTGACCAGTACTATGGTTACATAATTTGCAGTGCCATCAAAACTGGGGTCATGCCTGATAGACTTGTTTACCTGCAGATAGGTCCAGTCTCACATTCTAGGTGGCTCACAACGGCTCTCAGGTTCTGCAGAATTTGGGTCGCTCATCATAAACTGAAAGGGAACCAGCTTCACAACCTGAGACTTATTGTCCAATTCATCGTGAGTGTCTACTTGCCAAATTGGTTCAACACCAAGGTCAAGTCATCGTTCTCCGAAGGTCCGAGGCATGTTCTCTTCCAGCTTGAGCTCCTGAGGAGTCAGCCAAGGAAGGTTGTTCAGATTGTGGAGCAGACTGTGAGGAGATCTTCCTGGTATGCTCATCCCGAGGCAGTTCTGCAGACAATGCTCTGCAGTAAGGATGAGGAGGAGAGAAGAGTGGCAGTCAAAAAGATCTTGGATATGAGACTTATGAGAGGATCTGGGCATGATGAATCAGTTGGTGACGATTCCTTCAGGGTCAGGAAGACTCCTGAAGTCAATCTAGGTGCCAAGACCCTCACTGATCTCAAAGATCTGGATAACATCCAGGCTGGCAGTGAGCCCCCTCTTACCTGCAGCCTCACCAATGTTCAAGTCAGAGCTTTCCTGGACAACCCCATGCATGTCCCTGCCTGGCCCTTGCACACCCAGAGTATAGAGCGTTGTGTACAGCAAGTGAGCGAGGCCAGCAGTCACGTGTACAGCCAGGAGAGGAGGGAAGGCTACATCCGAGCTCAGGTGGTCAGCAGGGAGGTGATGAGTAGAAACAGAAGCAAGAAAGACATGTTCTCTATGGTGTGCAGCAACACCGGGTCGTAGTAGTAAAACCGGTTTTTGTATTTGATGATTTCGTTTTCTAAAGGAATATTAAATTTAATAAATGTGTCAAGATCCTTCGTTTCACTATTCTGGATCATTTTCATCCTAATAAATTAACCTGATACATTTACTTTACTTTAAATAAGCTATTTTGTGGTGTTGGTAAAAGGGTGGGAATACTGAATTTTCATAAGATTTCAAGTTAAAATTTACCTAGCAAAAAATGAAAACTTTTCAAATCTGAAGATATCACATGATTCTGCACATAGAACTACATCATTAATACCATGGGCCGATTTTTCAAACTCAAAAAAAAAAAATTCGCCTCTGTATGACACACCCTACTGAGGGATGGCATTTCCAGGGTGGAGAGAGAGTTGGTGTAGCTGGAGTATTCTGCGTCGAGCATGATTCTGCAGGCCCCTTTCTGTACCTTCTCTAGCTGACATTGTTGGGTGGAGTTGAGAGAAGACGACCAGGCTGGTGACGCATAAATTAGTTTGGGGAGAATAAAGGCGTTGTAGATGGTCCTCAGCTCTGGCGTGGGTGTCTGAAGTGACCTAAGTCGTTGTAGCCTGTAGAGACGGTACGAGGCTGCCTTGACTGTGTTATTTACATGGGCCTTCCAGTCAAGTTTGTTGTCTATAGTTACACCCAGGAGTTTGGCAGACTGCACCAGCTGGAGAGGATGGGCACTCACTGTGACTGCTGGGGCTTGTACTGGAGTGGTGGCGGTATTGATGTGCATGACTACGGTTTTGGTGTGGTTGATGGTGACATTGTTTTCCGTAGTCCATGCCTGTAGCCTGTCCAGGGTGCCTCGTAGCGATGAGTAGTCAGGTGCGGTGTTGTCCACTGAAACCCCCACAGTGCAGTCATCCACGTACTTCCACCTGTGAGGAGTGTCCGATAGAGCGTCGTTGATCAGGATGAGGAAGCACAGAGGTCCCATCTTGGTCCCCTGGGGAACATCGCAGGTGAGGTGTTGGAATATGGAGACCAAGCCCTGATACCTCACTGCCTGGCGACGTCCACTCAAGAAATCAGTGAGCCATGAGACCGGGTTGGTGGGCAGCCCTAGTGCAATAGCCTTGTTGATAACAGTGCAGTGATCAACAAGGTCAAAGGCCTTCCATGAATTCCACAAGGGCAACGGCCAGTGATGTCTTACGTTTCTGCTGTGGATCAATTGACTGATAGATACTGGCAAATGCCCCCTTAAAAACAAAGTCCTCACAAAGTAGACTGGGTATGGGGGTAATGGTAACTGGCCTGAGGTCGTTAGGGGACTGTGGGGTGGTGACCTTGGGGATGGGGATGACAAATGCGGTTTTCCATTCATTAGGGCATTTGCTTTGTCTGAGGGATGCATTAATAAGAGAACAGAGGGGGTGGCAAGTTCGACTGCAAACTCCTTGTATATTTTGATTGGGAGGTCAATTGGGGTCGTGGAGCGTTTGCATTTAAATTTCTGGAATTTGTTGGCGATTTCATATGGTTGAACACTGGGAGGGGGGAGGGGGAAGGTAAGTAAGCTGGGAGGAGAGTGAGGTCAAGACTGGGTAGGGTATGACATATGGTAGCAAAATGCTTATTAATTATCTCAGCTGCCTCCTCATTAGGTAAATGTGAGATGAAAGGAAGTGTGGGAGACTGACGGTTGAGACCACAGAGATCTTTTACCTTGGAGTACCACTGACCGATGCCGACTTCCTTGAGGCCGTGCACTTTCCTGGGATAATAAGTCTTCTTGGCAGACTTGATTTCCCTGATGACCTGGTTACATAGACTTTTGTACAGGCGGTTGTTGGTGTAGTATGCCTTGTTGCGCTGCTCAATAAGTCTTTTTATGCGGGGCGTAATCCACGGGACATCATCGTGGTGGATCCTCAGTGTTTTGGCTGGAAAGAAGTGGTGGGAGGCTTTGGTGATAGTGTCCAGGTAATTATGCCACTTGTTCTGCACATCGTCTACCGTGATCACTTCAGTCCAGGGATACCGGGTTATCCATTGTCCAAAACGCCGCATCGCAGAGTCGGGGGTGGGTCGGTAAGTCCTGGTGGCAACTGGCTGTGGTGAGAAGGTGGGGGTAGGTGACCACAGCAGGGACAGGTGGGGGCTGCGTCCCATGGATAAGGTGGAGGTGTTGGGTGATGTCACTGATGTCTAACTCACTGAAGTCACCGCATGGAAATCTGGATCTCAGGGAGTCAGTAGTGTCTATAATATGAGTAATCAGTACATTGGCGGTTGGTGCGCGGGGGGGGGGGGGGGTGATAGCATACACAGACAATGAGGGAGGCAAGCTGACGGGGGTGGGGGGTGGGAGTGACCTGAACCCACAAGGCTTCTACATCTTCAGGTACATTAACACCTTGGGGGTGATGGTTTAAGGTTCTCTGCAACAGTACAGCACTACACCCCCACCTCTCCTGTCCTTTCTAAGGTGCTGAAATAACTCATAGTTTTCTATGGCACACATCTCAAGAACAATTTGCCACGCCTCAGTAATCGCCACAATACCTGCACCAACTGACTTCACTGTGACATAAGAAAATAAGGAGTCTGCAATAGGCAGGTTGGCCTGTGCATGGCAGCTCCTGCCGAGAGTTACTACCACTCTCTATCATCCATGTATCTATCTAGCCTCCTTTTGAAAATTTCCAGAGTTCCCGCACTTACTACAAAGTTGCTAAGCTTGTTCCACTCGTCCACCACCCTATTTGTGAACCAGTTTCTTCCTATCTCCCTCCTAAACCTAAACTTATCCAACTTGAATCCGTTGCTCCGAGTCCTATCCTGCTCGGACATTATAAGAACTTTATCTATATCCCCTTTATTGATTCCTTTCACCCACTTAAATACTTCTATCATATCTCCCCGCACTCTTCGTCTTTCTAGGGAATGCAAGTTTAGTTTCATTAACCTATCCTGATATGGAAGGTTTCTAAGTCCCGGAATCATTTTTTTCATTCTTCGCTGCACCGACTCTAGTGAATTTATATCCATTCTATAATAGGGGCACCAGAACTGAACCACATAATCGAGGTGCGGCCTGACTAGCGCAAGATATAATTGCAATAAGACCTCTGAACTCTTGTTACTTACACTTCTAGATATAAAACCCAATACTCTGTTTGCCTTATTTCGAACATTAACGCACTGTTTTCTAGGCCGTAGGTCCGGGCTTACAAGTACCCCTAGGTCTCTTTCACAAGTCGACTTCTCTAGGTTGATGCTGTTAAGGCTGTATACATTATAAGTATTTGTTCTTCCAATATTAAGTACGCTGCACCTGCTGGTGTTGAATTTCATTTGCCATTTTTCAGACCACCCCTGCAGTTTATTTAGATCCTCCTGTAATGCATTTGCATCCTGCCCTGAATTAATTTGCCGCCCTATTTTAGTGTCATCCGCAAACTTGCTTATGTCACTGCTGATCCCAGTATCTAAATCGTTTATGTAGATTATGAACAAGCGTGGGCCTAGTACTGACCCCTAGGGAACCCTACTGGTTACACGGCCCCACTCAGATTTAACACCATCTACGCTGACCCTGTGCGTTCTATCGGTGAGCCATGATTTTATCCAATTTAAAACTTTCCCCTCGATACCATGAGCCTTAGTTTTTCTCAGAAGCCTCTGATGCGGTACTCTGTCAAATGCTTTGCTAAAGTTTAAGTAAATAACATCGTAATTTTCGTCATTATCTACTACCTCGAAGACTTTCCTAAAAAACGTTAGCAGATTTGTTAGGCAAGATTTTCCCTTTGTAAACCCATGTTGAGAGTCGTAGATTAATTTGCTTTTCTCTAGATGCGATCGGATGTTATCTGCTATAATTGATTCAAGAATTTCCCCACTACTGACGTCAAACTGATAGGCCGGTAATTTGACGCTGATGCTCTGTCTCCCTTTTTGAATATGGGTACTACATTTGCCTGTTTCCACAACTCTGGCACAACTCCAGTGTCTAATGATTTTGTAAATAAGTTTACGAGGGGTCAGCTAATCTGTTCCCTACCCTCTTTTAAGACTTGAGGGAAAATTTCATCCGGCCCTGGGGATTTTGTATTCTTTAGTTTATTTATCTTCTTAAGAACATCCTCTTTTCTGATAGTGATATTCTTTAATTTCTCTTCTTCCTTTCCCTTAAATATCAGTTCCACCTCCGGAATTTCATCGCAAATTTCTTCTGTGAAAATTGATAAGAAGCAGCTGTTCAATGCTTTGCTTATTTCTCCACTGCCATTTATCAATTCTCCCCTCCCTGACTTTAAAGGCCCAACTTTGTCCTTGACCTTTGTCCTATATACCTGGAAAAATCCCTTGGGATTCGCCTTGGATTCTCTTGCTATTTTGATTTCATAGTCTCTCTTTGCTTTCCTTACATTTTTCTTAACATTCCTAGATAGTTCATTATACCTGTTTCTGAGCTGCTCCTCCCCTCCCTTTAATTTCTTATATATTCCTTTTTTTATTCCTATGTCGTGTTTAAGTTTTCTGGTCATCCACCTTGGCTCATTCTTATTTGACCTAATTTTTCTGTATGGTATATTTTGTTCATGTTGCATAAAGATGTGACATTGGACAGCAGTAGGGATGGTAGACTGTACCATAGTCGCGGCACTTCATAGCGAGTACACTGTCTTTCAAGTACTGGCTTGGCTTTCCTATGCTTGCTCGGTGTGATGATAGGGATTCGTCTGGGAATGCGGCGACTCCGTCTGCAGCCGCGGTTGTGGAAGATACCCAGCGTCTTTAGTAGAGTGATGGTGTGTGGTGGAGGATAGCCGGCACCAGACTTCAGCCGAAACAGGTCGGTGCGACGATATCGTGCCACTGGAACACACATATTCAAAAGTCTGGCACTTACAGTCACTGACACCTTGAAAATACTCACTGTCTAGTGTCTACCCGTAAAAGTACTGAACTACCTTAAGTTCTTATAATATCCGAGCAGGATAGGACTCGGAGCAACGGATTCAAGTTGGATAAGTTTAGGTTTAGGAGGGTGATAGGAAGAAACTGGTTCACAAATAGGGTGGTGGACGAGTGGAACAAGCTTAGCAACTTTGTAGTAAGTGCGGGAACTCTGGAAAGTTTCAAAAGGGGGCTAGATAGATTCATGGATGATAGAGAGTGGTAGTAACTCTCGACAGGAGCTGCCATGCACAGGCCAACCGGCCTATTGCAGACTCCTTATTTTCTTATGTTCTTATGTTCTTAAGTAACTACAGGTCGACGTGATGACCTTGGCTGCTGCTGAGCGCCAGGAGACATGTCCCCACTCAGTGAGGTCACTAAGGTGTGTGTGTGTGTGTGTGTGTGTGTAGATGATGGTGATGTAAAATGTATAGTACTTTATGATGAAATTTTGACCACAGATATTGTGCTACCTTGCACCATCAGTAAGGTCTTGAGCAAAAAAAAAAGGGAGTAAATTTCACGTCTGTATATCTACTGTTAGTAGCGTAGATACATGCAGTAAAAATAAGGTACAATACGTGCACAAGACAACATACTGGTCATGCAGGTGTTTTGGGGAGAGTTTTTATTTGTTTATGAGTTTGTGTATTTCCACTAATAAAAACATATTTATCCTTAACAAATGAGTTTCATTAAATTACAAATAAATTAGTTTTGTTTAATAAGGTTTGGAAACGAATTTATCCAGCAAGAGTTGTTTAACATTCAAAAACTGCAAAATGTTTATGTATTTATGTTGTGTGTTGCTTAACTGCAATAACAAAAATATTTCACCGCATTTTGAATATTAAAGAATCTGAAATTATAACACAAATTAAATGAAAATATGAATGTAACTCCTGAGCACAAGAGAACAAAAAACGTACTTGACTGTGAACAGCAAATGTATTGCCGATTATTTTGCTTAAATTGCGTTGTTTTCAGCTCAGAGCTTTGTTTGTATTTGAGAACTTTATGACTCTATTTAGGTTCCACACAGACTAGCTTCCTTTCATGAACACCAGAGAGATATCTCACTTAGTTCTTAATAGTTGGTAATTAGTGTAGTTATAATCTAGACTACGTTCTTATTTTTTTTAATTATAAGTACTCAGTGATACCTGCACTCTGCATTATAACTAATAACTTTCTTTTATGAATGAATATAGTGTATTTTTATTTTTATTTTCATGTTTTCGGGCCACTGAAACATAGAGAGAGAAAAAGGGGTGGGAACCCTTCTGGTTGAGACTGGTAATAAAGGAGTGGTGCGGCGCCAAATATTACAGTGTTATAATCAAATTACTGTATGAACACAGACAAATGTGTGCTTTGTGTTCCTACATCTCTCCCACTTTTGTTTAACTTCATTTAAAATCCCCGACAATAAAAACAAAAAACAAAAAACAACATTAAACCAGGAAGCATAGAACTATCCTGTGTCAGTTCTCATATATATATATATATATATATATATATATATATATATATATATATATATATATATATATATATATATATATTATATATATATATATATATGTATTTCATTAGCCCAATAAACACGAGGACTTCTACATACAATAAACACCTCAACCCGCCAGGATTCGAACCCACGGCGGGTTGAGGTGTTGATTATATATATATATATATATATATATATATATATAGGTCTAAAACAAAGCCTTCGAGCAGTGCCCTCAAGCAACCGAGCGGAGGCGTCATGAACTAATGTGCGTCTTGCTTTGACTATAAAAATTAAATGCACTTTATCAAATTAATGTATACATCGTTCACAAAGTTAAAAGCCAACTATAAATTATAAAAGTTATTTTGGATAGTTTTCCAGTTTAAAATGTGTTACGTGTGTCCTTAGGAAATAATAAAAATACGAGACTGAATGGAGTCATGCATCAAGAGATAAAACATACAGTAATTACCAAAAAGCCATGAGGAAGCTTGTGTCCGAAATTAAACAACTTAAACAAATATAAAAATAACTCTAATCTTTCCCCAGAAAGAAATATAAGATAGTCAGGAGATAGTTTAAAATTTTAAAATTAAGTAGTTCCTTAGAAACGGCAGGTGTGATTGATTGATTGATACGTTTATTGAGATACAAAAAACATTAATACATCTCAAAGGGATGAAGTGACATAAGTCATCCTCACCCCAGTCCAGGAATGTCCCTCTCAGGACTCACATAAATCCCTAATAATAATTAGTTATAATACATAGTTATATTCTAGATGCAAAATTTCTATATTTCTTTAATATTTCATCTATTTTCCCATTTCCAAACATCCATTCTATTTGCATGGGGACATTATTTATATGGGCATTTCTATATACATTAAGCAATGGGCATTCCAGTATATAATGTGGCAGGGTATGGGATCTGGATGTTCTACAAACTCTACATTCTTTATCCTGTTCACTTCTCTCAGCTCCAAGTTCCCAATAATATTTATATCCTAATCTTAACCTCATATACCTACACTGAATCTTTCCACCTACTCCTATCTTTCCCATATGTAAATTTTGTGTTCATGAGAACATGATGGTAATGTTTCATTGTTTCACTTTTCTCGTATATTTCATTCCTTTTGAAATTATCTTCTATTGATTGTATTTTCCGTAATTTGCTCCTTAATTGCTTCAAGGTTTTAGTACTATTATGTCGATCTCAGCCTTTTCCGTGGCTCTTTTTGCTATTATATCTACTGCTTCATTAAGACCAATCCCCACATGTGAAGGGACCCATACAAATTGAACATTATGGCCATTTTTCCTTATTGTATTTACTAATTTTCTACATGAACCAATAATGTGTCCAAAGACTGGACTCCCACTGTTCAAAGAATCCAAAGCTGCCCTACTATCAACAAAAAAATATGCATCTTTATACCTCTTTACAACATTTTCCAATCCTACTAACATTGCATATAACTCGGCTTGTGTTGATGAAATAAAACTGCTCAACCGAAGTCCAATTTTGATGTCATCATTTCCTTGTTCTGTGTACTGTCTTAAAGGATCCCGCACCCTGCCCTGCCACTTGACGTAACTGAACCGTCACAATATACATGCAATGTGTTTATTTTCGGCAAATTACTAATCTTATTCCCATATAAAGCCCATAACTGTCCTGGTTCATGTAATGATTTCTTCAATGTGAGAGGTACTATGTCTAACTCTACTTCTCGTTCTTCCCAGGGTGGATTCATACAACTTTTCTGAACAGCTGTACACCAGTCTGCCAGATTACATTTTTTAATAATATTTACTAATCCATTCATGTATCCTCTCTTGCCTTGCCTGCAGAAGGTCCTTTTATTTTTTAAACCATCATTTATATCTTGTACAAATGAACCCCCACTGTTCCCTCTCATTAATCGAACTGCTGCAACTGTATTAATTTCATTGACCCTCTGTGAAATGCTCTGTAACCTTAGTTCCATTTTCATTACGTCAATCATTGCATTCTTTTGACACCCTAAAATTATTCTCATTGCTTCATTTTGCATGATCTCAAGCTTCCGTAGCCTTCCTTCACCAGTACAAGAGAGGACAGGTGCTGCATAGTCTATAAGTGATCTGATGGTAGAAATATACATCATTCTCAGTATGGGTACCCCAGCACCTTTACCACAACATGCAAGAGCCTTCAAGGGCTGTAATCTTGCTCTACATTGAGTGAGGACATGATATATTTCTGCCTCTTTACTTTCACTAGTAAAGCCAATATACATTCCTAAATATTTATACATTGACACTTTCTCAACAATTTTTCCATTTAGAAAAACGGATTCAGTTCCTCTTCCTTTACATTCACACTTGGTTTTCTCTTCATTGATAACTAAGCCCATCTTTTGAGAAAGAACACTAAAATTATTTAATGCAATCTGCAAATTTTTTACAGAGTTTCCTTGAAATAAGATGTCATCTGCATAAATGATGGTTACAACTCCTTTGGGATATTTGTGTGAGGCTATCTTGTTCATTAACACATTAAATATCATTGGACTCAATACTCCCCCTTGGGGAGTGCCAAGTTCAAGTGCTCTTTCCTCAGACAAACATCTCTGATACTATACACAGATTCTCCTTCCATGCAAGTAGTCACCTATCCAGTGTAACAACATTCCTGATACCCCTAGAGCAGCCAGTTCATTCATAACTACTTCACTGTGAGCTTTATCAAATGCTCCTTGTAAATCCACAAAAACTCTACATCTGTCTGCATCATTTGATAAACATTTTATAACACAGTCTGAAGTACATTTCCCTTCCAAAAAACCAAATAAATTACAAGATAGATTTTCCCCTACAATATATACAAGCCTATTTAATAATACTCTCTCCATCACCTTGGAAAAACAAGATGTTAAAGACACTGGCCTGTATCCACCAGTTGCCTTAGGGAAAGGAATAACTATCGCTTTCTTCCATTCTGTTGGTAATCTACCCTCTGCATAGCTCATGTTGAATAAATCTAATAATGGACTATTTTCCATACCAACTAAGCAGTTCAATATTTCATATGTCACACCATCTTCGCCTGGTGCTGTAGATTTTCCAATTTTAACAGCATTTAATAACTCATCTTGAGTAATATCTACACATGTTACATCACAAATATTTAGAGCTGATGAAATAAATTTTCTTCTTTCATTTTGCCACTCATCTAATGCTTCTATTGTCCTGTTAGGCAGGGAGGCAACACTAGCAGCTTTAGCCCATTTGTCAACCAGTTTATTAGCTTCTTCCTCTGGATGAGGATGACTAATAAAATTACTCCTTTTTCCTCTAATTTTGTTAATATCCTGCCATATTTCTTGAGATTTTTACTCTCCCCAATATGCTGTGCAAAGTCTTGCAAATATTTCTCCCTTGACTCCTTCCTAGCCTGCCCACATATTTTGGCTATATCCATGAAGATTTCCCTATCTTCTTCTCTTCTACCATTCTTTACCCAATCTTTATGTGCTGCCCTTAACATTTGTGTCCATCCCTTCAACATTTTGTCATTGGTATAGTAGTGTTTCCTAGCCCCATGTCTCTTATCATTTATTTTTTTCTGTGTTGACTTAGTTAAATATCTTTCTATCTCCCCAACTAATTCATTATAAAAGCTATCCATACAGACTGGTGTATAATTTCTGTACCATTTCTCTATATTTTGGGTAAACACTTCTGTGCCATCCTTGTTTAGTTTCAATCTCTTCCTCCTATATCTCACCTGTCTCTTCCCTAATGGTAATTGAACATTCACAACAAAATGGTCACTGACTAGCTCCCTTATTATCTCACATTCTCCCTGACTGCTTATCATGCAAGCATAGTCTAACCTTCCTCCTTTAATATGAGTCACTTCCTTATTTCCTAACATGTAAGCATCTGGGTGACGGCAGGTGTGCCGTGGGAGAAGCGTTCGTCCCCAAAGCGTCCACTCAGATTCCCTCAAGCGCCAAGGAGAGATGCCGCTCCACACGTCGGCCGAGAAAAAAAGTCCACGTGACCTCCATATTTTGTACGCACTTTCAACCATGTTCACAAGTAAGTCCTAGTTCGATCTCAGACATTGTTTAGGTAGGGCAGGAAAAAGAATTTATCAATAGTTAATGCAAACTCCGATTTCAGGGGTTGTGAGAATTGTCACTTGGGCAAGGGGCAACTGACACGGGCCGATGACTAACTAACGGGCGAGCGGGCAGATGACATGAGCAGATAACTAACTAATGGGTGAGCAGGTAGCTGATACGGGCGGATAACTAACTAACCCGTGAGCTGCTGATGAGGGCCATAGCGTAGTAATGGACGCGTAGTGATGGTCGACTTGGCTTTCACCCAGATCTGCCAGTTAAATGCATACAACACACGCATGGGCCCACATCTCCCCAATCAGATAAGAAATGTTCATAGAAAGAGGAAGGAACACTAGATCTCCCTTCTAGCTGGGGCAAGGTACACCTCATCTATCCTCCATCCCTGGATGATGTAGTTAGTACAATCAAACAGATGAAAAATGACAAAGCATCAGGGCCTGATGGAATCCCAGCCGAGGTGTATAAAGCAGGAGGACCTCTGCTTACCAGCTGTCTCCACTCTCTCCTGGAGAATATATGGGAAAAGGAGGAAATCCCCCAAGCTCTTAAAGACACCTCCATGGACAATATTTATAAGAACAAGGGACACCGATCAGACTACGATAACTACCACGGGATCTCGCTGCTTTCCATAGCTGGCAAGATTATCGCCCAAGTCCTCCTCATCAGACTTTTTCCTGAGGCCGAAAACTTCCTCCCAGGATATCAATATGGCTTTAGACCATCATGCGGCACCACTGACATGATCTTTGCTGCCCATCAGATACAGGAAAAGTGCAGAGAACAGCGTCGTGATCGGTACATGGCCTTCATCGACTTAACTAAGGCCTTCGACTCTGTCAACAGGGAAGCCCTCTGGTGGACCCTCAGCAGTTTTGGCTGCGCACCAAAAACCATCACCATTGTGACGCAACTGCACAATGGCATGGCTGGCAGTGTCCTGCACAATGGCACCCAGTCTGAGTTCTTCCCCATCCAAATGGGGGTTAAGCAAGGGTGTGTACTGGCACCAACTCTCTTTTCCATTTTCTTGGCTTCCTTCCTTACTCGTCCCAATGCCAATTTAACCGGCGGGGTGGACATTGGGTACCGGATGAAGGGGCTTTTCAACATAAAATGACTCCAGTCAGGAACACAGATGTAGGGTGCTTCCATTACTGCGCTTCAGTATACAGACGACCTCACCCTTGTTGTTCACACTCGACACGACCTACAGGAGAACCTGATCACCTACGCAGATGCGTATGCACATTTCGGCCTTGAGGTGAATGTAAATAAGACTCAGATTCTCTCTTCACTCTGCCCCTGGTTCAGCCAAACTTCCACCATCCATCCAGCTTAACAGTACTACCCTCACTAATGCTACCTACTTTCGGTATATCGGCACCCACCTGTCCACCACCGCACACATCGATGAAGAAATTCGGCATCGGATCAGATGTACATCTCAAGCCTTTGGCAGACCCCGAAACGTTGACTTCAGCTGTAAGGTGCCGAAATTATCTACAAAATTTCATGTATATCGAGCAGTGGTCCTTCCCACCGTGCTATATGGCAGCAAGACATGGGCCACATATAGGAGGCACGTCAAGGTACTTGACACCGTTCACCAACGTAGTCTATGTTCCATCCACCGAATTCGCTGGGAAGACAAGAGAACAAATGCCTGCATCCTTGCTAACACCATCTGTAGGAGCATCTAGGCTACCATTATCCATGAACAACTACGCTGGACTGGCCATGTTACCCGCATGGACGACAGTAGATTGCAAATGCAGCTACTTTTCAGTCTGCTAACGAATAGTAAACGTAACGCTGGCGGGCAACTGGAAAGGTATAAGGATAGTCTTAAGACAAACCTGAAAAAGTGCCAAATTGACCCCCTCACCTGGGAGTCAATTACTATACATCGTAACGCTTGGAGGATCATCACACAAGAAGGTATCAATATTTTCGAGTTAGCCCAACTGCATAACGAGGGAGACAAGCGCCAACGCCGGGAAGACGCTACAACCACCCCTACCGCTCTCGATGTAGCCCTCCATATGTGCAACATCTGTGAACAACTCCTCCGGTCCCGTATCGGCCTCTTTAGTCATCTCAAAACTCACCAATGAAGGTGACATCGTTAATAACTCATATCATTTTATCAGAGATGGATGATCGTCATACTTGATTCCGAGTGACAGCAAAGTAGAAGTAGTGTGTGTGTGTGTGTGTGTGTTTTAAAGATAATTATCTGAATACGATTTAAATACAATGGAAAATGGAATTAAGGGTTTAATTTCTTTCGTCTGAATATGATTGAACAGTAACTCAAAATATACGAGCATAGTCCACAAGCCAAATCCAGAGAAGGCCTAGTTAAGAAGTTAGCAGTTGTTAGGGTGATGTATAGGGTTCATCACCAGGGTGGATGTAGTGTCTGAAAGTGGTGCAAGTCTTTATTACAGAACCATTTCCATGGCAACCATCATCAAATTATGACAAACACTTATCACTGCAGATCTGTGCTGCATCTCCCAATGGGGAGGTAGAAACTTGGTTAAATTCACTAGAAATAAAACTCAGTATTTACCAAATGCACTATCCAAATTAGATGATCTCCCACCAATCACATTTCAGAACGTTATCATTCTGGCAAATTGTAAAATAGATATGCTAGGCCTCACCATTTCCTCTAATATGTCATGGAAGCCACACATCCTCGACATTGCTAAAGCTGTCTCCCGAAAACTGGGAATACCGTACAGATGCCGTAGCTACTTCACTCCTGAACAGTTGCTTCAAGTATATAAGGAATGCATTCGTCCTAGCTTGGAGTACTGCTCTCATATCTGGGGTGGCTCTTCTGTACAACTGTTAGATAGGGTGGAATCAATGGCATTTCGTCTTTTTAACTCTCTTCCTTTAGTTTACGATCTTTCTTCCCTTTCGCTTCGCCGCAATGTTGCTTCATTCTCTCTTTTTTACAGGTACTTTTACGGGCAATGTTCTATGGAATTGGCATTCTGCGTACCACCGGCAAGGCCGTGGGCTCGTAACACATGCCATGCCCGCGGTGCCCACCATTTCTCTGTAGACTTCGGTCACAGTAGAATAACCCGTTAAAGTACATCCTTTTTTCCCTCTCACAGCCAAACTGTGGAATGCTCTGTCTTCGACTGTATTTCCACATTCACACAATCTGTTTCGTTTTTATAAAGCTGGCTTTCCGGCATCTTCGTGGTGTAGATTAATTTAACCTTTTCCTTTTCTATTTTTAATTTATTTTTGTTCTTATTGTTTTGGGCCCCCTAGGCCCCGATGTAGTTCGATGAAGTGCCCGGGTGGGCTATTCCCCGTAAAAGAAAAAACAATCTTCGTTCAAACTGTTATAATATTGTTATTAATAGTGCGAGGAACACAATTATGGCGTTGAATGAGAGGTCTGGGATTTTTTTTAAATAAACATATCTGTTATTGCTACTATTCAGCTGTTTTACATACAATTATGTCGTCACAAACAGGAAAAATTTTATTTTCTAATTTGATTTTTACATTTTCTTCTTCTGGTGTGCATTTATGTTGTTGCCTTAGTTTGCATGCTTAGGTAAATGGCAACTGTGAGTATTTAACCCCTTCATTACGGGGATGCCACTTCTAATATTTTATTTGGCTACCACCAGACGATTTTTGTATAACTACTATATCACCTTCTGTATCCGACTCAGGGGAGAAGTCCTCAATTAACGATTGGTACAGTTCTCAACGCTGATGTCAGAAGGACTGTCTCCAAGTTGTTGTAGACCATCAATTAATTCAGGATGTGCTTTAGTTACCTTTAGCCATTTTTTATTTTCTTCGCCACAGAAGACTGAAGTTGAATCAAATACATCGGAAGGACTCACCTTCTTTGGCATACACCAATAATTAAAACAACTCTTTTTAAGCAAGCATCCAGCAATATGTGGTCTCATACATGTAACATCTGTTTCTAGACGTCAAAGACGTACCCAGTTAACTCAAAGTTTGTATTTGCCATGTGCAATATGAAGAAACTTGCGTGAGTCAGCTTTTTCATGTTCTGCACCCAGCCCCAGAACTTCACTGTGGCATCCAAGAACCACCTTCACTGCCTGATTTATGTCATGGATCCACCAGCAAGGTATACCTCACAACCAGGTTTCATTCTTTGTTCCTTCTTGATGAGCCAGTGGTGTAATTGAAAGCTAGCAATGTTGGCCTTGTTCTTTGTGTGTGACACCATCTTCAAGAGTTGTTTTTGATGTGGTAAGTTCCAATTGGTTCCTTATCTCTTGCATTTGAACGTTGTCGCTGCGGAATCTTTCACCAGATTTGATTGATTCCCCATTCATACAGTTGTCACCAACAACAGTAATATACCGGAACTTCAGACCAAGAATAGTATCCAACAGCTGATCTAAGAGCTGACTTCGCGGTGTCAGTGCAAACAATCCTAGGCAAAACCATGAGATCGATCACACCATCGCAGACGTTATCTCAGAGCCCTCTTTTTTGTGTCTTTCTGAGCTACCCATCGAAGATCAAGAGAGAAAGTGGAACTAGTGCCGATTCATACTGTAACAGTTACTTGACGTCCACATCTCGAGATTGTCCAATGATTGCCAGTTTGCTGAATATTTGGCTATCAACATGCAGTGCCTTTGGTGCCTGTTTCTTCTCAGTACTAATTCCTTTGTTGATATTGACCAATGTTTCAAGATTCTGTTTACTAATTGGATCTGTAATCATGTTGAATTGATTTTATGTCAATTGACACCAAAAACTGAATTTCTATTGTTCTAGGATATAATTTTTGCTGTGTAACAGAATTAGTTTAGTTGTCCCTCTGAACGGAAAGAGCATAGAAACCAGCTGTTAAACCAATGTTTAGATAAATACAGTTCTGGAATAGCCCAGTTATCATTGTTTGTTAGATTATGTAAAGTAATATGTGAGAAATTCTGATGATTGAAGAAACTTTTGATATAAGAAGCAAGTCCGGTAGTGTGTTCACTATGTAAATTGAGCATAAGTAAGTTTGTATTTTCTTAGAACTTTGTATGATGTAGCTTAATCGTTATAAATAATTTTAATAAAACTGATTACCTGGTAGTAGGTAGTCGGCAGCTACCAAACAGGAAAGATATTGGACGCATAATGTATTGTCTAATGGTAGACCCTGCTGCCATATGGCATTACGAAATTTGTGACCAAGTCCCAGGTTGCTGATCTGACTTTATGCCTCATTTACACACAATTGCAGGGTCTCAGTTGTCTCTCTTACTATTGACAACACAACAAATACAACCGTACTCATTCTTGATCTGTTTTATTCATTCTATTTTATTCTCCGATGTCAGTTGATATTAATATTGAGGCGGGGCCTTCTCGGATGGGTTCCACAGGTCGGGGAGGTTGTGGACCCTAGGGCCGACCTGATCATCATTAAGTTAATGAGGCCTCAACTCACGCCATCGCGGTTGCTGGAGGATCGGCTTTTTTCACACTTCATTTTTCCAACATTCGCGGCTTGAGATCCAATTTTCCTTCTGTGGAGCACCATCTATTTACCTCTTCCCCTGACCTCCTACTACTTTTCGAGCTTCAACTGTCAAAGCAGCTTCACCAAAACTTTTTCAAGTCTCCAACCTTTATACCTCCTTCCGTTCTAAGGGAGGTGTATGCTTACTGCAACACACGTACACCCATAGCTAGACTCTCGGATCTTGAATCTTACCTTTATGATGTCATCTGGCTCAAAATATCTCTACCAAATGTGACTATTTTTCTTTGTTTCCTATACTGTTCTCCCAACTCTACCAACTATTTTGATCACTTTGACTGTCTCACTTCTTGCCATGAGTCGTTGCTATCCACACACCCCAACACCGAGCTCCTCTACCTGGGGGATTTCAATGTACATCACAGAGAGTGGCTTGGCTTTGCAAGGGACGAACCCAGGTGGAGATGAGGCACTTTCTTTTTCTCTATGTAATGATTTGGAACAAATAATCAAACACCCTACACGCGTTGCTGATCGGCACGATCAACTTGCTAACATTGTTGATCTTTGTTTTACCTCTAACCCCTCACAATATTCATACTCAATTTCTGCCCCATTAGGGTCTTCTGATCACAATCTTATTTCCCCCACCCCCTCTAAACGTCAACTATGGCACTATCGGAGGGAAAGCTGGCAATCCTTGCTAAAGTTCTTCACCGACGTTCCTTGGGATGAATGTTGCTTTTCCACTCGGGCCGCCTCGGTATGTGCTGACAGCATTGCTGGGGTTATACAGGGTGGTATGAGTGCATTTATCTCATCTTCTACTAAAACTTTCACTTTACAATCATGGTTTGATCGCTCCTGCTCTTTTGCATGCAGGGTGAGAGATAGAGCATATCGAGCTATGAAACTATCTCCTTCTCCTATTTCCCATACCTCTTTCATTACGTCTAGGAATCGTTGTAAGGTTATTCTTCGTAGGGCCAAACGGAATTTTATAAAAAGAAAGACTGCTGTCCTGACTAATTCTTCCTCTAGTAAATCCTTCTGGTCCTTAACCAAAAACATCTGTAACAGCTTCTGCACTCCTTCTTTTCCTCCTCTCTTCCTACCTGATAACTCTACCCCTACTCCTCCTACTGAACCTATTCACTTTCCTATAATCTCCACTGGCAGGGTTGCCAGTGTGTTATCCAAGTTGGATGTGAGCAAGGCTCATGGACCGAATGGAATACCCCCTCGTGTTCTGAGGGAGTGTGCTAAAGCTCTGGCCCCTGTGCTTGCTCGCCTCTTTTGCCTCTGCCTCAAAACTCAAACTTTTCCTTCTTCTTGGGAGCAAGGCTTAGTGCAGCCCATCCCGATGAAGGGTAACCATTCTAATCCCTCTAACTATCGCCACATTGACCTAACTTCATGCCTCTCTAAGATTTTTTAAACTATCTTGAACTCCCATTTTCTCCGTCACCTTGAACGCCATTCTCTTTTGTCGGATCACCAGTATGGCTTTCACCAGGCGAGATCTACTGGTGATCTGCCCTCCTATTGCACCCATCTTTGGTCATCCTCTCTTATGGATTATGGGGAAACTTTCGTCGTGGCCCTCAACATCTCCAAAGCATTTGATAGGGTACGGCACAAATGTTTGCTATCTAAACTTCCCTCTTTTGGTTTCTCTCCCTCACTTTGTTTTCTAATCTCTAGCTTCCTTGAGAACCGATCCATGGCAGTTGTTGTCGAGGGATCGATCTCTCGCTCTTTCTCTACCAGTAGTGGCGTCCCACAGGGTTCTGTTCTTTCACCAACTCTCTTCCTTCTTTTTGTCAATTATTTACTTCACACTACAACTACTGTAATTCTATCCATTCTTACACTGATGATTCTACTCTTCACTCATCTTCACATTTTACCCTTCCTCCTAAATCTCAAACTATATCTGTTTCTAGAGCTGATATTATTACTTCTTCTATCAATGCGGATCTGTGCAGCATCTCTGAATGGAGAGGTGAAATTCAATAGTAATAAAAATCAGTATTTACCAATTACACTTTCTAAATTATATGATCTCCCACCAATTACATTTCAGGATGCTATCATTCTGCCAAATTCTGAAATAAGTATGTCCTGGAAATCACACATCCTTAATATAGCTAAAGCTGCCTCCCGAAAGTTGGGAATGCTGTACAGATGCCGCAGCTACTTCACTCCTGAGCAGTTGCTCTAAGTATACAGTATAAAGGATTCATTCGTCCTAACTTGGAGTACTGCTCTCATATCCGGGGTGGCTCTTCTTCTGTCCAACTGTTAGATAGGGTGGAATCAAAGGCATTTCGTCTCATTAACTCTCCTCCTTTAGTAGACAATCTCTCTTCCCTTTCTCTTCGCCGCAATGTTGCTTCACTCTCTATCTTTTACAGGTACTTTAACGGGCAATGTTCGGTGGATTTGGCATCTTGTGTACCGCCGGCAAGGCCATGGGCTCGTAACACACGTCTTGCCCGCGGTGCCCACCGTTTCTCAGTGGATGTCGGTCACACGAGAATAACTGGTTATTGTACCTCCTTTCCTCACACAGCCAAACTGTGGAATGCTCTGCCTTCTTCTGTGTTTCCATACTTATACAATTTATCTCACTTTAAAAGGCTGGTTTTCCTGCATCTTCGTGGTGTAAACTAACACAGTATAACCTTTTTCTTCTCTATTTTCAATTTCTTTCTGTTCTTATTTTTTCGCTCCCAGGCCCCGTTGTGGGTCGTTTGACCTGTGCCCGGGTGAGCTACTTCCCTTAGAAAAAAAAATATTAACTATTCACACTACATTTTTAATGGCGAGTTACTAAGGGAAAGGTTAGGGGAAATTTTGGAGTATTGTAAGGAGGTCAGGTTTCGTCTTGTTTACCTAATATGCTTGAATGCCTGAGTCATTATAATTGTGACTTAACTAAGTGAGTATATTCAGAGTTAGAATCATTGAAATAAGTTGTATGCAATTATAAGGTGAAAAATTTTATTAAAACTTTTAATAAAATATACGCTGGAAATGTGTAATTTACAATTATTAGTGAACTGGAATTGCTATCAGGTTTCAAACATAACCTCTAGCGAGAGAGGTAGGAGCGGTCATAATTATCTCAGATGTTGCAGAAGGAACATGTAGATTTCCCTCTCATAGTATTTTGTAAGTAAGTGATTATGCCTCAAAAGATAGTAAGCCAACCGTTATTTTTGTATTTATTAATCAGTGATAGATGTGTAGAGGTAATAATATTTTACACAATGAATCATTAAGTGATATATTGGAAGTGTTATGAGACCCAGTTTTGCAAGCAAAAGAATTCTTTCAATTAAGTTAGGATGTTTTTGTGATGGTTCTTAAAGGTAATACTAACTTAAAACAATAAGTACTTAGTCATGAGGTACTGAATAGTGAACAACGAAATATCAAAGTATTACTTAATATGATTTATTTAATCTGTTTTTTCTGTAAATTCATTAGCTACTCATATTACTCCGTGTAAAGGGATTTGAAGTGAATTATTATTATCTATATTAGGAACTGAAAGTAAACATAATTTTCAGTTGGTCATGTATGCCAAAGGATTTTGCAAATAACAGTTTATGTGCAGGAGATTAATGGATGCAACAATTTATGTTTTGGAGAAGGATTTTGTGTGAAGCAGTATTTGCACAGTCGTAATTTGGAGCTGTTATGATTGTTACAGCAAGAGTGATGCTATATGTGTTCCACAGGTACCAAAGTATTTTTTGTCATACCAGTGTAAGAAAACACTGTAAATATCTTGCATACATGAACTCGGAGTTTCAACTAGGTGTAAAATTGATGTGATTGAATTATGAATAATTATGTCTATGTATAATTAAGCTTTTTTAGTGAGAATTTATCACAAGGTATTGCAGGAATTGTATGAGTGTTTAAATTATTAATAATTATGTATGTATAATTTACGTGACTTGATTTAAACCGTATCTTTACAAGCAAGGAATTTCTAAATTTCGTAACCATTTTTTTTCTCATTAAAGTAAATTATAGATTTATAAATTTGTAAGCTGGGGCTCTCACCATTAACTATTTGCCTTCTTCTCAAAACAAATTGCATTACCTTGTCTGGATAAGGAAAGAAAATAAAGTGTTAATAGTCAAAAGGTCAAATATGATATTACAAGTCATTGTAATGATAACTGCTAGCATAATGAAATATAATGGCAACAGTAATACAAGCCGTCTCTCTATTACACGGTAGTTACTTTCTTGAAAAAGGCCGCGTAAATAAAAAAAACATGTAAATCGAACTTACTTTATTTACTTATTACCTTCTATATGAGTTATTTACAATAATAATAATAATAATAATAATAATAATAATAATAATAATAATAATAATTAATAATAATAATTATAATAATAATAATAATAATAATAATAATAATAATAATAATAATAATAATAAAAATAACAATAATAATAATAATAATAATAATAATAATAATAATAATAATAATAATAATAATAATAATTATAATAGTAGAAGCAAACTTGATAACAGAGTCGTAAGAAAATAGATTTTAAATGAAAATTTGTGCAAACAATTACGTTGAATGATGACTGCGATGGCGTGTGGGAACTGGTGGTAGTGGAGGAGAGGTGGGGGGTTAATGAGGGAGGGAGTCATCTGTATCAGATGACAGAGCAGGTGATGGGGGAGGAGAAATGGGAGCTTTCGAGATATGTCCATGGCTGGGTTCAGGTGAAGTTACTTTTCCATTTTTGTAAAGTAGGAAAGCAAGGAGGCACTGAACTACACTGCCTGGTACAATGGCGCTCTTTTCAAAACCGTGCTATTTAAAAAAAAAAATATATATATATATATATATATGTATATATATATATATATATACAATCAACACCTCAACCCGCCACGATTCGAACCCACGGCCCACAAGCCCATGACTGTGACAGGGGAACGCTACCTCTGGACCACCAGGATACTAAAAGCTGTCCTAGACTCTGTTATATTTCACACAAAGCCTGTTCAATGAGCTTACCGCGCCGTGAACCTCAATGGGGACTACCCGTATCACTTAGGTGGTCAGAGTAACGTTTTACCAAATCCGGCTTCGAAACACGAGGATCCATATATATTTCATTAGCCCAATAAAGCACACCGACTTCTACATACAATCAACACCTCAACCCGCCAGGATTCGAACCCACGGCCTACGAGCCCATGACTATGACCAGGGAACGCTACCTAGTCTTATTAAACATACCGAAGCATTCAACATGAATTTGAGTAACGGCATGTACAAGCTGGACAATTTTGTTATTAAGAAGATTTGTGATCAGGTGAGAAGGCCGGGTCACTTGACCATCTGACCTGACCACCAACCGGTGTGTGCTATTTAAAGATTAGTAGGGTCATTACCTAATACCTGACCATTGTGGACCTGGTCTCACCCTCCTCTGTATATATACACCTTGATTTGTATTACTCTCTCTAGTCTGTACTCACCCCTGAAGATGTGAATTACACGAAGGCGCTTGGGAACTTCGTGTTTTCTTCTTTCCTTGTGGTTATCAGCATATACCTAGATCACGCGCACCTACAGTGATTTACTTGCATAAATGGATTCCACGCGCCACTTCTTCATCCTCTCTACAAGCTGTCCTGGACTGTCTCCTTTCGTTACTGAATACTCCTCTTCTATGATCAAGGCCCACAAATTGAAAATACGTTTGAAATTTCTCCAGACATGCCTCAGTGAAAAAGTTATGCCTAGATCAATCCTCCCACAACGTGTCCTGAAGATGTCTGACCGCCTCTTTGATGAGTTCCAAGAAATCATCCTTAAGAAACATTTTGAAATAAAGAAAATTGAAGTGGATGAAGCCTTCCGTATTGTAAGACAAAAAAAGCGCGCTTTTAATATGACCATACCGAGTTATTGGAAAAAGTTCATGTTGGACTACTGTTTTGATAACCTGAGACGTGAGCGTTCAGATCTTCAAGCCAAGATAGACCACAAATTGGCACTCCTCATTAGAAATAGTGATTGGACTAAGGATGCCAATAACAACTGTGTAGTGAATCTCTCCTCTAAACAACTAGACAATGATACCTTGTGTGCCCTCGGCTATGGTTTAAGTTTTGATGGTTCTAACAAGGGAGTCGACAGTGTTGACATAGCCAGAGCATTTTGCAATTTGGAGAAATTCAGTAATTTGACAAGTGAAGACGTGAACATGTGTAAAGGTGTTGTGTATGCATCTATGTCCAAGCCTTGTGTTCCAAACTGTCCAGAAAGATTCACCAAAGCAATCCAAGCCCTTAAGAAAAATAAGGATCTACATGTCACTAAAGCAGATAAAGCCAACACAGTAGTGATTTTAAACAAAGATGACTATATCTCTAAAATGAATGACCTTTTATGTGATACTACAACATATTCAAAACTCATAAATAATCCTCTCAACACTGTCAACACCCAGTTCAACAAAAAACTGAAGTCCCTGTTGAGAGGCAAAGCTACTCTCATTAAACATCTTACTTCAACGTCCCCTCCACTGCCATACATGTACGGTGTAATCAAGACCCACAAGCCCAATAACCCAGCAAGACCCATCATTAGCTCCGTTGGGTCATTCTCTTATAAACTATCTAAATGGTTAGTTTCTTTACTAAATCCCCTAGTTGGCAACATTTCTAACTCCAATATTAAGAATAATATGGATCTGGTTGATAAACTCAATAACTTACACATTAATCATGATTTTAAACTGGTCAGCTTTGATGTAACGTCACTCTTTACAAAGGTCCCAGTTGATGATTTACTAGAGTTCCTCATAGATTCCCTGGATAACATTTCACTGCCCGTCTCGAAAGACGACTTCATCGAATTCATCAAACTATGTATTAAGGATTGCAAATTCGAATTCAATGGGGAATATTATGCTCAAAAATTTGGCATGGCAATGGGTAATCCACTCTCACCTGTATTAAGCAACCTATATATGGAATTCTTTGAAAAGAAACTATTAAGTAATATTTTACCACCCTCAGCAGTCTGGTTTAGATATGTTGATGATGTATTATGTCGCTGGCCATGTAATGAGGACCTAAAAGCTTTCCTGCCACAACTTAACAACTTAGCCACCTCGATCAAATTCACTGTGGAATTAGAGCAAGACTGTACATTGCCATTCCTAGACTGTCTGATACACAGAATAGGTAACACTTTTAAGTTCAGTATTTATAGAAAACCAACTAATGTGTGTTCATACATTCATTATTATTCTGCCCACCATAATAAAGTCAAACAGTCAGTATTTTCAACAATGTTTTTACGTGCCTTGAGAATTTGCAGTCCGGAATTCATCGATGAGGAATACAAATATATATATAATATTGGCTCAAACCTTAAATACCCTAGATCCTTCATAGACAAATGCTTAAACATTACTAAGAAAACTTTTTATAGAACTGATCCCAAGCCCACCCAGGACCATAAGAATATCTTGATATTACCATTTCACAAAAATTTCTCACACATTCCTGCACAGCTAAAAACCTGGAACGTCAATGTGGCATTTAAAAACTCATGCACTGTTAAACAAATGTTAATCAAGAACTCCCCCAACAACATAAGAACATAAGAACATAAGAATGGAGGAAACTGCAGCGGGCCTATTGGCCCATACTGGGTAGTCCCGTTTACACCCAACCCCTATTGCTCATATGAGCATCCAACCTATGTTTGAAGCAATTCAGCGTATTCGAGTTAATGATGATATTTGGTAACTTGTTCCATTCATCCACTACTCTGTTTCCAAACCAGTGTTTACCTATTTCACGCCTAAATCTAAATTTGTCCAATTTAAAACCATTGTTACGAGTTCGCTCCTGGTTGGATAATTTGAGTACCTTTGTAATGTCCCCTTTGTTTAGCCCTGCCTTCCACTTATACACAATTGGTTGCATTTATAAAGTTCCTTGCAAGGAATGTAATATGTTTTACTTAGGCCAGACAGGCAAAGATCTTGCAACTAGAATTAAACAACACAAATACAGTGTTAGGACAGGCCAGGAATCCAATGCTCTGTTTGTTCATTTGAGGGATAACAAGCATTGCATTGACTGGGATAATGCCTCCTCAATATTACCATGTAATTCAATTGATAGTAGGAACATCATAGAATCTAGTCTTATTAAACATACCGAAGCATTCAACATGAATTTGAGTAACGGCATGTACAAGCTGGACAATTTTGTAATTAAGAAGATTTGTGATCAGGTGAGAAGGCCGGGTCACTTGACCATCTGACCTGACCACCAACCGTTGTGTGCTATTTAAAGATTAGTAGGGTCATTACCTAATACCTGACCATTGTGGACCTGGTCTCAACCTCCTCTGTATATATACACCTTGATTTGTATTACTCTCTCTAGTCTGTACTCAGCCCTGAAGATGTGAATTACACGAAAGCGCTTGGGAACTTCGTGTTTTCTTCTTTCCTTGTGGTTATCAGCATATATATATATATATATATATATATATATATATATATATATATATATATATATATATATATATATATATATATTTTTTAAATAGGCATTAATTTAATACTAGTGCTATTTAAAAAAAAGTGCAAATTAAATCCGTGTAAATCGGGAGGTATTATTGTTGTCAGATAGTAGAATAAACCATTTCCAATGTATTGGTGACAAATTCCTTTGTTTGCACATGGCCAATTTCACGTAATTTGCACAGTGCCCCCGTGACATCTGGTGGACATAAGGGAGATGTTGCAATGTTTTAAAATGATTGCCTATTATCTGGACTAACATCTTCTTCAATCATGTTAACCACATTAACGATTTACTGATTTTTGGCCTCATCAGCCGCCTTGCTGTTTTTGGTAGCCTCATTGTGAAGGTCGCCACTTTCTGTATGATGAAGTCCACTCAGTAGTTTTGTCGTAGATGTTGCAGTTGCCTTTAAATGTTCAGTCAATTAATATTTTCCAAGTGCTTCATCCTCAGTGCAAAGCTGCCTGTGCTTCCAACGGTGTTTGTCCAGGGATTGACCAATGTCCTTCTCATACCAAACTCCTTTAAAGGTCTCCCAGTCATGTACACTGCATCTTGACCCCCAGTTAGAGCTTCGTCCACCCCTTGTTTCTCCTCTTTAAGAAGTCTTGCTTCAGCGACGTCATTGCATCCCCATTATGCATAGTTCACATAGCCACACTGAAAATCTCGGCAAATGTTTAGATTACCATGGACTTGTTGTCATTCTATTTAGCGGCTGTGTACTCCATAAGGAGCCGTGAGAAACCTAAAACGAGCTCCCAGAACTCTAGCTTGTCTGAACAGCTTTTGCCTTTGTTTCGAAATTTCTCCATGCGACGCAGCAGAGTTTGAGCACAATCTGTGAAGTCTGCTTGGGAATTCTAAGCTGCAGCTTAGTCTTTGCCCGGTGCCTGCTCGAGATCCTCAACCACTGAGATGAACTTTTCAGCTCTTTTCAGAATCACATTCGTTACACGCTGTCAAGGTTCTGTTGTTTGGACAGTTCCAGCAAAGGCTATCCGATTGTGACGATCCATTGTTCCATTTATCAGCTTATGAATCCTAACTCCTTGGTTGTATGCATCGTCCTCCATAGCATGGCTATCAGTTGTTACAGCGTACACTTTGGCTTCTACTAGAATGTTTCTAAACCAATTTCCTCCACCATACGTCCTCTGTAACCCATAACAGTCATCTCAATTCGTGCCTCCTATTTCAATGTGCCCTTGCAAATTCATTTGGTTTTCTTCATTTAATCATCAGCGTCTTGCAGACTGCTTCATCGTACACAGAAAAGGTCCAATTTTGGCCTAATGAGCGGAGCGTACACTGCATATACTTCATCATGGTCTATACAGTGTTAAACTTGGTTGCCAAAGCAGATATCATTAGACAGTAAGAACCCATATTGACACTGAACGTCACAATGGAATGGTAGACTGTCCACCCTAGTTTGGAAACTAAGCCTTAATATATATTTTCCTGATCCGTCATTTCATACAATGAACATTTTTGATGAGTTAGATATATTTCCTACCAGACAGCACTATTTTGAGCCACCAATACACAGCAGAAAGAGATTTTTAATTTGTAATTAAGTTTTTCCTGTTTATGATGTCATACTAATCTGCAAAGTACCTGAACAATAACAATACCAGACATGGTCTATCGAACAATATCAGACCTTTCATTCAACACAAGAAATGTTTTCCTAACATATTTAATAACAAAGATATAGCAGTTTGAAAGAAGATAGGTATTTGTCATAATTTAATGATGGTTACCATGGAAATGGTTATATAATAAAGACTTGCACCACTTTCAGACTACATCGAACCTCGTAATGAACCCCATACATCACCCTAACAACTGGTACAGTCTCACCCAAAAGCTCGTTAACTCCCCCAGCCAGCGTTTGCTGCACTGCCTGCTTCAGATGTTTGAAACTGTCTCAGTACTAAACAGAACATAAAACTGATACGAATGAATCTAAAGGTTCGAAGTAACAGACTCAAGTTCATACATCTGAAGCAGGCAGTGCAGCAATAGCTGGCTGGGAGAGTTAACGAACTTTTGGGTGAGACTGTACCATAGGTACTTGTGCAGGAGCGTTGAAACCTGGCACTGGCTGGTGGACTAAGTGTTGGACTCGTTAAAAATGAGTGATTTAATTATAATAAAACAAAAATGCTTGATGTATTGAACCAAAATACAAGCCTGAAAAACTTCAAATTAATCAGTCCAAAAGTGAATGAATGGCGACCAATTGTTAGTTGTTTTTTCAAAGAAAAAGAAACAGGAGTAAAACAAGTGCTCCTTCGTTGTCAGTATAAGAATTTCGAAAATAAGTTACACTTATAACTATTACATTTTAGAAGTTATTCATATTACTTTGAACATGTTGTATTTATGCCTAGTTTAACAGATGAGACTTTGCTTTGAAATACACAAAATAATCTCAAATGTACTTGTACTGTATACCTTCCCTCTTTATTTGTCTCACAGTGATTGTTTTCATGTTACGTCTTCCTTCACACTTGACATACAAGTTAACAATACAGTTTTTTTGTCTTCGGGTAAGATCGATGTACGATTTACTGTATTCGATATAAAGTTTATGAAAGCGAAGAATAGGGAAGAATTATGGCAACCTTTTGATAGTGCACCCATCCCAGAGGCTAAACTAATTAGTGGAGTTCAGAAACAAGACTTTGATCATCATGAGAAAACTGCCAGCTCTTGCCAGCTCTGAGATGCACCACCTGGCTCCCCCGTTAAGGAAACTCCAGCACCTCGGCAAAGTGGCTCCTCATGATTCTATCATCACCTAGTGGAAGTTTTCGACAAAATCCTCAGGGAGAAGTTTGCATTTCCAACAAATAACTGGAAGTTATGGGGACAGAAATACGAGATTATCCTAGCAAAATACTGAGAGTAAACATTGGGCTGGGAGGTCATGAGAAGGAGGTGAGGTTTAGGGTGTGTGTGTGTGTGAAAATAGAAAATAGAATAAAACATGAAAGATATATGCACATCCCAACGTATGGATGAGGGCGAGGAAGTTACTGACAGAAAGATGGTGTAAAATTACGTTTGAGAGAAAATTTCTGAAAGGGCTCTTAATGAGACAGTAAAAACTGAGGCTTTGGAAGTAGTTGAAAAAAAAATAGCTATCACTAACTTATTTGTCTAGAAAAAAATCTCTGTAATACTGATGAGTTTTTAGTCATATAAATGGAAATGGCTAATGTCAGAATAAAAATTAATCACAGATAAGGCAGTAGAAAGGAAGATCGCTAAATAGCAAATTTGCAAGTGCAAGGAATTAACAGCACACTTAAGACAAAGGGAGTGAGATAATTCTCCAGCCGGAACCATTAATCAAGATAATGATCGTCACAGCCAAGATATATTCTCGTACTTTGGTAAATCTCGAATCTCAAATAGTTAAAGAAACATCTAAAAATGAAGTAACTTGAATGAAGCAAAGACTAAGACAAAAATGTAACGAAATTAGATAACAATTTAAAAAAATGGGAGTAGTTAACTAAATGATAGAACCACATGAAGGCATTACAGAGAACCAAAAACACCGGAAAAAAGTAATATTTGGTATCGGTAGAAGACCAGACAGTGAGATAAACCTTATGCAGCGAAGCACCCAGACTCCTTCACCGTACATACTGGATGGTCACTGTCACCCCAGGGGCAGGATGTGCTGTTATACGACTTTTACCACCCATCTCGCACAGTGCTTCATGGCTCACTGGTTGCACGCAGAAGGAAAAATGAATGAGGGGCAAAATTCCATGTTTTCATAACAGAGGAACAGTTGAAAAACTCGTGCTTTAATCATCCACGTGGTTGCATCTGCTTTGTCAAATAAAGTCTTACAATTCAGCGTTCATTATGTTCGCCACTTAGTCTCCTACCTCGTGGCAAACACAGATGAAGATGTTGTTTACCTAGAAAGACATTGAGATTGATAAAAGAATATGTAGTTTTTTCCTCAAGGTTCAAAATTTGCTTTATCCTAGGTGATTTTTTTTAACCTGAGGAGCTTGTATGGTGGCTTCTTGGGGAAAGAGGGAACCATTTGTAGTTTGAGTGACTATTAAATATTAGTTTATTTCCTTGGTATGGTGGTGAAACACACACACACACACACACACAAAATTGAGAGACGTCAAACAAACTTTACAGTAGTTGATGTTCTTAGTTCTGACACTGGTGCACAATCATAATTATATGTTTTCTTTATTTTATAATTTTATCCTTCTTTTTCTTTGTTTATTTCCTTCTTTTCAACTATTAATTTATAAAAACTTACACAGAAAACGAGACATAAACATTCTCCTAAGAACAAAAGACATTTTTCGGAATAGCTTATGCTAATACGTTCGAGGAAAAGAAACAGAGCAAGGT
This sequence comes from Homarus gammarus, assembly GCA_958450375.1. Classification (NCBI taxonomy): domain Eukaryota; kingdom Metazoa; phylum Arthropoda; class Malacostraca; order Decapoda; family Nephropidae; genus Homarus; species Homarus gammarus. The sequence goes on along the minus strand of CAUDMG010002248.1, from coordinate 1,051,851 downwards.
AGAAACTTGCAATATAACACTATTTATAACAATATTAACAAAAAGCTAATATATATATATATATATATATATATATATATATATATATATATATATATATATATATATATATATATATATATATATATATATATATATTCTCCATGGGGAGTCAACCACATACGTCTCTGTCAGTGTGTAAGTCAATTAATGTAATATACCTCAGCACGGTAACACCATTAATAACAGTGTTATGGGTCCATACACTGCCGGCGTCTGTGTACTCAACCAAGTGGAGGATAAAGGATTTAGTTGGCTTCTCCTATTATGGTACACGATGCGAGTGTCTTGGTGTGTTAAGTGTATTATACCTAGGTTGTGGTGCCTGGCCAAAAGGAGACAGGGGAGAGGTGGTAGGAATAAAGAATGCAATGTCCCCTTTCTTAGTCTGTCCACCTGAGCTAAATGTTATTCTTTGCCCATATGTTAGACGACTTTGTCTGTGTGTGTGTGTGTGTGTGTGTGTGTGTGTGTGAAAAATCTATCATAAGTTGGTGGATAGGTTTTGACCAATCCTAGAAGAGAAGTTGGATGGTAGTTAAAAGTTATCCACTTTATTTTAGTGAAACTAATTCTAATGATGATACGGCGTAAGGTAACACATTAACACAATAATATCTTAGAAATGTCAGAGACTACAAGTTCTATGAAACACACTTCTAAATAAAGTCAAATATCTCCAAGACGCAACAATCGACGAGTAGGCTATTGTGGCCGTGTGCGGTTTTTTCTTATGTTATTCGAAACTTTATTAAAAGATATATGGCAAAGAGAAGCCTGAGCCACTCCTTCATCGATGGGACAAAACACTAATTTAATATCTCCAGAACTCCTTCAAACACTCCTATTCCTCAACACTTGCAGGATTGTTCTCTACTTGGAGAGTATTATTTCAGAACACTAATACAGTATAAATATTATCTAGCAAATACATCAGTACGTAATGATATTTCTTCCAATTTTAGAAGTAAGCAAAAAGTAAAAGTAAAAAAAAGGAATAGACAAAATGAGAGGCATTACATTGCTCCACAATTACCTTCAAGTAATCAAAACTTTACTTCAAGTCAGAAAGTTGATGACAACTCATTAACTTATTAAATTAACTGTCAGTCGGTAAAATAATTGCGAAAATATTTCCTTAATTATTGACAGAACATTTTACAAAAACAAAAAAAAAGCTGAATAACATACAGATGAGTGGAAAACCAATTACATAATGTTAAGTAAGGAAACAAAAACTAAATAAACCCAGAGATTAGATACAGAAAATCCAATGAGCTTTGTCTTTTGTAACATATAGTTTTTTTTTACTTTAAGTATGTACACACAGCAAACAAAAGCCAAGTAATTCTTTAAGTCAATGGTGTAACTGGCTACCCCATTCCAAGGTTCCACAGGCCTGCCAACTGCTACGAGGTATATAAAGACGTGCGTCGGTTGATTCAACTTTTCCTCGATGTATCGTCAAAAAATGGGAAGATAGTTGTTTCCTAAACTGTGTTAAGAAGCATCAAAAGATTGTCCGCATTGGTTTTCACATAGCTATTGAGGTATATAAACAAGTTTTTTTTTTACTGTTTGGAATGTAAGAAAAGTGTGAAGCATAAAGAGTCAATGGACGGGTATTGCACTTAGACCGGCTATTTTTCAACCGGGTAGACTTGGGGCGCAAACTATTGACCCCTAGATAGGAGACAAGTGCCTTATCCACTCGGCCGCTGTACCAATTTATGCTACATGCATACATATATACATACATAATGGTTGCCCCTCGTGTAACGAGGATTGCCCGCCCTAGGGCCACCTGGGCGT